>OZ018338.1:30647827-30995124 GCA_963969495.1 Ceratothoa steindachneri
GGACTGGGGTTCTGTACAGGGATACTGAGTTAACGAGACAAAATTTATGGGGGTGGGGTCTCCCAACTTCGCTGCTGTGCCTTCATCAGGTAGACCTTGGCTCGTTGTGTCTGAGCCAGAGAAACGCAGAGACTTAATGTTTAGAACCCGCTTGGTGATATCCGAGAGCTGCGGGGAAGATGGATACAAAGAGAATGAAACTTCCGTTCCCGATGGACACTCCTTATGAAGGGGATTAGTACGAGCTCTAGAGCCTCGTTCTTCTCTTTTCGGATCTCTCGTTTGAAGTGACGGTTGCTGTTGGGTCAGAAGAGGTTCTTCCGTTGTGTGCGAATCACAGCCTTTGAGGACGACATACTTACCGAGTAAAGAGAGATGAGGCTCCTCGGGAGTCTGACTTGGCTCGACAGCCTCAGGAGAAACAACACTCTTAACGGAATAAATGGGCTCCTCCGGGGTGTTACTGGGACGTACACTGGCTAATCCTCGGAGATAATTTTCAGTTGAAGCGGATAAACAAGGGTCATCTGGAGTTGACGTATTTTCATTTTCAAGATCTGTCAATTTGAGCTTTGGAAAATCATTATTTATTTGGGAGAGATTTTCGCCATTCTCTTCTTCCTCGTTAGGAGAAACTTCAAGTTTTCTTTCTGCATGGCGATTCTTTAGTACTGGGGTAGCTGAAAAGCTCAAATTGGCTTCTTCTTCCACGTTTTCAAGCCAGTCCTTCACCTTTTTAATAGCTGAGGCACTAGGTGTGTACAATAAAGAATGATCTTTGTTCTGCCATGGTGTGGTGGCCTGTGCATTTCCCATTGTTTCCTATAGTGAAGCAAAGAGACATTTAAGTAAAGTTTGATAAATTTAAGATTTTGCGTCTCATGGAGGAGAGTGACTGACACGTGACAAGGAATTATAAATATACACCAGATAAATTTAAGACATTTGAGGGTTCATAAGCACACACACTATCAAAACCTCCTTCCTCCCAAAGAAGAACGACCCCTAGTGGTTTCGGGATTGCCAGCGATTGTCATCTATAACACCGTAATTATTCGACCGATTCTAACGTAATTTGAAACCCTTAGGTTGTTTTATATTTCCTTTCGAATTATATAATTGCCAAGATCCCCCCCAAGGTTAATCCGGGACTTACTAAAAGGAAACTAACTTTGGGTTAAATTGCCTCACTTGTTGGAAGTTTCGAAGGTCGTGAGGTTATAAGTCAGAATAAGTGAGAGCATGCGACTTAGGTCTTTTGACCTTGTTTTTTTTTTAGGGAAGTGGGATTTAGCGTATATTGACGAATGCTCGTCCTACTCAAAGAGGCTTTTCACTTTTAAGAGGGGGGGGGGAGGGGTGTAAGTGTGGGAAGGAAAGCGGGCGGAGAAGGAATGCCCACTTACATCAAGGGGAGAAACCAAGTGTCAGAGAGGAAGAAGAGCTTATTGAGGCCAAACAGGGGACCACCATCGGCCAGGATTAAATGAGTGTTCTGAGCTTGGGTAGGAAGAGAAAGAGAGAGGAGGAAAGAAGCGGCGACGGGAGATGGAGTACAAGAGATACCAATGAGCACGTAGGTGTCTGGTGCGGCAGGTGTTAGGGAGATCGGGGGGCATAAGGTATCTAGGTATCCGTGAGTTAGCTTGGTGTGATCATGGCGTAAGCGGGTCAGCACCAGCTCTTTAAGGCGGGATCGGTGGAAGGATCAGGCCCACTAAACGAGGTGGAGTTTCCCAGGCACTGGGTACTGAATGACATGTGGAAGAACAGTGAATGGAATGAAAAATGCGAGTGATGGGTAGGAAGCAGACCGAGAAGCTTGGTCAGTTGCTTCGTGCCAGGAACCATAGGGTGCTGCTGGGTCCAGCGACTATGGCGGATTCGGAAGCGACAGAAAACGACCTAAGGCCGTCAAGGCAGCCGGCTATGTAAGTCCATGTCGGGCGCCTTTTTTTTTTAGGAGCCTCTCTGGCGACTGCCTACAAGGACAAAAGTCGCTGTAATCACGCTACGGCCTAAGGCGAGGCTAGGTTAAGAAAATAAATGCAAAACCAAATAACAGAAACAAGCAAGAATATAAATTTTTTTTTCTTTTAAGAGCCCATCTGGCAACTGCCAACTTGGGAATAAGTCGCCGTACTCACGAAAGCCTAGTACTAGGCTAATTTAGAATAACAAGGAAAGAAAAACAACAAAAAAGAAAAAAAAGGCAACAAGCAGGCTCCAGGGACAGGGAAAGGTCCGCCAACCCCCGGCGCAGGGACATGCGACCTAAAGAAAACAACAACAAAAACCCCACCTAGTTAAATAAACAGGCGAAGGCCGGCCTCCGCCAAAAAGTAACGAGTCCATAAGGCAATGTGCACGAACTCGTCCCGAACAGAAGGGATAAGCGGTAGCAAACCCGCCCATCCCGGTATCAGGATAGGTAACGTGCGCGAAGATCGCCCAGACTGGGACATTCAACAAGAATGTGCCGATCAGTCTGGGGAACAACGCAGTCTTCACAGTAGGGGGCAGGCGAGCGCTCCATCAAATGGCGACGCGTCCAATTCGGAAGACGACAGAAAGCAACCTGAAGCATTCGCGGCATTGGGGAGTAAGTCCATGGGAACAGTCGAGGCGCAATGGCACGCAACTTTAAGTTCCCTTCGACCGTCAACCATCTTCTTTGCCAAGCAGCCAGGAGAGCTGCCCATATTCCTGCCATGTAGTCGGTCTGAAGAAGAGCGAAACGCTGGTCCAGCGCAGAGTCCTCGCGGACTCTTTGGCGCGCTCACTCCCCGCAATTCCTACATGTCCAGGAACCCAGAAGAAGATAATGTCGACATCCGCCCGGCTTGCCAAAAACGTATCGTCACGGATATCGCGAACCAGGGGATACTGAGATTCCAATGCTCCGAGAGCAATCAGGGCGCTTTGTGAGTGGCTATAGATCACAATCCGGTCTCCAAACCGTGCACGTCGCGCAATCTCCCGTACCACGTGGTGTATTGCCACCAGCTCGGCCGTGAAGACAGACGCAGCGCCTGACAAGAGCCCCACTGACTTCAAACAGAGGGGAGACGATGTGGAAGCCGATCGCCTCTTGGGACTTGAAGCCATCCGTATACACTGTCACAGTTCCAGCGTGACACGAGGTGTGCTCCAAAAAGGTCTAACGCAATACTGCCGGTGCTGGAGAAGCTTTGGGAGCGGAGGCGTGGAAACAAACAGCCGAAGGTGGTACCCTCCAGGGTGGCGTCATGAGCAGAACGAGGGGTGCCACCGGCCCGAGAACTATACCTAGCTCTAGAAGGGGTTTTCTATCCCTAAACACAAAGGGCTTAGGATATGACTGGCGTCTCTCGGGGGCATAGGAATCGTCGAAATCAGTTGCAGATGCAGTGAGAGCTGTTGGCGACTGAGGGAGGCGCCGGGCTCGCGCATGCGGGCGACTAATGAAATGTGCACGGCGTAGAGCGAGTGGCGTCTCCCCAGCATCGACAAGTTGGCTCTCAATGGGGAAAGTGCGGAAGGCACCGGTCGCGAGGCGAAGGTCGGTGTGGTGGATCGAGTCCATCTTCTGCAATACACGCTCAGCTGCGGATGCATAAAACTCGCATCCGTAGTCGAGCTTCGAACGAACAAAGGATCGATAAAAAAAGTAAGGCAGTAGCCCTATCAGCGCCCCAAGCGCTGAACGTCACGGAACGGAGAATATCCATGGCGCGGGTACAAGAGACCCTAAGGCTGCGAATATGAGCCTCTCAGGTGAGGCGTCGGTCAAATACAATCGAAGGAAACGGTGCGACTCAACCACTTCCAGGCGTACCTCATTAAGAAACAAGTCTGGGTGATGGTGGAGAGGTGGATGGCGGCGGAAGTGCACCACCTTAGTCTTGGAAAAGGAAAACCAAAACTTGTGCGCTTCGGCATAGCGAGAGATGCGGTTCAATGCCTGTTGGAGTCGACGTTCTACAGTTGGCATCTGGGCCGGGCCAAGAGAGATCGAAAGGTCGTCCACGTAGAGCGTAGCGAGAACATTATATGGCAGCACCAAGGTGATGCCGTTGATGCTCAGGGCAAAGAGTGTGACACTGAGGACACTTCTTTGCGGGACGCCCTCTTCCTGCTCCTTTGGGTCGGAGAGGGCTCCCCACACCCGTACGCGGAATCGACGATCTCGCAAAAATTCAGATATAAACATTGGGAGGCGTCCCCTCGCCCCCATCGTGTGGAGAGTCTCCCTGATACCGTATCGCCATGCGGTATCATAGGCCTTCTCCAGATCGAAAAACATCGTGGCGTAGTGCTGTCTATGAAGGAAGGCCTCGCCGACGGCATTTTCCAGTCAGTCGGAGCAGAGAATCCGACGTGGAGTAGAACTTGCGGAAGCCGAACTGTGCAGAAAACTGATGGCCTCCACTGTCCAGGAAAAAAAAGGTAAATCTAACATTTACCAATTTCTCCATCAACTTGCACATGCGAGAGTTTAGAGAAATTAGGCGGAAACCGGCCGGAGTAGAGTGATCTCTCCCCGGTTTGCGAAAGGACAGCACAGTGGCGATTCGCCGGGAATCAGGAAGGAGACCCTTCACCCAGATCCTGTTTAAACAAATCTAACAGAAAGGCCATGCATTGCTCACCCAGGTGTCGAAGCATGGCGTACGGGACATCGTCCGGACCATGGGCGGTGTCCGCGCACGAAGAAAGAGCGGAACTCAACTCACTCACAGTAAACCTGTCGTTGAAGGGTTCTCAGCCTCTGGAGGTAAAGTCCAGCCGGCGGCCTTCCGCGAGATCACGACGTGCATTGAAAGATGGCGGAGAATCATCCCGGCTAGAGAATGCGGAGAAAGCGGTCGCAAAGGATTCCGCCACGGACACGGGGTCCGAGATTGTGGTCCCATTCTCCTGGAGAACGGGAGAGGGGTCCTGCGAGAACTTGCCCCGAATCCTTTCGACTCGCTTCCAAATCTCTGATAGAGGGGTCTTCCCGTTAAGTGAAGACACGTATGCCAGCCAAAAGAGCGGCGGGCGTGTTTCGAAATATACTGGAACCTAGCTGACCAAATTCAGCGACAGTGAAATCGTTCGGGCTGCGCTTATAGCTCGTAAGCATAACGCTTCTGCTTGAGGGCCGTCAACACTCAGCAAGACGTTCTAGGAATAGTAGTTAGGCTCGCGGCGATGAGGTTACGGAGAAGAACTCAACGACCTCGTCTACTAACCTAAACTCCTCGACTGGAAAAGCGAATTCAGTCATTTCCTGAAATGCAGACGCCCGCGCCAAGCACCACAGGGACGGGCTCTCTGGCGGCAGTGGCCCAGAAAATGATAATTGAATGGGAAAGTGATCACTACCATGGAGGTCATCGACCAACCCCAATCAAAATCAAGCTGTGCATCCGGAGAGCACAAAGATAGATTGAGGCAGGAAAATGAAGTGGTTCTCGGGCAGTGATGCGTAAACTCATTACATTCACGACACCCATCTCAAGCTCGTCGATCAGGTCGGCAAGGACTTGACCCCGGGATTAATAGAATAGTCTCCCATGAGGGGGTGTCTACCGTATATATCTCCGAGCAAGAGAAAGGGCCTCGGCAACCGTGCCACGACGAGGCGGAAGTTCCCCGCGTCGAAGTCGGCTGGCGGTGGAATGTATGCGGAAATAACAGTATATCTCCTATCAAGGTGCAGCTGCACAGCTACTGCTTGAAAGGAGATATCTAAAGCGAAGAGAAGAACGGAGACATCATGCCGGGTGTAAATCGCACATCCTCCCGCGGTGGTGGGGTCGCAAAACCCTTATACCCCGGGAGGGTGGGTAGGGGGCATTTGCCCAGCATGGTCTCCTGCAAAATGATAGCTAACGGGGAACGGGAGGTGATGCGGGGGCCCTCTTCGAAGAGAAGACCCTCACGGGAGTAACCGTACACCTTCCGGAGGCAGAACACGGGGCGCTATCGCTTTCGAGGACTTATTGGGGGAGGTTGGGTTTGCCATGCGAGTCTTTTCCTTCATCCGCCACGAAACCTTAGGCGGGCGGGGCGCCCTTTTTTTAAGGATCCACTGTCTCCGAGCCACCCAGCCCACCACTGAGCGTCGGCGAAGGACCCGAAGCTCCTTTAGTGATGTCCTCCTTTAGGTGGGCAGCTTTAGGAACCCCGCAAGATGGCCTGGCGACCAATTTCAGTGGTGTTGCCTCCTGTGAGTCTAACGACTCGGTGGAGCCGCGTGGCCGTTTCGCCTTACATGCAACCAAGAAACGGTCACGCTGGGGGAAGTCCGGGGGGTGGGGTGGGGGGGTTGTGGACCCTTTGTGCGGCCAGCTTTACCAGGGAAGCGCCCGGGTTGAGTAGAGCCCGCAGAAGGGCTCCAAATGGGCACGGAAATAACCGTGCTCGTTGGCTTGGATGGGCCAGGAGCAGAGGGTGTCTTTCTAAACATTGAGGCATATGACGTCCCAGACAGCGCAAAGCGCGCCAGGACCAAGTCCTTAGCCTCGCGAAATGAGAGATGATCCTGAGCCCGAACGGCCAGGATTTCCTTCTCAAGGAGATACGCACCACATTGCTTCGAAGAAGCGGGGTGCGCCTCTCCGCAATTGACACACTTGGCCACACATGATTTAGACTTATCGTGTGCGGCCTTGGAGCAATTTACACAGACTTCGGGTGACCCCGACTTTGCAAGTCTACAAGAACGATTCGTATGGCGAAGCGGTGACAGTAATAACACCACCGCGGCAGTGGCACGAATGCCTTCACGCGGTAGCGGTACCAACCGGCACGCACCGACTCAGGGAGCTTGTCACAGTCGAACGTGACGAAGAGTGTAGCGGTGGGTCTCGAGCCCCCTCCCTGTTTTCTCATCACACGTTCGACCTTGACCGCCCCATGGTCGGCCAGCTCTAAGGTGATGTCCTATATGGAGTAGTTAACGAGTTCCCTCGCATAAACTACTCCTTTCACAAAGTTCATGGTGGAGTGCGGCGTCACACTCACCGGGGTGCCATGAAGTGTCCAAAGAGCACTTATCTTGGCCGCCTCGGCGGGATTCACCGCATTCGCCAGAAGGCTCCCGTCCGAGAAACGGGTCACCTTCGGCTCTCTACCAATTGCACTAGCTAATCCTCTCCTCTGATGGATCATGTTGCCCTTGGACAACATGCTGCCATCAGTGGAGCGAATAACGAGGAAGCGCTTAAAGCCAGCGGGCTCGAAAACGCCAGGTAACCTCTGAATCAAGGCTCCGTCCGCCCTGCGCACTTTTGGTCTTTGTCATATTCAGGGGCTCCGCACCCGAAGGGGGCAGAGGGGCCGGATGTGCCGATCTTGGCCTGGTCGCCTACCAAAGTGGTAGCAGACCCATCCGTCTCCGCAGCCCCCGCGGATTGAGAGGAGCCCCGAGTCTTTGTCTTTTTGGTCCTTTTCTTTTTTGGAGAGGAGGGCGGGGAATGAACCAGCTTCTCACCTCCGCCGGCAGAAGCCCCCAGGCGAGATGGACCAGCCTCAGCCAGGTCCTTCTCCGAAATGGAGAAGGTCCTGGTAGTGGTAGGGGCACCTGTCGGAGGAGATCCCTCCCCTCCTTGTACTGCCTCAGAAACCCCAGCCGTTTGAGGAGGTCCTTGTATAGGGGCGGATTCGGGTTCGGTGCTTGGCGCACCCGGATTCCCCCCCATGGAGGGCCCTACCGTCTGAGGCTGGGTTTCCTCAAGGACCATGTCTATCACAGGATGGGCCTCCAGTTGGCCATCCCCTCCCAGGACATCGTAGGTTCCCTTGGCAGCGTCACCAGTCTTGTGTGGGAAGGCACAGGCCTTGACCCCGGCAAGGTTTAATATTCTTACTAGCAGGTCTTTTGAGGAAAGCGACCGAAGGGGCCTGGTTTCCCTCTCCCCCCTAAGGGGGTTTGCCCTACCGACCGCTTCAAGGGTGAGCGGCTGGCTATGGGCTGTCTGCTGGCTTTCTTGGCAGTTCTCTTGGAAAGAAAAGAGGGGACTGCCGCTGGAAAAAGAGAGGTGCCCGAAAGCAACTCCAGAGAAGGGGGTGAGGGCGAGTCCTCTGCACTCGTAGGCGAAGGAGAGGAGTAAGCCTCCTCTCCGGCTAGAGAAATATGGAGGGTCCCCTGCGCAAGCACAAGGGCGGGGGGACCTCCATTTTTCACTGGAGCTGCCCGAGAACGGCTCCGTCGTTCGTTGAGGGGGAATTAAAGGTTTTTTTTTTAGACTCATCATTGGGCATGGTGACCCTCTTTTTATTACGGGATGCAACCGCTCATCACCTCTAGCAGTTGCCCGCCCTGCAAGAGGTGCTTACAGGCCTGGCAGAGCCAGGCGCCGCCATTTGGGACCACCCCTCCCGCCTGGTGGCCTGGCAGTCCATCGGCATGGCGGCCCCACCTTGAACACGGCGTAAAAGAATAGATTGTGAAAAGGAGAGTAAAAGGGATGAGGAAGGTATGGGTGGGGATGAAGCAGGTTGTTAAAAAACCTCCATCCCAAACCTGAGCTCAGGGGTTAGGGAACGTTGTCCCCTCCCCCCTCAGCCCCGATCCGGGACGGTTGGCTTGAGAAGAAGGTCAGCATCTACCCTGTGAAATTAGAGGCTGACCAGAGAAAGTTGTGGGAGAGGTTGTATGAAAAGCGACGAAGTAGGGGATAAATACAGGCTATCTGAAGAAGGCTAGAGGGGCTAAGCTGGGGCCGGACGAAGCGCTGGATCTCGTCAGCACGGCGGCCAGGATGGCAAATCGCCACGCCCCTTACGGGGAAGCCGCTTCAATGGGGAGCAGTCGGTTATGGGCTGACTGCCCATAATCCCTGATCCGGGATAGTTGGCTGAGAAGGAGGTCAGCATCTACCCTGTGAAAATAGAGGCTGACCAGAGAAAGTTTGGGGAAAGGAAGTAGGGGTGAAGCACAGGCTGTCTGAAAGAAGGAGAAGAGGCTAAGCTGGGGCCGGACGGGCCGCTGAGTCCCGTCAGCACGTCGGCCAGGAAGACAAATCGCCGCGCCCCTTACGGGTAAAAGAGCAAGAAGGAAATGCTTTGGCGTCAGAGGGAGGCGTTTTCGAGCCAGCGGGCTCGAAAACGTCAGGTAGTCTCTGAATGAGAGCCCCTGCTTAAGAGGTTCCGCTCAGGGCACTTACCACCTTGACCTTGGCTAGGCTTCCCCGCCCGAGGGCGCTAATCTTGGCCTGCTCGCTTGCCGAAACGACAGCAGATCCATCTGTCCCCAAATCCCCCGTGGAGGGGTAAGGAACCCATAGTCCTCTTACTCTTTTTCTTCTTTGTACAAGAGGGTGGGGAGTGAATCCGCTTCTCTCCTCCATGGAAGGGGCTCCAAGGCCAGATGAACCAGCTCAGCAAGATCCTTCTTCGAAATGGGGAAGAACTGGCCTGTCAGGGGATGAGATCCTTCCTCTCCTTGTGAGTAGTCGGGGGCCCCGGCCTCCTAAGGAGCTTGCACAAGTTCGGTATCTGGCACAGAGTTCAGGGTTGCCCACCTTAATGGAAGACCCTGTCCTCTAGGGCAGGACCAGCTTCGCATCAGAAAGGGACCCCAACTCCCCCCCGGTGTCAGGTATCTAGACATGGGAGTCAAAGGGCCTATGGTCTGTCACTAAGGAAGGTATGCCAACCAGCGTTCGTAAGAAAAGCGGAGCGAGGCCCCATTAACGTGGCAAATCAAGGGTTGATGAGGTGTCTTTGTAAACCTTAGTGGACGCCGCCGCCTCTTACTATCAAGGGAATTGAGGTAATTCACCTGTATTGTCGTGTTCTTGGCAGGCCCCCGAGAAAGCAAAGGGGAACCGCGGCAAGTGGAGTCGCTTAGAGGTAAATCTCTGAAAGGAAATAAGGAGGGACCCCCGAACAAGTCACAATTTGAGAGGGGGAAGCACCCTCTTCACTACTAAATGAATCTTCGGGCGGCCCCCCACAAGACTACTCACACGAATGCAACTTCTACACAAGAGGGAATCCCTCAAACCCATATCTATTGTAGAGGGTGAAACACTTTCTCAACTAGGAGAAACATGGGGGACGGGGGGCTGAAACAGCAAAGGCGGGTTCGAGAAGTGCTAGAGGTTATACTCCTCCCTCGGTCGAGACTGGTGAGAGGGAAGCCCCTGCGCCAAGAATGCGTGGGGAATTGAAGCAGACATAGTCACTCATGGCCCGAAAAATTAACTTCAGTGCCCCTGTTGGCGACCGCCCTATTTAGAACACAAGGGACAAGTGGGGACTGCTTGCGTAGTGTGGCTCGGCCGTAGGACGAGCACGGAGCAGCGGATCCGGCTTAGTGACCGGCGTCACCATGCAAGAGAGCAGTCGTAACTAGACAACTATAGGCAGTGTAAGAGGTGACCAATGAAAGGGTAAAGTTACAAGGGGTAGAAATGGTGGATGGAAGGACCCAGGGAGGGTGAGTTGGTATAGAGAGACAGGGTAGGGGTTAATGGAAGGATGAGAGGCTAAGCTAGGGCTGGACGGGTACTAAGAAGTAGGGTAGATTATCACCTACTACTTTACCACGACACTGGGACAGGAGAGGGGGGTTCCTGTTCTCCAGGTTTCGATTGTCACAAGGGCATTACCCCTGCTAGACAATCCATCCTTGCAGGCAGAGGGTTAGTATGGAGAGATCTATAAAGGAAGTAGTGTGAAGGTAGACAAAGTGAAAATGAAGATAGTGGAAGATATAAAGCCTGCAGGTACTCTTCTGGGCACTGTGCATGGGGGGATGTATTAGTGAGGCAGTGGGGCAGGAAGAGCATGCCAGAGGGTGCGCAATTGCAAACACTGGGACTGGATTTTGAGACCAATCAGTGACCCCAGACAATGGGGATAGGTAAGCGGTCTTGTGATTGGTTATGTGGATGATGACGCGTAAGAGCTACCTTCCCCCCATGGCGGCATGCACAGTGCATTCGCTAATAATTCTAGTTCATGATGACGCTGACGTTTTGTGCCTGACCTCACTAAAGTTAAACCCGGAACCTCAACATTAGAAATCCAAAGCCAAATCCACTAGGCTGGTAAGAACTCTTAAAAGGTCACATGGAGAATGAGAGATCTTGAGCGGAAAATGGCCATCAGGTTCTGAGGCTAGAGTTGGAGTCTGGTGATGCATCAATGTAGAATTTAGGTTTCTCAAGTGTATTTTTGAGTACCTATTGGGTGAATATGGCTGTCATTACGATCATGGTGAAATAAAATGTTGGGTCACAGGAAAGGATGTTGTGAGAGACAGCATTCTATATTTGTGATGGCTTACCATGGCTTTTTATTTGTTTCAAGCAAAGTAGACAAACCATTTTTTTGTAAGTGTCCAGTTTGGTATTGAATATTTTGCTTAATCATGTGCCTGGGTAGAAATTAATGGTTCATCTTCAATTTGGTAACATAAAATCTTCCAAATAACAGTATTTTTCCCACAAACAAATAAACAAGGGAAATCCACGGAAGCTAACTGAATACCTATTTGGGTTTAGGAGAGATAGGGCGATGGGTTGGTGAAGACAGAATTGTCCAAGCAGTGCAGGGTAAGAATAAGGGAGGTTGCTAAATAGGGTAATAAAATAAAAATCAAACAAATAAAGGGTAGAGCACTATCAGTCAAAATAAGAAATTTGAAAACTTCTGCTGGCTTGGGAAAGGAGAAATGGCATTTAACTTAATAACAGTACAGTGGAATATCAAAAACTTACAACTGAGCATTTAGGAGAATTTTCTTCAGGTTTAATAGCTTGCTGAGACTTTTTTTCCTCTGCTATTTGTAATGATAGTTCATTTTGTTTTGGCTCAGTGGATTTTATATCTGGAGCTTGAGTGGTGTCACTTCCAAAAAAAAAACAAACCATAATGTCAACAAATTACAATGACCAAATTCAGTTTTATTTTAAGGTCAATGTTAATTGAAAATTAAACTGGAAACAAACAGAAAAAAAACTCCAAACCTATATACAATGTACAGTGACGTACAAATCTCTTATGGGTCTGAGCATGCTGCCATGATTTATATTTTTCCATTAGCACCCATGTACTACTTTCAATGGCACTAGTCGCCACAATTAAAATTTCAGCCTAGTACTAGGCTATTTTAAATTTCCCTAAACCCAACCAAACAAAGAAAAATAAAAACTAAATAAAGGAGATGCAAGAAGAAGGAAGCACATTCCAGCATTGGAGGAGGCCTACTTACCCCTGGAGTAAGATCATGCGACCCAAACCAAAAAGATTCAAATAATAGGGATGAGACAAGCCTCCTCCAAATGCCAGATAGCCCAAAGACTGTGCCTGAATGAGCCCCAACTAGGAGGGACAAGTGGTAGCGAACTCACTCATCCAAATACCGGGAGAAGTAATATGCACGAAGATCACCCAGACTGGGACATTCAACAAGAATGTGCCAAACAGTCTGGGGGATAAAAGCATTAAAAAAAAAAAATGAGGAGCCCATTTGGTGACTGCCTATTTGGGGCTAAGTCGCTGTACAAACCACTAGGCTATATCAAAAAACAATGAATAAAAAACAATGATAAAAAAGAAAAGAAAAATACAATGGCAACAAGGAAGTGGGCTCCAGAGTTTAGTGAGGGTTTAGTGAGTGGGCAATCCCAGTCCCACTTCCTGGACATATATTTTATTACCGCACCGAGGTGAAGCGGAGGTAAAGCGTATCCAATACACCTACCTTAGCCACTTCCGGTGAATAAGAATAACCCTGGTGCGTACCCTTTTGATCAAAACTAAGATGATGATCCACTGAGTGTGTTCCCCACTTAGTAAAAGCCAACCATGGGTGGGTCGGTGGAATATTGAGATTTAAGCCGAGTGGATTGCTTAATAATTGCCGAAGGATCGTCCAAATTAGTTAAACACACATATACAAAAATAATCTTTAATGTACATGAATTTGAAATAAACACAACATATATAAATATAAATAGGATTAATCTTGCACTGAATAAATAAGTATACAAAAATGTCGTGGGGATTACTTGCAGATTACTCACTGGGATGTTTGCGTCTTAATGACACCAGACAGAACGAAGGGAATATTATTATTGAGTTAAACACTGAATTAAGTAAGCACTTATAATATTCGAGGGTATGGACTCAGGATGAGAATTCTAGTACACAAATAAACTGGTGAAGTTAGGGGAAGGGATAATTCAATTAACGATACCTTTGAGTTCGTAAGTATTTTTTGAAGGGGGGCGGTGAAAATCTTCTTAGGTGACGATGATCGCACCTAGTCCGTCCGTCCGAGGTTACCGAATGATGGGTAATCTTAGAGCGGTGATATGCTGATCCTTTGCTGGATCGCGAAAGTAAGAAACACGGTGACTCAAATCGGACTTGTTCCTGTTCCTTGAAGTACCTGTCCGATTATTCGGCTCCTGGAGTGGGTAGCCAAAATCGATTACCTAGCTATGTCTAGGGTAATTCACAGAGGCAGGTCCTGTGTAACCTCAGACTCTGAAGGGAGGGGGGGAGGCTGGGAGAAGTTTGGCCAACAAGTACCGTGACGGCAACAACCAATTCCCTGAAAAGTTCCTTCCTTGCAGTGGGTGAACGGTTTCCTATGTGGATTGAGTTTCACAGACTCGACATAGGTCCAAGAGCTTCTGCCTGATTCCAGGGAGAAGTCTTCCTTTTATTTCTCTCACGAGTAGAATCGAGAGAGAGAATCGAATTCTCGTAAAATCCGTATTGTCACGCAAAAGACCTTTTTTTCATCTTTGGGCCGACGGTATTTCTTTCACGCCTTTGAGACATCTCGGTGTTTACGGCAGTGCAAAAAAAGGCGACGGAGAATTCAAGGTGAGAGGTGCATTTTAGGGATACGAGAAGGCACGCAGCTTTGTGTCAGAGTGTTTCTGAGTACACCTATGTACGTGGTATTTAGACTTCTACATTGCCTTTTCCCAGTGCAGGAACATGTGACCAACAACAAATAGTCAAATAAAGTGGGATGCCAGCCTCCTCCAAAAAGTTGTATAGTAGTCAAGTCTGTGTGCACGAAACGGTACACAGGGAAAGCCAACCTCACTCACTCCAGTACTGGGACAGGTAATGTGTGCGAAGATCACCCAGACTGGGACATTCAACAAGAATGTGCTGAACAGTCTGGGGGACAATGGAGTAGTCACAATAAGGCGCAGATGAGCACTCCACTGAGTGGTGGGGCGTCCCACAAGTGTGTCCAATTTGGAGATGTCAGAAAGCAACCTGAAGCCATTGAGGCATTGGGGAGGAGGTCCATGGTCACAGTCAGGGTGCAATGGTACGTAGCTTTAAGTTCCCTTCAACCATCTCCTATCTTCTTTGCCAAGCAAAGTATTCCTGCCATGTAATCGGTGTGAGGAAGAGCAAAATGCTGGTCTGGTTATAAAGTTCTTGCAGACTCTTTGGCGCCCTCATTTCCCACAATCCCTACGTGTCCAGGAACTCAGCAAAAGATAATTTCAACATCCACCCGGCTCACCAAAACCGTGATGTCACATATGATGAACCAGGAAATGCGGGGATTCCAATGCCCCAAGAGCACGTCATGTTATCACCTGTACTGAGCAGTGTATTGAAACTAGCTTGGACTTGAAGACAGACGCAGTGCCTGGCAGAGCCCCGCTGACTTCAAACAGGAAGGATACAGCGTGGAAACCAACCCCCTCTTGGGACTTGGAGCCATCAATATACACTGGCCCGACAAAGTGAGCTCTAAAAAGGCTGAATGCAATACTCCCGGCGCTGTAGAAACTTTGGGAGCAGAGGTGTGGTGACAAATGGTCAAATGTGGCATCCTCCAGAGTGGCACCCTGGGCATCACTGGCCCGAGAACTATACTTAGCTCTCGAAGGAGTTTCCCAGCCCTAAACCTAAAGGGCTTAGGGTATGACTGGCGTCTCTCGGTGTCATAGGCACCATCGAGATCAGATGCAGTGAGAGCTGCTGGTGACTTACGAATGTGTCGGATTTGAACATACATGTGTGCACTGTGCATCTCACCAGCATTGAAGTAGGCTCTCAATGGGAGACACGCAGAAAGCACCAGTCGCCAGGCAAAGGTCAGTATGGTGGATCGAGTCCACCTTTGGTAATACACTCTCGGTTGTATAAAAGTCGCATCTGTAGTCGAGCTCCGAACGAACAAAGGATTGATAAAAAAGTAAGGCAATTGCCTTTTCAGTGCCCCAGGCGGTTAACATCATGGAACTAAGAATATCCATGGTGTGGGACCCTAATGCTGTGAATGGGGGGATAAAGCAGTTATTTCAATAAAGTATAGGACAGCACTCCATCAAGTGCGAGTAAATCCTGTGTGTGTTCAATTCAAAGACTGATTCCTGACATGTAGTTGGTGTGGGGAAGAGCAAACGCTGGTCTGGATGCCCAGTTATCACAGACTCTTTGGCGCCCTCATTCCCCACAATTTTCAAGCATATCCCAATTTCTCAGCAGAAAATAAATTCAACACCCACCCGGCTTGAGGAAACCGGGGTGAAGATTCCAATGGCCCAAGAGTACTCAGGGTACTTTGTGAGTCACTAAAGATCACAATCCAGTCTCCAAACCGGGCATGACACGTTATCTCCCATACTGAGCAGTGTATTGCAACCAGCTCAGCAGTGGAAGGACGCAGCAATTGGTAGAGCCACAGTGACTTCAAACAGAAGGGATACAATGTAGAATTTGACCCCCTATTGGGACTGGGAGCCATCGGATCCACTGTGACACAAAGTGTGCTGAAAAAAGGTCAAGCACAATACTCCTGGTGGTGTAGAAGCTTTGGGAGCAGAGGTGTGGCGACAAATAGTCAAAAGTGGTACCCTCCAGGGTGGCGTCCTGGGCAGAACCAGGGGCCCCACCAATGTGAGAGCTACACATAGCTATTGAAAGAGTTTCCTAGCATTAAACCAAAGGATTTAGGGTATAACTGTCCTCTCTTGGCGGCATAGGCACCAAGTTCAGCTGCAGATGCAGTGAGAACTGTTCGTGACTGAGAGAGGTGACAGGCTCATGCGTACAAGTGGATAATACACTGGACAGAGCAAGTGGCATCTCCCCAGCATCAATAAGTAGGCTTTCAATGAGGGATGTGCCGAAGGTATGGGTCACCAAGCAGAGACCGGTGTGGTGGATCATGGCCACCTTCTGCAATACACGATCGGTTGCAGATACATAAAACTTTATTAGGTACCCCAAATTCAAACATACAAAGGATTGAATCAAAAGCAAGGCAGTAGCCTCAATCAACAGTCTAAGTGCAGAATGTCCAAATGAGGAAGGTGGTACACAAGAGACCCTAAGGCTAAAAAAATCAACATCTCAGGTGAGGCGTCGGTCAAAAACAAGACCAAGGAAACGGTGCAAATCCACCACTTCAAGGTGAAACCCATTTAGGAACAAGTCTGAGTCATCCAAGGATGACTCTAAAGAAGCAGGTGAAGGTGAAGCCAACTCATCCATAAATATAGGGAAGGAGTAAACCTCCTCTCTACTATAAGTAGGTTGGAGGGGGACCTGCCCAAGGGCAGCTTGAAAGATGATAAAAAAGAAGCCTCTTTGCAGCATGTAAATGGTGGGAGTGGAGACCCTCCACCTGGTTCAAGGGGTGTCGGAGGTTACCTCCTCCCTGACACAAAGGGAGAGTGAGGCTGCACTTGAAGGTGGATCTCCATATGCTTGCAGTCGCCCATTATATTCTATTGTAGCCATAACATTTTATAAAAAAACAGTTGCATGGAAGGACACTTTGACCTCCCAATGCCTTGGGAGGTTAAGAGAAAGGTCTCCATAAGGTCAGAAAACTTCCATACTCAACCCATAGGTTCGAGCTAAGATGGGCCTTGACAAACCAGCCTGCCATTCAAGTAAATTTTGCCTTGAGCTTTGACCATAAAGGATGGTGCTGACATTACCACTTTATGTGTACTGAAGAAGGTACCAAGCTTTCAGCCCTCGTAGCAAGTAGGGACATCACTGTATATACTGCCACTCAGCTAAGGTTTGTTAAGTGCATGAAAGTGCACTGAACAGCCAGAACCTCTGAGGATAGAAGGGCAAATTTGGAAGGGGGTATGCAGGTATGTAATAAAGAGAAGTAGAAAGATAGGTCCACTAATGAGTAGGGTAGGTGATCACCTATTATTATTATTATACCCCAATGCTAGGTTATCCATCCTGGAGAGAGTGGAACCTGCCCAAGTTGAGAGGATAGTCGTAGAGAAACAGGAATGCTGAGATCGAGTGAGGAGGAAGCGCAACAAAAAATTAGCCCAGTTCCATCAGAGTTCTATTTAACCCAGTGGCAGCCCCCCCCCCCCCCCAAGTAACGCTGAGAAGGAGTGAGGGGGAAACACACAAACCACTTTCCTAGGCCACATCAGAGTTCAAATCAACCCAGTGACGGGGCTTCCTTAATTTGCACTCAGGCCGGGAGGGTGTGCAGCTCCTCCAGGTACAAAGTGCAACAGGGTACACATAGTACATCCCTGCGGGGGCACGCAAAACTTAATTAAATACTATGGAGGAGACCAACCTCCAAAAACTCAACACACCCTAGTTTGGTGTAGAGGAGTCCTCCCCAGGGACTTAGTAAAGGTGGTAGCAACCCTACCTGCCACAGTACTGGAACAAGTATGCCTCATGAAGCTTCCCAGGACTAGGGCATTCAACCAAGGGGTCTTTGCCATCTGGAAGATGCTGCCTTCCATCTTCTTTGCGATGCAGTCAGATTGAAAAGAGCAAAATGATGGCCCAGTTACCTAGTCTGTGGAGACAGCCTGGTGCCCTTATCAGCGCACTCATTTACTACAACCAATAATGTCAGGAACAAAGCAGTAGACAATGTCAACATCCCCCCTGACTCATAGAGCCTGCAAACTAGGGGATGTGGAGATTCCAATGATTTAAGGCTACTTTGCTCACTTTGTAGGTTGCTATGAATTACAAATCAATAGTCCCCCAAACTGAGAGGTCTATTGACTTAAGCTCAGCTGTGAAGCTGGGGCAGCACCCAGAAGAGCCCCGTTTGATTCAAACAGGGGGCAGAGAGCATGGAAAACATATACCCCTTCCAAGACTTGGAGCTATCCACATATGATGGCATGGTTCTAGTAGGACACAATATGTGTTCTAAGAAATATGAATGCAATACTCCCAGAACAATGGAAGCTTTGGGAGCAGAGGTGACAAACAGTCAAAGCTGGTAGCTGCCAGGGTGGCTTCATGGGAAGAACCGGCGGCATGGATATGGAGAAAATGTATAATTACGTTGAGAGGGAAGCATTTTGCCAGGATCCAAGAATGTATAGAGTGGATGGTGTGAAAAGTAGTTTTGTAAGAAATGCATTTGAGTGAAAGATACCTACAGAAAGTGTTTGATATATAGTGGGGAAGGGATGAGCAAATGTTTGAGAATGAGTCAGATATACAAGATGGCTAAAAATGGTAAGGGGTGGGTTCTGTCTATGGCTCGGGGTAAGAGATTTTGATTTTTTTTTTTAATTCATCCATCTGGTGACTGCCTTCAAGGGTATAAGTCACTGCAATTCTAACCTAGTACTAGGCTATTCTAAAATTTGTAAAAAAAGAAAACAAAAAAGACTAAGGTGAAAGTGTTACTGATAAAGCTTGAGCATGGTATTATATTAGAGTATGAGGTATGGGCCCTTAAATAAGTGAAATGTTTTAAATTTTAGGAGGTATCGTGAGAGTGGTAGAAATGAGGCAGATTCTGCAAAGTTTTGAGTAGCAGGAAAATCTCAGGGGCAATCAGAGCGCTTGTGAATACTAAAGGTTTAAGTGTAGAAAGATTAAAAGTGAAAATAATGCAAATGACCAGTTTGAAGGGGATGATGGGTATAAAATAGGCAAAAAAAGGTAGGAATTTTACCATTGATCTTTAGCATATGGCAGCCACAATGAAAGTCACCCAAATCAGGACACCATTAACCAACTAATCATACCCAATGTGGTTTAACTACAATTGGAAGCACTATTTACACAGCCATGTTCTAGCCCAAAGATAGAACAATTAAAAATGAGCGATAGGAAAATATGTTATGAAGAAAAGTATGAATGAGAATGTTGGGGTGATGGTATGGGCTTATCAAAAGAATGGATAATAGACGCAAATGTATGAAAATGAGTATGCTGGTGTATAAGAGATTGAAAGACTGTAAGAGGTTGATTGATTATATGAATTGTTGAGAGAAAAAGAGCTTGACTGAAGAAGTCAAAATCAGGTTACTATCCTACGCAAATTCTTCCTTCCTCTTCCATTTTTTTCACATAAAGCAATCATCTACAATGTCTTTTAAATACAGCAATCGATATCCCTTCTTTACTTCATCACATTCCATATACCATTTGATTTGTACTTTGATGCAGATTAAATGAATGGGCTCTGTAACAAATCAATCCATGCCTTAAAATCCTCAATATACACATGGGGAGGTCATTTAGTTGCCATTCACATGTACTGGATGATATGGGTATTGTCCAATACCAGATTTATTACCATTAAAAATGGATGCATCTTTAAATAGCTCTTTTCCCTTCATAAATATTATACTATGACCAACATAGACAGAAGATAGGAATTCACATGCATGTGTATTGCTTTATATTCAGAAACCTACACTAACATAAATGATTAGTATCTTGAATGATATACAGCAAAATAAGACAAAATAGAAATAAACTTATACTTGAAAGAAGCAAACCAATTATTTATAGTATTTTATAACTACATATATATAGCTTTGAAAGTAAATAAAAAGATAAATTTCTATTATGAATTTTGGTAATTTAGCTTACATTCCCATATATAGTCCTTTTCCTCTGAGAGCTTCGGTCCTGGAAGCAAACAACTCCTTTTCAGGAATTTGGTATCCAAACCTAAGTAAAAATAAACATAAATTACACTATCAACTCAATATAACTAAAAAGTATTTTAGTCTAAATTTAAACACTTCAATAAGAAAAAAACAAAAAATTGAAAAGGTAAAAAGTCCCAAATAAGCTGCCATTTTTTTCCATCAGGGTAAATAACATTATGATTAGCAGACATCAATGCAAAATGAATTGGCATTGAACTACATCCAATAACAGAGGATCGAAAAGAAAAAGTATTATAGATATGCCACCCACCGCTGAGAGAATCTTTTCTCATCTTTCATGATTTGTGTCAATCTTGTACAAATTTCTTTGTCTTTACTAAAGTACATTTGTGAATTTCCCCTCTCCACCTAGTCATCTTTTATCAAGTGCTATCTACTGCATCTTTCTGGTCCATCAATTGCATCAGTTTTCAATCAGGAACCCTTGGCTTCAGCAAAAGTTAGTGATAATTAGTTTAACCATATAAAAAAAACTTTTTATTTAGTCACATTTCTGTTTAAATTAATATTCATGATTTTATAAATAGACATCATATTCATGAAAAATTCTTGCTTATCAAAATAATGTCTTCAACCTGTTATATCATTTAAAATCTTTAAATTTAAGTCATTTAATTCATGATTTTATAAATAAATATACATCATATTCATGAAAAATTCTTGCTTATCAAAATAAAGTCTTCAACCTGTTATACCATTTAAAATCTTTAAATTCAAGTCATTTCATTTTTTTAATTTATAGTTAGGGTTGATGCAAGTTGTATGAATGAAAACCCTTATGAGATCTCTTACACAAACAATTTGATTTGTTATTATTTTAGCTTTATCAATAAGCTTAAAAGTTTAATTAAAATATAATTTTTTATATATAGGTTCCTTGAATTAATTCAAGGGTTCCGCAAAGATAAATGATTGAGAAATGCTGAGCTAGTGTCTTGAAAGCTTGCCACAAGTCCAACCTACTTCTACTGTTGTTTTGTTTAGTTTTGTATCCAGGTAGTTGCAATTTTGCCACAGTTATTTTTTTGCAATCAGGTTCTATTTGCTAACTGATAGTAATTGTATCAAATTTCTTGATATTGTTCAGGTGCATTCGTTTTTGACAAGTGTATTTGTCTAAGATTCAAATTTGCAGGTCATTAAATTGTATATTATATTAGGCCTAACCTGGTTAGTTTGGCATGACTTGTTTTCCCTGAGATTCATTTTCACTCTTTTGTTTTTAATGTTAAGCTCTTAAGGAAGTTTGGATTTCTTTTAGGTTATCCCTTATGACTACAATATCATCTGTAAATTTCAGGCAGTTAAGATATTCCCCATCTATCTTGGTACTCTTTAAGATAGTTGAATAATTTTGGCCAGATGGAGTATGTATGGACTTTTCTCCTATGTGTAGTGGAAAGACTTTAACAATATTAGGTAGGCTTTACAGATTTGGTAGATACATTCTATGATGTTGATATTATTGTTAGATTGCTTCTCCGGAGAAGATGGCCTCTTCTCTCTCTGAGTGCTTCGGGGCTTAGGGAGAAAGCCTTTGATCTTACAGCCTGTGCTGTAGGCCCTGTCAATGTTATCTCAATTAAGTGGTGCCATACTTTCTGTGCAACTGTCCTGAGGGACCAGGTCAGAGTGGGAAGCTGTTGCATGCTATGGGAATTTTATAGCAGCCTCCTGCGCAATGGCACGCAACTTTAAGTTCCCTTTGACCATCTCCCATCTTCTTTGCCAAACAGCCTGAAGAGCTGCCCGTATTCCTGCCATGTAGTCGGTGTGATGAAGAGCGAGATGCTGGTCCAGTCGCAGAGTCATTGCATACTCTTTGGTGCCCTCATTCCTATATGTCCAGGAAGCCAGCACAAGATAATCTCGACATCAGCCCTGCTCATCAAAACCGCGGATATCACAAAACAGGGGATGCGGAGATTCCAATGCCCCAAGAGCACTCAGGGCGCTTTGTGAAAACTGGTCACGTCGCATAATCTCCCGTACCAAGTGATGTATTGCCACCAGCTCACCGTAAAGACAGGCGCAGCCCGCCAGGCAGAGCCCCACTGACTTCAAAGAGCGGATATGGCATGGAAGCCAACCCTATCTTAGGACTTGGAGCCATCTGGATACACTAGCACAGTTCCAGCGTGACACAAGGTGTGCTCCAAAAAGGTTGAATACAATACTGCCGGCGCTGTACAAGCTTTGGGAGCAGAGGCATGGCGACAAATAGCAAAATGTGGTACCCTCCATGGTGACGGCCTGGGCAGAAACAGGGGCGCCACCGACCATAGAGCTATACCTAGCTCTCAAAGGAGTTTCCTGGCCCTAAACCCAAAGGGCTTAGGGTATGACCGGCGTCTCTTGGCGGCATAGGCACCGTCGAAATCAGCTGCAGATGCAGTGACAGCTGTTGGCGCCGGGCTGGTGCGTACAGGCGCGTGAAGCACTGCACACGGCGTAGAGCGAGTGGCATCTCCCCAGCATCAACCAACAGGCTCTCAATGGGTAAAGTGCGAGAGGCACCGGTTGCCAGGCTTAGACCAGTGTGGTGAATTGAGTCCACCTTCTGCAATAAACGCTTGGCTACAGATCCATAAAATTCGCATCCGTAGTTGAGCTTCGAATGAACAAAGGATTGATAAAAAAGTAGGGCAGTAGCCCTATCAGCGCCCAAGCACTGAATGTCACAGAAGGGAGAATATCCATGGCTGGGGTACAAGAGACCCTAAGGCTGTGAATATGAGCCTCCCAGGTGAGGCGTCGGTCAAATACAATCGAAGGAAACGGTGCGACTTAACCAGTTTCAGGTGTACCCCATTAAGAAACAAGTCTGGGTGATGGTGGAGCGGTGGATGGCGGCGGAAGTGCACCACCTTAGTCTTAGCCAAGGAAAACCGAAACTTGTGCGCTTCGGCATAGCGAGAGACGCGGTTCGATGCCTGTTGAAGTCGACGCTCCAGAGTTGGAATCTGTGCCGCGCCAAGAGAGATCGAAAGGTCGTCCACGTAGAGCGTAGCGCGAACGTCTTCTGGCAGCACCGAGGTGATGCCGTTGATGCTCAGGGCAAAGAGTGTGACACTGAGGACACTTCCCTGCGGGACACCCTCTTCCTGCTCCTTTGGGCCGGAGAGGGCTCCCCCCACCCGTAGGCGGAATCGACGATCTCGCAAAAATTCAGATATAAACATTGGGAGGCGTCCCCTCGCCCCAATCGTGTGGAGAGTCTCCCTAATACCGTATCGCCATGCGGTATCATAGGCCTTCTAGAGAACGAAAAACAAGGTGGCGTAGTGCTGTCTACGAAGGAAAGCCTCGCAGACGACATTTTCCAGTCGGAGCAGAGCATCCGACGTGGCAGAGCATCCGACGTGGAGTGGAACTTGCGGAAGTCGCAGTGTGCACAAGACAGATGGCCTCCGCTGTCCAGGAAAAAGGCTAATTTAACATTTACCAATTTCAACTTGCACACACAAGAGAGAGAGATTGGGCGGAAACTCGCCGGAGTAGAGTGATCTTTCCCCGGTTTGTGAGAGGTGAGCACAGTAGCAATTCACCAGGAATCTGGGTGGAGACCCTCCACCCAGATCCTGTTGAACAAACCTAACAGAAAGGCCATGCCTCGCTCACCCACAGGTCGAAGCATGGCGTACGGGACATCGTCCGGACCATGGGCGGTGTCTGCGCACGAAGCGAGAGCGGAGAGCAATTCACTCACAGTAAACCTGTCGTTGAAGGGTTCTCCGCCTCTGGAGGTAAAGTCCAGCCGGCTGCATTCCGCGACATCACGACGTGCATTGAATGCTCGCGGAGCACTTTTTTATTTTAAAGGGGCTATCTGGCGACTGCCGACTTAGGCATAAGTCGCCTTAAACAAACAGCCTAGTTCTAGGCTACTTTAAAAAAATTGAACAGGAAATAACAATAACAAAACAATAAAAAACAACAACAATTAAACCTGGTTAAATGAAAGGGAGAAGGCCGGCCTCCCCCCAAAAGTCAACAAGTCCACCAGTCAATGTGCACGCACTCGTCCCGAGTACAAAGGACAGGCGGTAGCGACCCCGCTCATCCCGGTACCGGGACAGGTGTTGTGCGCGAAGATCACCCAGACTGGGACATTCAACAAGAATGTCCCGAACAGTCTGGGGGACAACGCACTCGTCGCAATACGGCGCAGGCGAGCGCTCCATCAAATAGCGATGCGTCACACGAGTGTGTCCGATTCGGAGACGACAGAAAGCGACCTGCAGCCGTCGCGGCATTGGAGGATAGGTCCATGGGAACAGTCGCAGCGCAATGGCACGCAACTTTAAGTTCCCTTCGACCGTCTCCCATCTTCTTTGCCAAGCAGTCCGAAGAGCTGCCCGTATTCTTGCCATGTAGTCGGTGTGAGGAAGAGCGAACCGCTGTTCCGGTCGTAGAGTCCTCACGGACTCTTTGGCGCCCTCATTCCCCGCAATTCCTACATGTCCAGGAACCCAGCAGAAGATAATCTCGACATCTGCCCGGCTCGCCAAAACCGTGGCGTAACGGATATCACGAACCAGGGGATGCGGAGATTCCAATGCCCCGAGAGCACTCAGGGCGCTTTGTGAGTCGCTATAGATCACAATCCGGTCTCCGAACCGGGCACGTCGCGTAATCTCCCGTACCGAGTGGTGTATTGCCACCAGCTCGGCCGTGAAGACAGACGCAGCGCCTGGTAGAGCCCCGCTGACTTCAAACAGAGGGGATACGGCGTGGAAGCCGACACCCTCTTGGGACTTGGAGCCATCCGTATACACTGGCACGGTTCCAGCGTGACACGATGTGTGCTCCAAAAAGGTCGAACGCAATACTCCCGGCGCCATACAAGCTTTGGGAGCAGAGGCATGGTGACAAATAGCAAAATGTGGTACCCTCCAGGGTGGCGTCCTGGGCAGAACCAGGGGCGCCACTGGACCGAGAGCAATATCTACCTCTCGAAGGAGTTTCCTGGCCCTAAAGCCAAAGGGCTTAGGGTATGACTGGCGTCTTTCGGCGGCATAGGCACCATCGAGATCAGCAGCGGAAGCAGTGAGAGCTGTTGGCGACTGAGGGAGGCGCCGGGCTCGCGCGTACAGGCGAGTGATGCACTGCACGCAGTGCAGAACGAGTGGCATCTCCCCAGCATCGACCAACAGACCCTCAATGGGGAAGTGCAGAAGGCACCGGTCGCAAGGCCAAGACCGGTGTGGCACCTTCCGCAATAAACGCTCGGCTGCGGATGCATAAAACTCGCATCCGTAGTCGAGCTTCGAAGGAACAAAGGATCGATAAAAAAGTAGGGCAGTAGCCCTATCAGCGCCCCAAGCGCTGAACGTCACGGAACGGAGAATGTCCATGGCGCGGGTACAAGAGACCCTAAGGCTGCGAATATGAGCCTACCAGGTGAGGCGTCGGTCGAATACAAGACCAAGGAAATGGTGCGATTCCACCACATCCAGGCGCACCACATTAAGAAACAAATCTGGGTCGGGGTGAAGCCGTGGATGGCGGCCATTAGTGCACCCCCTTAGTCTTGGCCAAAGAAAACCGAAACCTGTGCACTTCGGCATAGCGAGAGACGCGGTTCAATGCCTGTTGGAATCGACGCTCCAGAGTTAGCATCTGGGCCGCGCCAAAAGAGATCGAAAGGTCATCCACGTAGAGAGTAGCGAGAACATCTTCCGGCAGCACCGAGGTGATGCCGTTGATGCTCAGGGCGAAGAGTGTGACACTGAGGACACTTCCCTGCGGGACACCCTCCTCCTGCTCCTTTGAGCCGGAGAGGGCTCCCCCCACCCGTAGGCGGAATCGATGATCTCGCAAAAATTCAGATATAAACATTGGGAGGCGTCCCCTCGCCCCCATCGTGTGGAGAGTCTCCATGATACCGTATCGCCATGCGGATGCGGTATCATAGGCCTTCCCCAGATCGAAAAACACCGTGGCGTAGTGCTGTGTACGAAGGAAAGCCTCGCAGACGGCATTTTCCAGTCGGAGCAGAGCATCCGACGTGGAGTGGAACTTGCGGAAGCCGCACTGTGCGGAAGACAGATGGCCTCCGCTGTCCAGGAAAAGGCTAATCTAACATTTACCAATTTCTCCATCAACTTGCACACGCAAGAGGTTAGAGAGATTGGGCGGAAACCGGTCAGAGTAGAGTGATCTCTCCCCGGTTTGCGAAAGGCGAGCACAGTGGCGATTCGCCAGGAGTCTGGGAGAAGACCTTCCACCCAGATCCTGTTGAACAAATCTAACAGAAAGGCCATGCCTCGCTCACCCACGTGTCGAAGCATGGCGTACCGGACATCGTCCGGACCATGGGCGGTGTCCGCGCACGAAGCTAGAGCGGAGCGAAACTCACTCACAGTAAACTTGTCGTTGAAGGGTTCTCCGCTTCTTTAGGTAAAGTCCAGCCGGCGGCCTTCCGCGACATGATGACGTGCATTGAATGCTGGCGGAGCAGCATCCAGGCCAGAGAATGCGAAAAAAGAGGTCGCAAAGGATTCCGCCACGGACGCGGGGTCCAAGATTGCAGTCCTATCCTCCTGGAGAACGGCAGGGGGGTCCTGCGAGAACTTGCCCCGAATCCTTTTGACTCGCTTCCACACCTCTGCTAAAGGGGTCTTCCCGTTAAGTGAAGACAAGTATGCCCGCCAAGAAGAGCGGCGGGCGTGCTTCGAAATATACCGGAACCTAGCCCTAGCCCGACGAAATTCAGGAACAGTGAAATCGTTCGGGCGGAGCTTATAGTGCATGTAGGCATAACGCTTCTGTTTGAGGGCCGTCTCACACTCGGCTGACCACCATGGGAGTGGTCGGCGTGCAAAACGGCCAGACGTCCTAGGAATAATAGTCAGGCCCTAAGCGATTAGGTTGCCGGTGAAGAACTCAACGGCCTCAACTACCGACCTAAACTCCTCGACTAAGATAGAGAATTCAGTCATTTCCTGAAATGCAGGCCACCACGACAAGCACCACCGAGGTGGACTCTCAGACGGCAGTTGCCTTGAAACTGATATTTGAATTGGAAAGTGATCACTACCATGGAGGTCATCGACCACCCCCAATCAAAATCAGGCTGTGCATCCGAAGAGCACAAAGATAGGTCAAAGCAAGAAAATGAGGCGGTTCTCGGACAGTGATGCGTAAACTCATCCAAGTTTAGGATACCCATTTCAAGATCTTCGATCAGATCGACAAGGACTTGTCCCCTGGGATTTATGGAGTAATCTCCCCAGAGAGGATGCCTGCCGTTCAGATCTCCAAGCAAGAGATAGGGCCTCGGCAATCGTGCCACGACGCAGCGGAAGTTCCCTCGTGTCGAAGTCACCTGATGGTGGAATGTACGCAGAAATGATAGTAAACCTCCTATCCAGGTGCAGCTGCACAGCCACTGCCTGAAAGGAGGTATCTAAAGAGAAAGGAAGAACGGAGACATCATGCCGGGTGTAAACCGCGCATCCCCCAGCCCGGCCATCCCGCGGTGGTGGGGTCGCAAGACCCTTATACCCCGGGAGGGCGGGCAGGGGGCACGCGCCTAGCATGGTCTCCTGCAAAAAGATAGCTAACGGAGAACGGGACGGGACGAGACGAGCCTCCACAGCTCCTCCCAGTTGGCCCGGAGTCCACGGCAATTCCATTGAAGGAATATGCCCTCCAGGCCAAGCTCGGAGGAGACGCGGGGGCCCTCCTCGAACACAAGACCCTCACGGGAATGGCCGTACGCTTCACGCTTCCCGAGGGCAGAACCCCGGGCGCTGTTGGCCGGACAAAGCGCTGAAGGCGCTGTTGCCTTCGAGGACTTATTGGGGGAGGTTGGGCTCGCCATGCGAGTCTTTTCCTCCCTCCGCCTCGAAACCTTAGGCGGGCGTTGCGGCTTCGGAGGCGGGTGGCCCTCTTTTCGAGGAACCACCGTCTCCGAGCAACTCGCTCCATCACTAGGCGTGGGCGAAGGAGCCGATGCTCCTTGTTGCTGTCCTCCTTTCGGGGGACAGCTTTAGGAACCCCGGAAGAGGGGGGAGCCCTCGTTTTAGCCGGGGCTGGGTGTGAACCCTTTTTGCCGCCAGCTTTACCAGGGAAGCGCCCGGGTTGAGTAGAGCCCGCACAAGTGCTCTGAATGGGTGCGGAAACAACCGTGCTCTTTGGCCTGGATGGGCCACGAGCAGAAGGTGTCTTTCTAACTATTGAGGCATATGACGTCCCAGGCAGAGCCGAGCGCGCCAGGACCAAGTCCTTAGCGTCACGGAATGAGATTCGATCCTGGGCCTGAACGGCCAGGATTTCTTTCTCAAGGAGATATGCACCACATTGCTTCAAAGAAACGGGGTGCGGCTCTCCGCAATTGACACACTTGGCCACACATGATTTGGACTTATCGTGTGCGGCCTTGGAGCAATTTACACAAACTTCGGGTGACCCCGACTTTGCACATCAACAAGAACAATTCGTATGGCCGAAGTGGTGACCGTAATAGCACCGCTGCGGCAGTGGCACGAATGCCTTCACACGGTAGTGGTACCAACCGGCACGCACCGACTCAGAGAGCTTGTCACAATCGAACGTGATGAAGAGTGTAGGGGTGGGTCTCGAGGCCCCTCCCTGTTTTCTCATCATACGTTCGACCTTGACCGCCCCATGGTCGGCCAGCTCTAGGGTGATGTCCTCAATGGAGTAGTCAATGAGTTCTCTCGCATACACTACTCCTTTCACAAAGTTCATGGTAGAGTGTGGCGTCACACTCACTGGGGTGCCATGAAGTGTCCAAAGAGCACTTATCTTGGCCGCGTCGGCGGGATTCGCCGCATTCGGCATAAGGCTCACGTTCGAGAAACGGGTCACCTTCGGCTCTCTACCAATTGCACTAGCTAATCCTCTCCTCTGATGGATCATGTTGCCCTTGGCCAACATGCTGCCATCAGTGGAGCGAATAACGAGGAAGCGTTTGAAGCCAGCGGGCTCGAAAACGCCAGGTAACCTCTAAATCAGGGGCCCTGATATCATCAAGGCTCCGCCCTGTACACTTTTGGTCTTAGTCTTAGTCAGGGGCTCCGCACACCGGGAAGGGGGGGGGGCTGGATGTGCCGATCTTGGCTTGGTCACCTACCAAAGTGGCAGCAGACCCATCCCTCCCAGCAGCCCCCGCAGATGGAGAGGAGCCCTGAGTCTTTTTTGTCTTTCTTGTCTATTTATTCTTCCTTTTAGGAGAGGAGGGCGGGGAATGAACCTACTTCTCACCTCCACTGGCAGAAGCCCCAGGCCAGATGGACTGGCCTCAGCCAGGTCCTGGTAGTCGTAGGGGCACCTGCCGGAGAAGATCCCTCCCCTCCTTGTACTGCCTCAGAAACCCTAGCCATTTGAGGAGGACCTTGCATAGGGGCGGATTCGGGTTCGGTGTTTGGCGCCGAGCCTGGATTCCCCCCCCCCCATGGAAGACCCTACCGTCTGAGGCTGGGCTTCCTCAAGGACCATGTCTATCACAGGAGGGGCCTCCAGTTGGTCATCCCCTCCCAGGACATCGCAGTTCCCCTTGGTAGTGTCACCAGTCTTGTGTGTGGAGGCACAGGCCTTGACCCCTGCAAGGTTTAATATTCTTGCCAGCAGGTCTTTTGAGGGAAGCGACTGAAGGGGCCTGGCTTCCCTCTCCCCCCTAAGGGGCTTTGCCCTACTGAGCCACTTCGATGTGGAGCGGCTGGCTAAGGGCTGCCTGCTGGCTTTCTTGGCAGTCCCCTTGGAAAGAACAGAGGGGACTGCGGCTGGAAAGAGGGAGGTGCCCGAAATCACCTCCTCTCCGGTTAGAGAGATACGGAGGGTCCCCTGCTCAAGCACAGGGGGGGTGGGGACCTCCATTTTTTTGGTGGAGGTGCCCAAGGGCGGCTCCCTTGATGTTACAGGGGAAGTTGGGGGTTGGGTTTTTTTTATATTCATCATTGGGCATGGTGACCCTATTTGTATCACAGGACGCAATCGTGCATCACCTCTCGCAGAAGCCTGCACTGCAAGAGGTGCTTACAGACCCCTCCCGCCTGGTGGCCTGGCAGTCCATCGGCATGGCGGCTCCACCTTGGACACAGCGTAAAAAAGATAGATTGTGAAGAGGAGAGGACAAGGGATGTGAGGAAGCTATGGGTGGGGATGAAGCAAGTTGTTAAAAACCAACCACCCCAGACCGAAGCTCAGGGGTTAGGGAACATTGCCCCCTCCCCCCTCAGCCCCGATCCAGGACGGTTGGCTGAGAAGGAGGTCACCATCTACCCTGTGAAATTAGAGGCTGACCAGAGAAAGTTGTGGGAGGTTGTATGAAAAGGAAGGAAACAAGTGTTTTGAAGGAAGAAGAGGCTAAGCTTGGGTCGGACGGGGTGCTGAGGCATAACTTAACAGTAAGGAGAGGATGAGGCAAGTAAAAGATTTTATTATTACACTGCATCCCATAATACACTATTTTTCATTGAATAAGGCACACATTTTTACCCTGACATTTGATGCCAAAATCTGCCTGCATCCTTATACACTGAATGTAAATTTCTGACTGAATTAAAGGTAATAGATGCATGGAAAAACATTTGTATATATAAGAACATAAGAAAAGAAGGAGGCTGCAAAAGACCATTCATGGCCTACACTTGGCAGCTCCTGTTCCAGTCAACACACAAAAGATTTCTTACCAGAGAAAAATCATCAACATTGTCACCCTTTACAGGAGTTTGTCAGATCTAATCTACAATATACATAAAATGCATCTAGAGGATTATGTCCATTCATGCAACCGCAAAATACAATCTCCCCACTCCTTAGAAAAATATATACATATGTACATAAAAAAAAGTCAGTCCCATCTAGCAGCTTCATCCATATATTTATCTAATCTATTCTTAAAACTACCCAGAGAGGAGGCTTCTATCACATGCCTAGTGAGCCTATTCCATTCATCTACTACACGATTTGTAAACCAATTCCTCCCAATCTCCTTCCTAAACCTATACTTATCAAGCTTAAACCCATTGCTACGTGTCCTGTCATGTTCACTAAGTATAAGAACCTTACCCAGATCCCCTTTATTATATCCTTTTACCCATTTGAAGACTTCAATCAATTCCCCTCTGACTCTTCTCCTTTCCAATGTATGTAGATTTAGTTTTCTGAGCCTTTCACCATAAGGTAAGTTCCTTAGCCCACCAATCATCTTTGTCATCCTTCTCTGCACAGACTCAAGCAAATCAATATCCTTCCTATAATATGGTGACCAAAATTGTACTGCATAGTCTAGATGAGGCCTAACTAGCGCCAGATACAGTTTTAGAATGACTTCAGCACTCATACACTCCTCCTAATGAATCCCAATATCCTATTAGCTTTATTCTTAGCATTTAGGCATTGCTTTCTAGGACAAAGGTCTGAACTTACCAAAATACCCAAGTCCCTCTCACAATCGGTCCTCCCTAAAATTCTCCCATTTAATTTATAACTATTCAATGGATTATTTCTACCTATACTAAGTACACTACATTTGTCTATGTTAAACTTCATTTGTCATTTCTCGGCCCAATTGGACAGAATGGTCAATTCCTCCTGCATTACAACAGCATCACAATCAGCCCTAATGGCCCTACCTAGCTTAGTATCATCATCAAATTTACTCAGGTCACTACTTATACCTATGTCAAGATCATTAATATAAATTAAGAATAGCAAGGGACCCAAAACAGATCGTTGCGGAACTCCACTGCTAACATACCCCCACTCAGATTTAACTCCCTCTATACTAACTCTTTGCTGTCTGTCACTAAGCCATGACTGAATCCACCTAAATATACTGCCATCGATCCTGTGTGCTTTAACTTTGCTCAGAAGCCGTAAGTGTGGCACTCGATCAAAAGTGTGGCACTCGATCTAAAGTGTGGCACTCGATCAAAATGTGGCAATCGATCAAAGTGTGGCACTAATCAATATTCATTGACTATTGAAATTAGGATCATTTAATATATAATGCAATGTAAAGGCTTGGCACTGCAATTACTTTGAGCTTTTTCTACCCTTGAAGATCATTTTCCTTGCTTAAATCAATGCCATTGGGCATAACTTTTGTATACAATCTATGATACCAAAGATTAGTTGATTGACTGCCATTAGCCAAAAATACTTATTAAGCAAGAGCAGTTTTTTCTGACCTTTTTCACCAAACATTTTTTAAATAAACCCTTTTCTTATATCCCCCTAAAATACACTATATACTGTGATACAACATTTGAAATCTCCGAGGCCCAGAACTGGCACTGAATTCTCTTACCCAGGCCTTGAGAATTTCTGGTATCTCTTTGTGGTCACTTAGTCTAGGGTTCAGCTAATTCTCAAATCAGGTAGATCCTGATCATAATACTAAACTAATTAGCTATTGGCTGGTGGATTTCAGCAGAGAATAAGGAATTGCAAAAACAAACCAAAAAATTATTCTAATTCAAGGAATTTACAGATAATTCTTGACACAAGGTTAAAAACTAAACTATAATTACGACCATTGAAATAGTCCTTTGGGAAGGAGTAAATGTACACATTGATAATCCTGCTGGATTCTATTACCAAAATATAACAGTTCGAGGGCTTAAATATGCACTTCTAAAACTTGAGTAATTCCAGAGCTTCAATTCATACTCATAAAAAAAAAACCTTTCTCTTATACAAAATTAATGTTGATATTTTTATTGCCAGCATCTCCCATCTTTAATACCTACTGTTCTCTTCTAAAGGTTCAACAAAATAGTAAACATTTTGTCACTATAAAATGTGACACATGTTGACCACCAGACTGAACTATTTAGGTTGCCTTCCTTCTGACTAACTTCTCACAACAGAAATGGAGACCCAAACCTGTCAGTCCTTAACCTTAAAAAAAAGCCCTCAACTCTTCCCTGACAATACAAATCACACATGTTGGACAGATCCTATTTCTATTTGGAATTTAATAGGCAAGGAGTTTAGAACATGGGAAGGGTTTCTAATGGGTGTGGTAGCTGGTGCTTCTAGGCATGAAGGGATAGGGAAGGGGGTGTTTTATTAATTTGCAAAGTGAAGGAAGTTCCTGGTTGCACAGACTGTGAAAAGACAAATTCTTTTGCCCCTCAAGAAATTCAGTCTGCAACCTGAATGGCTGCTTGGTTAGACAACTTGAGGCTCAACAATAATCTGCATCTGATATAACCTAGACCCAGATGATACTAAATACCTTCCCTTTGACTGCCCGAACCTCAAACAAGCATGAAACACTCACTCTATCCCTTAAGGAAAGGAACCTATGGTGATATTCAAATACAAGGAAACACTAAGAGGTTTCCAAATTAAAAAGTGTTTCAGTTATGATTCTGGTTAATTATGGTCTATAAACAATGAAAATTATTCAAATGTTGAAGCAGCTATTTACAAATTTGAAGCAGCAAAATATAAATATTTTTAAAAAATGGACGAAACAATAATAGAAAGTTTTTTAACTTACTTTTCCAAATGTTCTTCTATTGATTTTATGTCTTTAGCATAATCACTTAATAATTCTTTAAATGACTGAACAAAGTAGCCAAATTGACGCACTTTGCACATTTGTTCATTTGTTTGATTACAAAGTATCTGCCGGAAAAAAATATATTATATATATATATATATATATATATATATATATATATATATATATATATATATATATAGCAATACATCTTAATTACTTATGAGAGCCAAGGAAGGATGCCTGAAAAACAAGGAAATGAAAAAGATTGAGGCAGTGTAGGGGGATTCATCATTTAAAATACCTTTCAATGATGCAGAAGTTTACCAATTTATAGATTTATCATGAATGAACATTTTTTTTTAAATCAAGGAGAAAAGCTTTTGTAATTGTAGCCAGTTTATAGATTATACTTTAAGAATTAATACTAATGTTCGATTCTGTGCTAGTGTTTCAAACAGGGTACCAAACCCAGACTTACGAGCCCAAAAGCTTAAAAATCAAGCATCTAAAGCTGCAGCTACTACACACACCACAAGAAGTCTTACAAACACCCCTACATGGTTCCATTGTTATGGTTTTATTGTATAAAAACAGTAATGGACCCCTACTTACCCATTACTAGTACTTGGTCCACCCTTTGTTGTTTATTACTAATTGGAGCCATTTTGGCATAGAATAAGACAGCTTCTTATAACAATCAGCATCCAGATTATATACAGTGCCAGCAAAAAATATCCGATCACCCTCAAAATTTGTATTATTTTCAATGATATTCACAGAAACATAATTGATTTTCTATTTGTTCTAACAACATCTGGTAGCTTTAATATAACACTCTGATATGACAACTTGCCAATGCAATCTTAAGTTAGTATTGTGGTAGTGTTCATTGCATGTGGGCATGACATCAAATTTGTCCAATTGCATATTCTTTGCCATTTTATTATTATTTTGTGTTTTTTTTTACAGAAAGTGGTCTAAATAAAATTTATTTCTAATGTGTGCTAAGAAACAACTCAAGAGTGATTGTCAATGCTATTGTTGCTCTTCATAAATATGGGAAATCTCAGAGACAGAGAGCTAATGAATTAAATATAGCCCAAAGTAGTTAATTTATGGGTTGCACATGCTAAAAACAATGTTAGCCTATCTATGCCAGTACCTAAAAAATGATCTGGCAGACTGAGAAAAACAAATTTGCAAACAGACTTGCTTATGAAACATTTAGTAGTGAACAATCCAACAATAAATGAAAGAACTAAAATTCAATATGAATAATTTATTATCTGTTTCTGAACAAACTATCCAGGAGTGGCTACAAAAAAGAACTCGCAGTATGGAGAAGAATAAAATGGCATAACTTCAGATAACCTTAAAATAGCATTTTGGCTTTCAGATATTATTTTTGATGGTGCAAGGCAAGAGAAATATTTGAGAATAATCCCAGGATACAAAGCTTTAGAAAGAAGATAATCAATGGTTCCTAAGATAAAACTCCTGAACAGAACTTTTCAAATTTTCCATTTCTTTTTCCGGTATACTCTCCAATATGGATGAGTTTATACCAATGCACATCTTAAAAGAACTATAATTTCCTTTATTACAAATTCCATCTCAAAGAAGAGAAAATCTTTTGTCCAGTCAAGATAAATGAATGACTTAAAAAAATCTGTTAGAGCTCTTCATACAAAACGTGTACATATTAAAGGTTTCTGAGCTTTAAATTTTTCCCAAAACTTCAAAGGTACTTTAGCAAGAGACACTATGAAAAGCAGCTTTGCTTTCACTGATGGATTTTTTAGCCATTCACAATATTTTATATATTGCAGTTGATTTTAGATCTTTTGCCTTCACTGGTATAAAATGAAGAAAGTACTGTTCCATGGCTGACCACTGCTCTAAAAGTATTTCAACTGCTGGGTCTAATGTGAACCATCGCGAAGAAACATGTGTGATGAAGGAGTGGCTAGGCAAATCTAAGTAAACCTCTATAACAGCCATTGAAAAACTTAAAATTTTTAATGAAATCAATACAATCCATATTTCCAGAAGATGATATTCTTTTCATATAAGCATTGTACACAATATATAAATTGCATGTACCAATGTTCAATAAATATTTCCTCTCACCTCCTTAATATCTTCATTGATCAAACGAAAAACTTTTTTATTGACATTTGGTCCATCTGAACCAATTGCTAATATTTTCTCACGTTTCAGTGATGCATCATCTAATGCTCTATTAAGACAATCCTTTAGGTCTTCTGCCTTAGCATGTCCTATAAAAAAATGTCTGAAGATGAAATGAATGAATTTCTTTCAACATTTCAGACCAATACTGAACCATAACTTGCATCTATTTAAACCTAGCAGCATTAAAAGTCTCATCAAACCCTTGAATTTTTTCATTAAAATATGGTTCAAAAGCTTGTATAAGATATGAAAATTTGTGAGAACTAAGTTTAAAATCGCTTAAAACACTGCAGTTAGGAAACATATCTGTAACTGTTTCTTTAATGTCATCACAATCTGTATGAGGATTATCACATAGAACTTACCGGATACACCATTTCAGTTCTGCTCTTTGGGATAACATTTGTGGGGAGTGAAATGAAAATTGTGTTTTTGGTGCATTCTCATCAGTACACAATCTTTCATCAGTTGCATTTATTATCATGGACTGCTGACTGAAATATTGGTTATTTTAAAAATGCTTTAGATTATTGCTGTGATCAATAAGAGCATGTCTTCCTTTTAGCTTAAATGAAATATTTTTATTGCAAAATATACAGAAAGCATTACCATCTTGAACATTTGGCTGGCACCATTCAATCATAGCTTGACCTTCCTTGTTTTTTAAGCTCAACTATTCTTGTTATATTTCACATTTTTTGTTAGGAGACATCTTAAAAAATATTTAGAACATATCATAACTAAATTATACATATGTAAAAAAATATATTCTAAAAAAATAAAAAATCATGGTAGAAATAGAAAATATTCTTAAATACACTGAAAGTGAAAAAAAATTCAAGTGACATAAAAAGTGACCAAAGTGAAAAAGGTGACAAAAGAGAAAAACTCGACACTGTAGGAGCACTGTAGTAGTTGTGTATGTTCACCTCCCCTTGCCCATGTAAATGCCTAATTCCTATCTTCTTTCCCAGGATGTTGGTGAATGTTAAGTAACTGCAGATGATTATCGCTTGATGAAGGTCCATCATGCCCCACAATGTTTCTTTTTTTTTTTAAAGGAGATTGTTCTTCAATATTTTAACAAAGTGAGTGATAGCATTGATTAATTTTTATTTAGATACAAGGAAAGGATTGTTTGACATTGTGAATGAAAGAAGTGAGTTCAAAGTGAATCTGATGAGGAGAGAACCTGGTGAGGTTGCCAGGTAAGGTTTGGGTCTGCTTGTGTAGATGATATACCATTGGAAACTAGAGCCATTTCCTGAAGAAAGTGGGACCCCATTCAACTAAAACCCTATAAATAACCATGCACAAGATTGGGTACAATCTCAACAGTATTTATACCAGACCTAGAAAGCATGTGGCCACATTTTGATTTTATGTTTTTAGTCCTAATTTGTCATATTTTTATAATTTCTTTATTTGTGTATTGCTGTGTTATTACTGAAATATTGGTAAATATAAGATTTTTTTTGTTTGTATAAATAAAGATTGTATTCTATCCCCCCCACTCGCCCTTCAGACACCAAGACAGGCTCTTTTTGATGTGGTAGGCAGTGTGACTGCAGTAAATTTAGAGTCTGTCGGCACATCACCATCACATGGCCAGGATGTTTCAGTTTTCCTGGTATAGCAGTTAAATCCAGTGGAGGTGATAAAAAGTGACAATGTTAAGGTTTGAAGGATAGATCAACAGGAATAGTCGAAGTTTGATGGCATGAAACTTTAAATTCTGGCCCGCCATCTTCTCTTTCCATACTCCCCCATAGGGATAGGCTACCATGTATTAAGTGTATAATAGAGCAAAACACCAGTGTGATAGTTCAGTAAGAAAACCTCGCCTCTAATCAGGTTCATTCCATACAACTCCCACGGTGCAGTGGAGCAAATGTGAGTTGTATGAAGGGCCATTCTCTCACCCCTTTTCCCTCCTTCTGTAAGAATGTGTGTGTGTAAGTGAGAATGGGTTTTTATTATATTTTCTTTTGTACATATGTAAATTGATGTCATGTTGTAATAATTATTCCCTTTCCTCAGGCGCCATATTTGTATGAGAAGCAAACTATTTATTCTTGTTAATGTAGAAAGGCCACTAGTATTTTACAAAGTTCCAAGGCCGTGTTTTTCTTGTAAAGTGTGTCTGACTTTGTTAACATTGAAATAGTTTGGCATTTAAAGAAGAAGAGCTTATAACAGCCATGCAAGTGTGACAAGGTTGCTTACCTTACACCGAGCTTGGAGGCGCCATTTTCTTTGTAAGTCCTAGGCACTTTGCCCGCTCAAGTGGCGGCTGGCAGGATGTCCCCTCCTTTGTACCACGTGAGGCCTTATTTTTTTTGTTCATTTATCGTTTGTTGTGATTGCCCCAGCAAATATTTTCTGGTTGTTGACTTTGCCTATTTTCCTTTTGTTAGTCTAATTGAGCATTTTTGCTAGTATTCATAAGTAGGATTTATTTATTTTTTTATTGTGTATATAGGAAAATTAGATATCTATGTTTGTGTGCATAAGTAACAATATCTCTTGTAAATATTATTGCTTTTTTTTTTTGTAAGTAAAGGACTGTATATACAATCCGTTTCATTCTCCTTCGATTTCTCACATCCGAATTAGTGTAGGAAGCAGGTTGGAACAATTGGGATTAGAGCATAGATTTTCGGCCCACTACAACATGTCCAGGAACCAACTCAGAGACAATCTCAACATCATCTCAATGCACAGTAGCATCACAGATAATACAAGGAAATGTGGGGATTCTAATGCATAAAGAGAGCTTAGCACATTGAGTCACTATGAATTACAAAACCCTCTCTGAACCAGGCATGGTGGATAATTTCCCATACAGAATGGTATATTGTAACAAGCTTGGCTGTGATAAATGCATCATCCAGAAGAGACCCACCAGCTTCAAACAAGAGAAGATAGGGTGGAAGACAATGGTACTTAGAGCCATCTGTGTATACAGGCCTAGCTCCCATGTGACACAATGTATGCTACAAGAAATATGAAAGCAATTTCACTGTGCTGTGGAAGCTCTGGGAGCAGAGGCAGTGACAAACAGTCAATGGTGGTATCAGGGTTGTCTCTTGAACTCATGTAGAAGCACATCAGGCACTGCAGAGGATATAAAATGAGTGGCTAGGGACTGGTAGTAAGCAACCCCAGTCATCTCGGTACTGAGACATTGTAACACATGAATATCCCCAAGACTGTGACATTCTACAAGAATGTACCAGAAAGTCTGGGGGCCAAGCACCCATCACAAAAAGGTTTAGTGAAGTGCTACATCTGCAAGCGTGCCTAATTCAGTAGTGGCAGAAAATAACCTGAATCCAGAGACAATGGGAGTAGGTCCACAGGAAAAGTGTCTCCCATCTTCTTTGCTATGCTTTTGAAATAGGGATTTATGAGTAGTAGTACAAAGATAATAGTTAAAGGAAGTTCATATTTATTGATGAAATTGTTGAATGTAACTGTACTTAGGAAATTGAATAAATACTTCAAATAATATGAAAAGAAATCAATGTTTAAAATTTAATAAAATATGATGGAACTCACCTTTAAATTTTCAATTTCTGAGGTTATAATCCCCATACCTTTGTAGTACCGGACTGGAGAGGTACTAAAAAAAAAAAAGAAAGAAAAATCATAAGGCAATTTATTGATTACCAACTCACTTCATCCAAATGTATTAATTGTGGAATTTAAGTATTTATGGAGTATTTGGGGAAGGGGTAACAATCTAGTCATGTATATTGCGGTTAAAGAGTAGGGGGCAGTAGATGTACCATACATTATTTAAGGATAATAAGGTTCATATTGAAGTAGGTGCCACATTGATGATCCAATTTGTTCAGTGCAGTCCCTCATAAAATGAGAAATTGTAAGTATGGAAGTTATTTCTTATAAACGCAATATAGTGGAACCTTGGTTGTTGAACGGCTCCCTTTTCGAACAAATTGGTTGTCAAACAAAATTTTGAACTAAAAATTGCCCCAGTTGTCATACCATAACTCGGTTGCCGAATAAGCTAACAATACCACAGGGAAGCACATGACTACTGAGAGACTGAGCATGTGTTGTCAGTCTTGCCTGCACTTGGAATATACAGGCTAAGAACTGTTGTCTGATTTTGCCTGTATTTCTTGTGGTGTACATTATTTCTTCTATTTTTTTTATTCCATAGGCTACCATGAGACCTAAGAAAACTAGTGAGAGTGGAAAGGTGGAAAGAAAAGCAGTGAGAACAACAATAGAAGTGAAGAAAGAGATTATACGAAAGAATGAGAATGGCATTCGTGTTTCAGATCTGGTTTTACAGTATGGCTTAGCAAAGTCATCGATTTGTACCATCCTTAAGAACAAGGAAGCAATAAAAGAAGCTAAGGTTGCCAAAGGAGTGACTGTTATCACCAAGCAAAGATCTCAGACATTAGAAGAAGTGGAAAAGTTGCTACTGATTTGGATCAACGAAAAGCAGTTGGCAGGCAACAGTATTTCAGAGACAATAATTGGTTTTGTGTATTAACTTGTACACAAAATACTGTTGTAAAAGTTTGAATAAGCCATCATCTAGGGTCCAGGAACGGATTAATCCATTTTACATTGATTTCTATGGGGAAAATTGTTTCAGTTTTTGAACGGCCTCCAGGAATGAATTAAATTTGAAAACCGAGGTTCCACTGTAAATAAATAATATTATAATACTATAAATAAAGGGCAAAATGGTAGCTTACACAAAAAAAATGTATATTCAAATTATAGAAAAAATAAAATCAAAGAGAAATACATTATCTACTAATATTAACCTTTAAACAGTGGGAAAAAATTTGCACGAGTATGTATCATACAGGGAAAAAAAATTAGAAAATTAATCCTTTATATTTGGGGTTTTACCTTAGTTTTCATTAATTATATAACCAAACTATATACTGTATATAAATATTTTCTCTCTAGGATTCAAAATACGTAATGAAAAAATAAAAATAATGTTTTTTTCCCCAAATTTAATATATTTAAATGGATGATAATCTTTGAAACACTCCCAACAGAATTATGCATTTTTTGCACCAAGTTTTGACCATCTTCCAACACTTTTCTCTTTGAGAAGTATGCATGAAAACATAGCAATTTGGGGGGGGACTTGCTCTTCAAAATTGTCCAGGAAATGATGGATAATAAATGCAAGCATGTAAAATCAATCAGGTTCATCCATGTTCAATCTTCTATCAAATGAGTGAGTCAATTGTCCAGCTTCTTGCTCTTCAAAATTCTCCAGGAAATGATGGATAATAAATGCCTGGGTGTAAAATCAACAGGTTGATCCATGTTCAATTTTCTACCAAATGAGTGAGTCAATTGTCCAGCTTCTTATTCAACTCTACACATTTTTGGATGCAATCTCACCATCAAATTTGCATGCTGCATTTAGCCTCATATTTAGGGTGTAATCATATGTCAGGATTGTAACCAGGTTGCTTAGTGTTGAAATCATCCTGCCAAGAATATTCAATTTTGCCTTTATACTGGGAGCCAGGGGAGATACTCATAAACCTGCGTGGAGATGATCCACCCAGCATGAAGTGAGAGGTGGCTCCCCTCTATTTTTTTTAAAAAATCGAGGAGCAACCTCCTCTAGCAAATGCCAAGGAGATAGCTGCTGGAAAACATAACAGCCCATTTTTACGTTAATTTAACATATACACATCCAGAGTACAAGAGATAAGCAGTAATTACCCCAACCCATCTGCCTACTGGGACAGATAATGTGCCTGAAGATAGCACAAACTGGGGCACTCAACAAGAATGTGCCAAAAAGCCTAGGGGCCCATGGCATCAATGCATTTTTTTGTCAATAGCATTATACTTGATGAAAGGCACTGAGGGCATGGTCGTTGAAAAGACCTTTAGCCTAAGCATTAGACTATATTAAAAAAAAGGCAAAACAAACAAACAGCAACTGAAATCAACCAAATCCAAAAGAAAAGGCATCTAGCATTCAAGGAAAGACCACCTCTTCCTCCAGCACCAAAGCATGCAGCTAACACCCCAAGACTGCGACAATCAGGTATGCATGAATCAGTCCTAAGCAAAAGGGACAAATGGTAGTGGCTCGATCATCCCAAGAATAGGACAGGTAGCCCCACATAGTTGTTGCAGTAAGCTGCAGGTGAGCGCTCCATCAAATGGTGGTGCATTTCAATAGTATGCTCAATTCAGGGCAACTTTAAGTTTCCGTAGTCCATCTTCTTTGCCAGGCAGCCTGAAGGGCTGACCTGATTCCCGCTATGTAACCAGTGCGAGGAAGAGCAAAAATGCTGGTCCAGTCACCTATGACACTTTGTGAGTTCATATAGATCATGATCCTATATCTGACAGCACTCAGGGTGCTCTGTGACTTGTTATAAATCACAATTTCATCTCAGAAATGGACATGCATTTTCTCCCATACTATGTGGTGTATTGCTGCCCTCTTTTGGGGGGGAGGGGGGGGAGTATTCAAAGCACCTCTGGCCATTTCATTCTCTAGTTAAGCACTTCAGTAAATGAACATGGTCACTTTTTCTGTGGCCTTTTAAATACCACTATACCCAACCCTAGGCAAGAAGGAAAGAGTAACCCCTCCCCCCAGACTCAGTATGTATGAATGGAAGCAGTGACTAGTCTTCAAAATTACCTACAGACCAAGAATATTAATGAGAATGTGTTGGTAAAAAAAAATAAATAAATAAAAGGAACTTACACTGACAATCTGCACTCATTAAGATACCTTTTTATTCCTCTGTGGAGACCTACTAATTAATGTGGTATCTGAACCAATGGGCATCTACAGCACAGTGACTCAGTGCTTCCACTCGGCTAAGATGTAGCCCGGTTCATAAAGTGGTGAAAGGGTGAAGTGTAGATATCTTAAAGGAGTAAAGTCCAGATAATATCAATCTACTTCAAGACTTCTGGGTGGTATAATTAACTAACATTAACCATCCCAGTGACCAAGTACTACTATGATTCCTCAACACCCCCCCACAACAAGGAGTAACCTTGATAGCCATAGGATTGCTATAGTTTGTCATTCTGATCTTTATGCAAATTTCATCATCCAAATGGGTGGTGTAATTAACTAACATTAACCATTCCAACACTAGTTCTTATCCACTTTACCTACTCAAGAAGGGGTGGGGGAAAACACTTGAAACCTTCAATGTTTACAAAAACATTACATCCATTAATAAATCTACAGACTTTCAATTACCCCATTGTATGTTACCACTGAAGTAATTTTTTAGAAATATAAATTTTTGAAATGTGATGCACATAAAAGTGGTACATTAATGCAAAAGTTGTGCTGTGTGTGTGTGTGTGTGTGTGTGTGTGTGTGTGTGGATAGTTTTGTGCGTGATGGGGGCTGGTTTTGGGTGGTTTTGGGGAAAAGAGATTTCTTGGAGTGTCTCAGTGTGCCGTTGTAGAGGGTTGTATGGGCCTTGCATTGTAGTAGCACGGGTGTTAGATTTTTTTTACTAAGGATAAATTGTGTTGCCCGGAGGTCAAGAAGTTCTAGTGCGTTGCAGTGGAATGCTTTATGCTGTTTCTTGTATAGTTTGCTGAGGTGAGTGGATGTGAAGTTTGGTGCCCAGACTGTGAAGGTATAGGTAAGTAAAGGACATATATTGCCTGTGTGGGTGATGGATTCCCTGAATATGGTTACTGTGTTAGTTTTTTTGCTTGTTTGTTTGTGTTGTAGGAAATTTAGCCCTGTATCAAGTGTGACAATGACAATTGGCAGTTTATTTAAGGGGTGTTTGTTGTACTCAAATTTGTAGGTTACGGAGAGAGTAAGAAAATTTTGAAGGTGAGAATCAATCGATTCTGCTGCAGCCAGCATTAGTTTTGTAATGTTAGGTGTGTGATAATGGTGATATGATCTGCAGGGCTGTTGGTGTTGCAGAGGGTGGGGAATTCCTTTAAGGGACTCCATTGTATATGCAATATATTTGTGATCGCTTGCTCTATAGTTAGAGGTGTGTGTGTGATGTTTACTATTTTGTCAATGAGGATGTCTCTGGGTAGTGTTGAAGGATTTATTTGTGTAGATTGTTGGCATTGCTGTTCTGAGTGGGGGTGGATGAAACCTTTTGAGTTGAGTGATATTGCTAAGCACAGTGGTTAAGCGCAATAGGCAGAAAATGTGTTGGGAGGCAAATAGTGGGGATGTGCAGGGTTATTTTGTTTTGTACTAGATGTTCCATGATTTTGGAGGAGGTAGAGAGTAGGGTAATTTGGCAGTATGATGCAGGGTGAGTGGGTAGTATATTTTTCTTAAAGATGTGTACTATGTGAGCAGATTTTCAGACATTTTGAATAGTTAAGAGTGGTTTAATATTTGTGTGATGGTTTTTGAAGCCTCTTGAAACAAGGTGAATGTTCAATATGTTATCAGGTTGAGATGGGAAAAAGAATTATGTCTTGTGTAAAGTCTGGAATACCATGTCTATCGTGATTTTTTATTAACCTTCTTTCTTTAATAATTTGAACAATAATTTATTTCATCAATATCCAAATATTGAGGTTTGGTTAGATTTTGCACAAAAAAAATGAATTCCATTTTTTTTGTGTTATTTACTAAGCAAAACCATATCTAACAAAATTATTATTGTAAAATGGTATTTTTTACTTCATACAGGTCAATACATAGATAAATATTTCTTACCCTGGTAGCTTCTCATAGTCCTTATTTAGAGCCACACACTCAGAATCCAGTTTAGAGACAAAACTGCTAAATCTGGAGAAAAAAGATGCATTTTTCTCTTCATTCAAAGACATGACTTCTTGAGTAATGGCAATCTTGGACAGGCTCTATGTGGAATCTTTTTTTTCATTCATTGGGACTTTCCCTTTTTATTTGGACAATGGCAATATTCCTTGGTAGGTAAATAAAATCTGTAAGTATAAATAAAGCTAAACTAGAATGCTAAACTTTGACCAAAGAGTTTTGTTTTAAACTCTTAGTTTCTGTAATATCTTAGAGCTTTCATATTTAAAACCTAGGATCAGCATAGGTACTTGATACAAAAATACCCTAGATTAGTTAGATTCCTGCAGAACACTTAAATTTTTTTAATTGTTAAATAGAAAGGTAATATGTTATTAATTTTATTAATAAACATTTAATAGATACTTGAATTACAAAATTAAAAAGAATCAATCTTTTGACAATAGTTTCCATTGACAAATAATGCCTACTTTTACTGATGTTTGTCCTTTAAATGACTCTTCCAACATTCATTTTTTAATGCTTGAGGGCATTTTCATCAGTTTTTGCATATATTCCAAATATTTGTATCAATAACATTTAGTTTTAAAGTGTGTTAAGTGGAAAATGTACATATTTGGGTGACTGCTCTATACTGTAATAAAATAAAAACTATACACAGTGTATGCCACAAAAAATTAACCTTTGTATAAGATGTGAAATATGGATATGATACTTAAAAAACCTATGTACAATATTGTAAAATCAATTAACCTCTCCATTTCACATTATCTTAGTGAAATGGGAACCTAATAATTACAAGCTACATTCTTAATATCAAAGCATATATATGTAAAGTAGCTACTTAAAAACTTTGGCTATGTCCATGAATCATCAAGGAATGAGATATTTTTGTAACACAATGTATTCTATAGGTAATAACTAAAGAGTTAAGGATTGAATTATCACTTCATCATCATCATCGTCACTAACTCTATAATTTAAAAGGGGATTTTTTTGAGTATTTGAATAATCATTTCATCTTAGATAGGTTATGACTTATGATTTTTTATCAAAGTTAGTTCTAATAATTCTTTTATAATATCAAAAAACAAAATGGTGAAGTTCAGAATTTATTTTTATATATCTTCTATAACTTTAGCACTGTGATATTTTGAAAGGGGAAAATTTAGTTTAGCGTTCCTTTTTAAAATTATTATAATTGGCGAGATTCAGAAAATTTATAAAAATTTAACCATTTGTTGATGAGAAGAGTGAATTGAAATTCCTAAATAAATCTCTCTCTGTTATAGGAGAATCTCCAATAAAGTAACACAAACTTGAAAGTCAAACTTAAAATGGACAAAAGCACAAAAAATCCAATAAACAGTGACCAAGAAGCTACATCAGCAGCAAAGGGCCAGAATAATTCTGATGGAGTAGAAATTATTAGTCAATGAAAGGTTTTCATTTAGAGAAAAATGGTCTGAAAAACTCCAATAATTAACCATACTTCCAAAAAAGCTGGAGTGTAACTAAGATACAAAATGAATTTGGTGTTACTATATTGCATGACAAAAGAAATTGGTTAGGAACAAGGAATATCACTACTTAAAACAAAAACACATTCCCTCAAGAAACCATAGACCTTATTTTAAAGTTTTATATAGAAGAGTAAAGAAGTTAGTAGAGTTATGCCAGGTAAAAAGGAGTATAAATCTATTAAAAAGTATGGACAAAGAGTTTAGAGAAGAAAAGCTTTATTCTTTCCAATCTAAAAGAAGCATATCAATTATTTAAATAAAAAAAACTTAGAAAATTAGTTTCTCACAATTTGGCAAGCGCAGGCGAAAGAATGTGTAATTGTAGGTGGAGTTGGTGCATACAATGTATCTCTACATACAATACATCAAAACAAAGTTGATGCTTATTCAATCAAATCTGTCCACTTTAACAGAAGGAAAAAAAGAAGTGTTTATTTTAATGAAATTGGCCAAAAACACCAGTTCCAGAGTCCATTAAGTTATGTTTTGCACTATAATTTTTTTATCTAAAGATAAAGAAACAAAATATGTAACAAATTAAAGTATTTTTAACCTTCTTTCTAACATATATAATTACGATTGTCTTGGATATCGCGAACCAGGGGATGCAGAGATTCCAATACCCTGGAGCACTCAGGGTGCTTTGTGAGTCGCTATAAATCATAACCGGTCTCTGAACCGGGCAAGTCACGTAATCTTCCATACTGAGTGGTGTATAAAATACCAGTTCCAGAGTCCATTAAGTTATGTTTTGCACTATAATTTTTTATCTAAAGATAAAGCAACAAAATATGTAACAAATTAAAGTATTTTTAACCTTCTTTCTAACATATATAATTACGATTGTCTTGGATATCGCGAACCAGGGGATGCAGAGATTCCAATACCCTGGAGCACTCAGGGTGCTTTGTGAGTCGCTATAAATCATAACCGGTCTCTGAACCGGGCAAGTCACGTAATCTCCCATACTGAGTGGTGTATAAAATACCAGTTCCAGAGTCCATTAAGTTATGTTTTGCACTATAATTTTTTATCTAAAGATAAAGCAACAAAATATGTAACAAATTAAAGTATTTTTAACCTTCTTTCTAACATATATAATTACGATTGTCTTGGATATCGCGAACCAGGGGATGCAGAGATTCCAATACCCTGGAGCACTCAGGGTGCTTTGTGAGTCGCTATAAATCATAACCGGTCTCTGAACCGGGCAAGTCACGTAATCTCCCATACTGAGTGGTGTATTGCCACCAGCTCACCCGTGAAGACAGACGCAGCGCCTGGCACGGTTTCAACGTGACATGAGGTATGCTCCCAAAAGTTTGAACGCAATACTCCCGGCGCTGTAGAAGCTTTGGGAGCAGAGGGGTGATGACAAATGGCCAAAGGTGGTACCCTCCAGGCTCAACTCCTGGCCAGAACTAGGGGCGCCACAGGCCGGAGAGCTATATCTAGCTCCCAAAGGAGTTAGGGCTTAGGGTATGACTAGCATCCCTCGGCCGCATAGGCACTGTCAAAATCAGCTGTTGGTGACTGAGGGAGGTGCCGGGCTCGCACATACAGGGGAATAATGCAGAGCAGGTGGCATCTCCCTAGCATCGACAAGTTCGCTCTCAATGAGGGAAGTGCCAAAGGCACCAGTCGGCAGTTGAAGGCCGGTGTGATGGATTGAGTCCACCTTCCGCAATACATGCTCAGCTGCAGATGCATAAAACTCGCATCCATAGTCGAGCTTCGAACAAACAAAGGAACGATAAAAAAGTAAGGTAGTAGCCATATCAGCGCCTCAAGCGCTGAACATCACGGAAGAAAGAATATCCATGGTGCGGGTACAAGAGACCCTAAGGCTGCGAATATGAGCCTCCCAGGTGAGGCATCAGTCAAATACAAGACCAAGGAAATGGTGCGATTCAACCACTTCCAGGTGTACCCCATTGAGAAATAAATCTGGGTCAGGGTGGAACGGTGGATGGCCCGCAGAAGGGTACCACTTTAGTCTTAGCCATGGAAAACTGGAACCTATGCGCTCCAGAGTTGGCATCTGGGACTCTGTTGATGCTCAGGTCAAAGAGTGTGACACTGAGGAAACTTTCCTGCGGGATACCTTTTTCCTGCTCCAATGGACCGGAGAGGGCTCCCCTCACCTGTAAGCGGGATCGACGATCTAACAGAATTTCAGACATAAGGACTGAGAGGCGCCTCCATGATACTGTATAGTTATGCGGTATCATAGGCCTTCTCCAGATAAAAAAAAAGGAAGGCCTGGCAGATGGCATTTTCCAGTCAGAGTAGAGCATCCAACATGGAGTGGAACTTGTGGAAGCTGCACTGTGCAGAAGACTGATGGCCTCGCGGTCCAGCAAAAAGGTTAATCTAACATTTACAAATTTCTCCATCAACTTGCATGTGCAAGAGGTTAGAGAGATTGGGTGGAAACTCTGCAACTGAGATAGAGAATTCAGTCATTTCCAGAAATGCAGACCACCGCAGGGGCGCCAAGCATCATCAGGGTGAGCTCTCGGGTGGCAGCAGCTCCAAAAATGATATGTGAATGGGAAAGTGATCACTACCATAGAAGTCATCAACCACCCTCCAATCAAAATCTCGGGCAGTGATGCATAAACTCATCTACAGGTCGGCAAGGGCTTGATCCTGGAGATTAATAGAGTAGTCTCCCCAGAAGGAGTGGCTACCATTTAGATCTCCGAGCAACCATGCCACGACACGGCGGAACTCCCCTGCATCGAAGTCGGCTGATGGTGGAATGTACGCGGAAATAACAGTATGCCTACCCTCAAGGTGCAGCTCCACAGCTACTGCCAGAGAGGAGGTGTAGCGGGCCGAAAATCTAGACTAACCCCCAATCGATCCAACCCACTTCCTACACTAATCCGGATGTGAGAAATCGAGGGAGAATGAAACGGATTGTATATACAGTCCCTTTACTTACAAAAAAAAATGTACAATGATAATTACAATAATTTATATTTACAAGGGAAGTGTGCACACTTCAAAATGAGGCCAAATTCCCCAATCCAAACAAGATACCAAAAGAATTTTATAGCAGGCGAATAGAACAAATTTACTTAAATATATCTACACAATGAAATGAAAAACAACAACCAAACGAAAAGGGGCATGCGCTATCACTTGTGTGCTAGAGGTGGGTGGTAGTAGGCTAATACAAAAGGAGGCAGGCTCGTCAGCCAATGCGGGTGGGCAGTTCAGGTGTCTAGTGAGGTATGAAAGCCCTCCATCTCAGGGCTGGGCGGAGCACTCGTCTAGAGGATTCTTCTTATAGTGTGTAAAAGCTTCCACTCTGTAGAAGAGATGATATCCCCCATTTACAATTTATTTACCATAAAGGGAAGGGAAAACCAACAAGTGGGCACTCGACCTGAGGAAATTCTGTTAACTTCTTACCTCTAAGTGAACATCCACGTGCACACGACAAATTCCCGTTTATAACTTTTATAATTCTAGATATTCACTGTTATGCTTTATAACTGATTTAACAAAATATATCTATCGTTAAATTATGGCAAAGTAATATCTCTGAAAAGAGAATACAATTGGTTAACATTATTCCTAAAAAAAATCTGAAGGAAAATTATACCCACACACTCACACAGGGGTAGGGAAATATATATGTAAAAGGGGGTGGGAGAATGGCCCCACAGAGGTATCTAAAGCGAAGAGAAGAACGGAGACATCATGCCGGGTGTAAATCACACATCCTCCCATCCAGCCCCATCCTGTGGTGGTGGGGTCGCAAAACTCTTATACAATGGAATTGCCCGGAGTCCGCAGCAATTCCAATGAAGGAATATGCCCTCCAGGCCTAGCTCAGAGGAGATGCAGGAGCTCTCTTCAAAGAGAAGACCCTCACGGGAATGGATGTATGCTTCCCAGGAGGCAGAACTCTGGACAATGCATTGTCACCTTTGAGGACTTATTGGGGGAGGTTGGGCTTGCCATGAGTCTTTTTCTCCCTTTGTCTAGAAACCTTAGGTGGGCAGGCAGCCCTCTTTTCGAGGATCCACTATCTCCGAGCCACCCAGCCCATCAATGGGCCTGGGCAAAGGAGCTGAAGCTCCTTTGATCCTGTCCTCCTTTCGGGGGGCAGCTTTAGGGACCCTGGAAGATGGCTTAGTGACCAACTTCAGGGGTGTTGCCTCCTGTGAGTCTACAGACTCAGTGGAGGCACATGGCTGTTTCACCTTATGTAAAACAGTGATGCTGGGGGAGTCCTGGTTTTAGCTGGGGCCGGATTTGGACCCTTTGTGCTGCCAGCTTTACCAGGGGGGCGCCCAGGATGGCTAGAACCCACAGAAGGGTTCTGAATGGACGTGGAAATGACTGTACTCATAGGCCTGGAAGAGCCATGAGTAGAGCGTGTCTTTTTCAACATTGAGGCATAGGATGTCCCGGGCAGTACCAGGACCAAGTTCCTAGCCTAGCGAAATGATAGACAATCCCGAGCCTGAATGGCCAGGATTTACTTCTCAAGGAGATACACACCACATGCTTCGAAGAAGCGGGGTGCAGCTCTCCACAATTGACACACTTGGCCACACACAATTTGGACTTATCATGTGTGGCCTTGGAGCAACTTACATAGGTTTCGGGTAACCCCGACTTTGCACATCAACATGAGCGATTAGTATGGTTGAAGCGGTGGCAGTAATAGCACCTCCGCAGCAGTGGCACAAATGCCCTCATGCGGAAGTGATACAAACTGCACGCCCTGACTCAGGGAGTTTGTCACAGTCAAATGTGATGAAAAGTGTAGGAATAGGTCTCGAGGCCCCTCCCTGTTTTGTCATCACACATTTGACCTTGACCGCCTCTTGGTCAGCCAGCTCTAAGATGATGTCATCTATGGAGTAGTCCACGAGTTCCCTCACATAAACTACTCCTTTCCCAAAGTTCATGGAAGAGTGCAGTGTCACACTCACAGGTGTGCCATCAAGTATCTGAAGGGGACTCATCATGGCCGCCTAAGAGGGAAACAGATCACCTTCGACTCTCTACCAATCACACTAGCTGAAGCTCAAAAATGCCTGGTAGTCTCTGAATGAGGAGCCCCATCATAATCGAGGCTCCGCTCTGCGCACTTGTACTTTATCAGGGACTCCACACCCGGGGGAGCAGAGGGGCTGGATGTGCCGATCTTGGCTTGGTCGCTTACTGAAGTAGCAGACCAACTGTCCCCACAGATGGAGAGGAGCGCCAAGTCTTTTTTTTTTCCTTCTTTTTATGAGATCGCTTCTCCCCTCCGCCGGCAGTGGCCAGATGGACCAGCCTCAGCAACGTCCTTCTCTGAGATGAAGAAGGTCCTGAGGGTCACAGGGGCACTGGCTAGAGGAGGAGATTCCTCCTCTCCTTGTACTGCCTTGGAGACCAGAGCTATTTGAGGAGGACCCTGCATAGGGGCAGACTCGAGTTCAGTGCTTGGTACCAAGCCCAGATTCGCCCCCATAGAAGGCCCTACCGTTTGAGGCTGGGTTGCCTCAAGGACCATGTCTATCTCAGGACAGCCTTCATTTGGCCATCACAGGTCCCATTGGCAGCAGTGTCATGAGTTGAGTATGGGAAGCCACAGGCCTTGACCCCCACTAGGCTTAATATTTGAGCCAGCAGTTCTTTTGAGGGAAGTGATAGATGGACCGTCTTCCCTCTCCCCCCTAAGGGGGCTTGCTCTACCGAGCCGCTTCAATGGGGAGCGGTCAGTTATGGGCTGCCTGCTGGCTTTCTTGGCTGTCCCCTTGGAAAGTATGGGGTACTAAATATGTTCTCATTTGAGAGAAGATGTGTGAGGGGAGATATGATTGAGCTTTTGGTAAATGTTGCAAGTATAGGTGGATGCGATTCTAGCTTATTTTGAGTGTCTGCTCTTTGGGGAGGATGGGCCTACGATGATCCTGAGATTTGAATCATTTGGGGGTGTATTTTTTTTGCATGTATGTTTCATTCACCCGTGTATGCATATTCATGCGCATTTGGTTAAATAAAACATTATTCTATAAACAATTATGATTATATACTGGGGAGCTGTGCCCCCAAGCACCCCCTCCCTCCCAATTGATTGAAACTCAAGATCATCATAGGGGGGTCCCCCTGCAGTGCAAAACCCCCTACGAGCAGTCCCCTTGAATTTACTCAAAAAAGGTGGAACATATTGAAACAAGCACAAAATAGTTTGCATCACATCATTCGCACTACTGATTGTAATGTTTACCGGAAAAATAAGCTAGGACTCTGATCCGGCCATACTCTACACAATTACATGAGCTTTTTAAAATCTGTTCTGGGATGGATAAGTTGGATTTTAACAAGTTATTTGAGTTGGAAGGTAGTAATAGGACTAGGGGTCACCACTTAAAGGTAAACATTACGATCGGCGGTGCGAATGATGGGACATAAACTATTTGTCTGTGTTCCAATATGTTTCACCTTTTTGGAGTAATTCAAGGGGACTGCTCATGGGGGGGGGTTTAAACACTGCGGGGACCCCTTACGATGATCCTGATTTTCAACCAATTAGGCGGGGGAGTCTGGGGAGCACAGCCCCCAAGTATATAATCATAAGTGGGTAATTCTGAAGATACTGTGAGCTTTCCCGCTCGCATTCACATAATATTTTGTCCACCTCCCAACTTATGTCACACAACTGTGAGATTAACTGTTGTTTTATTACTTGTGCCTGAGGGTGAGTGTAGAGAGCGGAGGTATAGCCCCCCCCCCCCCATATAGCAACCCATAGTGTGGCTTGAAGGCTATGGATCTTCAGGTTTACCCCATAATTGTTTATAGAATAATGTTCTAACATTTTTTTTTAACACTCTTATTTAGCTAAATGTGCATAAATATGCATGAGCGGGTGAATGAAACATACCCACAAAAAAATTACACTTTTTCAGGCGCGCTGCCGATCTTCATGTTTACCCACTTAAAAATTTTAAAACAGAGGTGCAGGTTGGATGTTAGAAAATAGTTTTTCACCAATAGAGTGGTAGATTACTGGAATAGTTTGCCATCCGAGACGGTAGGCAGTCCAAACTTGAATGTTTTCAAACGCAGATTAGATGATTATATGGGGAGGGGTATCCTGGACTCGTTCCTGTGGATGCAGGTTTTGATTATTGTAATATTATGATTAATTTAGATTTTGACGAGTCTTGATGATGATGCTTTTTGTTTTTAACACTACATAACATCCATAGGATTGTGTCCAATCATGCATCTACAATATACAATCAAAACCATACACAGGAATGTATCAAAAACACAAAGCATCATCATCAAGACTCATCAAAATCCAAATCAATCGTAATATACAATAATAAACCCACATCCACAGGAATGAGGCCAGAATACCTCCCCAAGTTAACCCTCCCTCTCCATAAAATCATCTAATCTGCATTTGAATACATTTAAGTTTGGACTGTCAACCATCTCAGATGGCAAACTATTCCAGTAATATACCACTCTATTGGTGAAAAAATATTTTCTAATATCCAACCTGCACCTCTGTTTTTTTAATTTTTAAGTGGTGACCCCTAGTCCTATTACTACCTTCCAACTCAAATAACTTGTTAAAATCCAACTTATCCATCCCAAAATAGATTTTAAAAAGCTCAATCATATCTTCCCTCACACATCTTCTCTTAAATGAGAACATATTTAGTACTCTCAGTTTATCTCAATATTCAAGGTGCTTCAGGGAAGGTATTATTTTTGTGGCCCTCTTTTGTACTGACTCTAGCAGGTTGATGTCATGTCTAAAATGTGGTGACCATGCTTGTATACAGTACTCTAAATGTGGCCTGACATACGAGTTGTAGAATTAAGGATAACCTCCTTACTCTTGTAGCTAACATTCCTGTTAATGTATCCTAGCACCCTATTTGCTCAATTTTTTGCCTGAATATACTGCTTTGAAAACTTCAGTGACCTCTCTACTACTACGCCTAAGTCCTTCTCATCCTCAACTGAATTCAGCCAATGCCCATCCATTTCATAGCTAAATTTTCCCTATTATCCCTTCCCATGTTAAGAACTTTGCATTTTGGAAGGTTAAAAGCCATTTGCCACTTCTGAGCCCAAGCTAATAACTTATTTAAGTTGCTGCACTTTAAAGCTACCCTCAACTTCTTTGACTTCCACTGCTAATTTAGTGTCATCAGCAAAAATTGACACTTTGCTATTTACAGCCTCTCTAAGATCATTTATATAAAGTAGGAATAATAAAGGGCCTAGAACGAATCCCTGAGGTACACCACTGATAACATCCCTCCACTGTGACCTCACCGCATTCAGCACAACTCTCTGTCTCTTGTCTTTCAGCCATTCAGTTATCCAATTCAAATCTTTACCACATATCCCATGCAGGGTTGTTAATTATTATATTTTTTTTAAATCAAAAAAATCTTATTTGATTTAAATCATTTTTTATTAAAATCATTTTTTTTTATCATGAAAATCATAACAGCAGTAATAAAGGATATAATTGTTAATTAATGGATTATACTAGTGTTATTCACACATTCACAACACTAAATACAATACACATATACACACAACATGTTAGACACACATTATTTGTTCACCATTAATAGCCATCTTGGCAACTCAGCATGCCCAGCCAGAGGCATGCCTGTTGAAACTTGTTCAGGCCTGTCTCTCACACAGTCCCTGTGAGGAGTGATTAACTCAGTGTCTGTTGAAGAGTCACACAGCAAGGATGTCAACTGTGCAAGTCAACCCTTCTGGATGAAAACATGATCCAGTTTGGCAATATTTTGACAAATTATCTTCAAAACCTGGTAAAGATTGCAAAGCCAAGTGCAAAGACTGACAGCTGGAGCTGCAAGGTCTTGTGGCAAGATTAAAGTCCCACAGAAAGAAGTGTTAGCAGAGACAACAAGAAGTGGCAGCCACAGAGGAGGAGCTTGATGATCCAGGTAAGGAATTTAGTATCTGATAAACAAGTACTGTACTATGATTTTTTAATTTTTTAAGACATTAAAGGCAAATAAAAATCTTGATGCCAATACTTAACTGTTTTTTTCCATCATCTCTATAACCATTATTTCATTATCTATAATACTGCTATTATTTCAACTAACCTGATTTTTTTTTCTCCACCTCATAAACTTTTAAATCTTTAAAACATCTTGACGATCAAACTGTGCAGTGGATTTTGAGGAGTTTTAACATTTCAGTGTCAACAAAAAATACTAATTTAATTTGTATTTGACCCCATTTCTTTCCACCAAAAGTAGGCCTAAACTATAATTTGTCTAAATATGTTTTATGGTCTCTCTCTCTGCAGTAGTCAATGACATTACCTATATTGTATCCCTTCGGTCGCACTGTGCCCTTAGCCCCTTACCCATTATATAGTGTGTTTTTTTATGTTATTGTTGTTAGGTGCTTAACTTTTTTTTTCTTTTTTCAGGAACTACAGCCACAGCATCAGCATCTACATCTGCAGAAGCCTCTCCACAATTGAAAGGGTCATGGTCAGCCCTCGTTAATGCTGCACAATCTGGACATGTCAAACAAAAGTCAACAGCATCTCTGGACAGGTTTATCATAAAAACTTCAGCCTCCCAAAAGGCCAGTGTAGATGAGGAAGTTGCTAGAATGATATTTGCAACAAGTTCTTCATTTCATCTTATGCAGCATCCTCAGTTTCGCAAGATGGTCGAGACACTTAGGCGAGGTTACACTCCACCATCGAGACAACAAATTACTGATGAATATTTGCCTATGGTTTATGAGAAGGAATATGAAAAGTGTGCAAATGACCTGAAAAATAAAACTGTATGCCTTGCAATAGATGGGTGGTCTAACATTCATAATGAACCCATTATTTGTGTTACTGTAACAACATCAACTGGCCAAATTTATTTAATTGACACTGTAGACACATCAGGCCATCCACACACTGCTGAGTACCTTCTACAACTTGCACAATCTTCTATCAAGAAATGTGAAGAGAATTTTGGTTGTTGTGTTGGTATATCGTGACAGACAATGCAGCAAACGTTACCAAAATGCGGAAACTGCTAGAAGACTCAACTGAAGAAAATATCATCTCCTATGGTTGTGCAGCACACCTTCTAAATCTACTGGCTCATGACCTAGAAATTGATAATGTAAAAGAGCATGTGTGTTTTGTAGTCAAATACTTCAGGAATAATCATTATGCAGGTGAAAAATACTGTCAGGTCATGCCCCAAGATACTAGATGGAACACTATGTCAGACTGCCTCAAGATTTATGTAAACAACTGGCCAATTCTAATGAAGATCTGTGAAGTTGACAGGAAAATGATTGATACAGCTGTAAGGAGTAAGGTATCCAATATTGGGCTCAAATGCTCTGCTGAGGAGCTATTGGCTCAATTACAGTTATGTGACCACTTCAAAAACAACCAGCACGTGGAAAAACTGGTGAGAAAAAGGTATGGACAGTTCATTACCAAGGCTCATCTTCTTGCAACATGCTTAATCCTTCACTTCAGGGAAAGGTACTTAATGAAGAAGAGATGAATATAGCAATGGAATATACCAATGAGAAATATCCAGCACTTGTTCTCGTCATCATGAAGTTTCAGGCAAGATCACCTTTTCAGTCATTTAAGTTTACAGAACCTGTGATGAAGACCATTTCAGCTATTGAATACTGGAAGTCTCATGCAGGTTTTGTGGGCAGTGACATTCTCTCAGCAGTGCATCAACTTATGACTGCTGTAGCCTCGTCATCTGGAGTAGAACGAGTCTTCTCTTTTGGACTAGTACATTCTAAGCTGAGGAACAGCTTTGGTACAGAGAAGGCAGCAAAACTTGTTTTTCTTTTCAAGTCCATGAATAAACACTTTTCAAGTCCATGAATAAACACAATTCTCTAACAAGGATGATGCATAATTGAAAATATGTTGTAAGTAACCAATTAATTTCAGATGAAATAATGTTATACTTTTGTAATCCATGTCTCCATGATTAAACACATGATGAGGATATTACATAAAAAATATGTTAGATTCAGTTAGACTCAGAAGAAATTTAGTTAAAAAAGGGGCAAAATATATTTAATTTACAATTAGGAAATAATAATTTCAGTTGTATAAATAAGCTCAGAAAAAATTTAGTTAAAAAGAACAAAATATATTAAATTTATAATGAAGTACTCATTGTTTCAGTTGTATAAGTAAACTCAGAAGAAATTTAGTTAATAAGGACAAAATATATTTAATTTATAATCAAGAAATAATTATTTCAGTTGTATAAGTAGACAAAAGATCATTTTTATTTAATTATGCTGTATTAAAAAAAAATAATTAGCTTGCATAAAAATGTTTGCTTACTTTTTTAATTTTTCCTTATTTTTAATTTTTATATGATAGTAGTATGATTTAAATCGTAGATTTTTATAAAAAATCTTTTGATTTAAATCAAACAACCCTGATCCCATGTATTTTAATTTGTGAATTCGTCTCCTATGTGGAACCTTATCAAAAACTTTGCTAAAATCTAAGTAAATTACATCAACATTCTCTCCCTTATCTAATTGTTTAGTAACATAATCCATAAATCCAGTAAATTTGTTAAACACGATCTACCTCTTCTTATCCCATGCTGAGCATCATTTATTAACCTACCATACTCTAGCGGTACACCTGCCCTCATACAATCTCTATGTACTAACAGTATATAGGCCTCCCTCAAACCCTCCCGAGGAGAACAATGCTTATTTAGCCTGGGAAAGGAGGTGTTAATAATGGGAGATTTTAACCTACCATCCATTCCCTGGAACAGACCCATAATTGGTAAACAACTGTCCCATACTGACTCGCTCTTCCTTGACCTGTTTACCACTCTGGGGCTCCAACAACATCTGCAGGAACCCACCTTCATAACATCTGGCAACATACTAGATCTTGTTCTGACCTCTGAACAAAACAGACTCATTGACCTTAAAATTCATCCCTCATTTCCTCACTGTGGCCACGTTCTGGTCCATTTTACTTATATCTTCCAAAATGATTTAATCCTAAGCCGCAATCCCCACAAACGCCTAAACTAAGCTCGAGCGAACTACCAAACTCTAAATAGGGTACTTAACACCTATGATTGAGACTATGAATTCTTGCACCTCAATGTTGACCGAAAAACTGACCACCTGACGACCATACTGTCAAACCTGGCTCAATGCCACATTCCTGAGAAACCATCATCATCCACCAGAAAACCCCCTTGGTATAAACAGGTTGCACAGGCTTTTCAAAGAAACAAATCAAGGGCATGGGTTGAGTACCTAGCAAGTAGAGGGGTAAATGGCCGCAGATGCTATGTCACACAACAGAACCTTTTTGTTTTTCACGCGGCAAATGCAGCACTCAGGTGAGCTGTCATCCAACAGCAATCAACTTATGAAAACCAGTTAATAAAGCTACGCAAAACCAAACCCAAATTATTCCATTCGTACATTAGGACCAAAAAGATTGCATGCCCACCCGTTGGCCCCCTCATGATAAATGGTATACCCTGTGACGATGCCCACGAAATGTCCAATAGATTTGTAGAAGCCTTTGCCACTGTCTTTACCAATAAGGATCCAGTCAACTGTAGGCCCCACCAACACAGTCAACACATAATCTCCAACATCAACATCTTGGATGTTCAATCCCAACTAAGCATGCTCAACACTGACAGTGCCATGGGACCAGACAATTTGCACCTTATGTTCCTCAAACATTGCTCTCAGTCACTTACATACCCATTATTCTTGATATTTGAAAAATCTTTAAGAACAGGAATTGTTCCCAGTGCCTGGAAGCACTCCCATATTACCCCAATTTTCAAAAAAGGATCTTGCACTGATCCTCTAAATTATCACCCAATTAGCCTCATGCCAATTCCATGTAAATCCCTGGAGTGCCTTATAACAAAGACCCTGTATTCCTTCATCGATGACCATCTCCTTTTCGATGATGCCCAGTTTGGGTTCAGAGCCTACAGATCAGCATTGGACCAACTGCTCCTAACCAAGGACATTTAGTTGACTTGATACTTTGTGAAGGCCTTCGACCAGGTTTTATCACCAGACACTACTAAACAAACTTAACTGTATTGGCATTGCAGGCAACCTATTTCAATGGATCAAGAGCTTTCTTTCCAATAGGTCCATGAGCGCGATCATACATAGAATCCAGAGCAATGCCCTACCGGTCACTAGTGGGGTGCCACATGGCTCTGTCATGGGCCCCTTACTATTCATACTCTTTATCAACAACTTATGCGCCAATCTAACTTGTAAATACATGCTAGTTGCAGATGACCTCAAACTATATTTCCAACACTCACTGTCAACCTCCCAACCAGTCTCCCCTGAATTACAACACAACATTGATACCTTATCCGTCACAGCCTCATCCTGGGGTCTAAAGTTTGCAGCAAACAAATGTGTCCACCTCAAATTCCAGCGCAGCTCTAATGCATTCCCCTCCAGTGCCTACCATATTGATGGCAACAATCTTACTACAGTCGAATCCCACAAAGAATTGGGTGTGATGGTGGACAGCAAACTGAGATTTCACTCACACATCAGGGACACAGTCAACAAAGCAGGAGGAGTTGCTTCAAATCTCCTTAAATCCACAGTATGTCACACCCCTACATTCATGAACAACCTTTTCATCTCTGACATACGACCAATTATTGACTTTGCCTCTGTTGTGTGGAATACAGGTTTCCTCGGCAACTTAAGACTGTTGGAATCTGTACAGAGACATTGGACCAAACAAGTCACAGACTTAAGTAATTTCTCTTATATTGTCTGGCTAGCAACTCTGAACCTCTTCTCCATCAAGGAAAGACTTCTGAGGAGCGACTTGATCCAATGCTACAAAATCTTTAATAAATTATCAACCATTAAACCCACTGACCTATTTACAATGGCTCCACACCAAGGGATGAGGGGCCACCCATATAAAATATTTGTCACCCACATCTCAACAGAGGCTAGAAGTCGGTTCTTCACTTGTAGGGTTGTCAAACGGTAAACCTGAAGATCCATACCCCGCGAACTGTACTATGGGTTGCTATATGGGGGGCTATGCCCCCCCCCCATACCCCCCTGTTCGCTATGCTTGTCCTCAGGAACAAGTAATAAAACAAATTAATCACACAGTTAGGTGAAAACATGTTGGGAGGTGGAATAAATATTATGGGAATGCGAGCGGGAAAGCTCATGGGTATGGATCTTCAGAATTACCCTAGCTTTATGCATCCATCAACTCACTGTTGGACACACTATACCAGTCGTACCAATCTTAATCAATCATCTATTCTATCAATTGACTGGCCTGTCCATTCAAACTATTGGGCTGCTTGGTCATTTGCGCCATGTGCTGCCGTAAGGTAGCCCTACCAGGTCAGTTAACTATCTTCTCAAGGATTTTACAAATGATAGAAGTTAAGCTTACCAGTCTAAAGTTATTCGGGTCCTCTTTACTTCCCTTTTTAAAAATTAGCACATGAGCTAATTTCCAATCATTAGGTATTTCTCCAAACTCTAGTGATCTAGTATATAACTTCTCAAGAGCTACTGCAATACTATCTACACCTTCTTTGACTTACCTAGAATGAATGTTGTCTGGGCCAGATGACTTACTAGTATTTAACTCCAATATAAGCCCTTTAATTATCTCCCTGTTCACATTAACAGTATTAAACACTACTTCCTTGACCTAGAATTATCATCAATTAATCTATCTTGATTCTCTTGTGTAAATACTGAAGAAAAATGAGCATTAAGAACCTCTACTATTTCCTCAAATAATAATATAATAATAATAAGTCTTTTGTAATGCGCTCTTCAAGGCCTGAGGCCTTCCCAGAGTGCACATTGTGCTGAGATGAGAATGGAAATTCAATGGAAATTCAAGAGAGGGAGAAGGCAATTCTGAAAAGATGCATTTTCAGGAGAAGCTTAAATGTGGTAAGAGAGGGAGAAGACCTGATTTCAGCAGGAAGAGCATTCCACAACTTAGGGGCTCAGATTGAGAAGGAGCAGTCTCCCATTGAGCAGAGGGATGTACGAGGAATATTCAAAAGAGGTGCATGTGATGACTGAAGGGCCCGAGGGACATGGCATGGTGAGAGGGCAGAAGAGAGGTAAGATGGGGCCTTGTTGTTTAGAGCCTTAAATGTGAAGAGAAGTATCTTGAAGTGAGTACGGGATCTGACAGGGAGCCAGTGCAGTTCATGCAGCAAGGGTTTCGAGGAGAGAAGTGAGGGTGATGGAGGAGAAGCCGGGCGGCATAGTTCTGTACAAGTTGAAGGGGGCGGAGAGAGGAGGATGGCAGATTCACAAGCAGAGAGTTACAGTAGTCAAGGCGTTAGGTGATGAAGGCATGAACAGCAGTCTCAAGACTTTGGCGACCAAAGTGAGAGCGAATGCGAGAGAAGTTACGAAGGAAACAGAGGGAGGATTTGCTGACATTGAGGATATGAGGCTTAAAGGAGAGATGCTCATCAAAAACAACACGCAGATTCCTAACGCAATCAGAGAAAATGATAGTATTACTGCCCAGAGTAAGCGAGGGAAAGAGAGATTTAGATTTTTTGACAAGAGCAGGGGAGCCGACCAGGAGGACCTCAGTTTGGGAGTGATTAAGCCTGAGGAAGTTGGTAGAGAGCCAGTCAGAAATGGAGGAGTAGGCAGCCAGGAGGTCAGTGATAGAGTAGGCAAGAGATGTGGGGGATGAGGAAGTGAAAATTTGAGTGTCATCAGCATAGAGGTGGAAGGATAGACCGAGATTACGGAGAAGGGAACTAAGAGGGAGAAGGTAGATACGAAATAGTAGAGGACCAAGGACAGAGCCTTGTGGCACTCCAAAGCGAATGGGGGTAGAGTCGGATGAAACGTCATCAATCACAACGGATTGGGTATGAGATGAGAGGTAAGAGCGGAACCAGTCGAGCACGGTGCCTGATATGCCGAGGAAAGAGTGGAGACGATCAAGTAGGACAGTATGGTCCATAGTATCGAAGGCAGAGGAGAGGTCGAGTAGAACGAGGATGGAGGCACAACCCCAGTCCGCGGCTCTTCGTAAGCAATTGGACACATTGAGAAGGGCAGTTTCTGTGGAGTGACCTGACTTGAAACCAGATTGATAGGTTTCATCAATGTTACAGGCCACCATGTGACTGTTGATGCATGAAACAACCACTCTCTCCAGAACCTTAGAGAGGAAAGGAAGTTGCGAAATTGGGCGATAATTGGAATGGTCAGTGGGGTTCAGTTGAGGCTTTTTAAGAATCGGACAGATGTGGGCACGTTTGAAGGAAGAAGGAACAAGACCAGTTGCAAGTGAAGTGTTGAACAGGTGAAGCGTTGGGAGGATTGAGGCAGAATTTTACATAACAGTGTAGGCGGAAAAATGTCCTTTGGGGAGCCCGATTTCTTAGAACGCAAGAGCAGGACTGTAAGCTCCAATGCGGTCACAGCAGGAAAAATGATAAGCGGCTGAAGTGGGAAGTCAGGGAGAATGGCAGGAGCCGGGTCAGAAGGCTGAGGGAGGGAGGCACGGAGGTTAGTGACCTTATCTGCAAAGAAATTCGAGAGAGTAGCAGGGCTAATGGGTGGGGAGACCTGGGCTGGGGAAGTAAGATGGGAGAGCAGGCGGAAGACGGTACGAGGATCATTCCTATTATCAGTAAGCAGATTACGTGAGTAGGCTTCACAAGCAGATTTTAATTTTGCCACATAGGAAGCTGTTGCAAGTCGGAAGGCCAGCAAGAGAGGGGTCGTGTCTTGCCCACGGGTGCAAGCCTTTCTAAGGACTCTTTCATGGGCACGCATGGACTGCCTAGCACGGAGGAGTTCCAAGGAGCATGGTGACAATAGGAGTTCGAAGGGGTGACAAGGGAAGAGTGGGCATCAAGACAAGTGAGAAGGGGTTGCTCCAAAGAAGAGAGGGTAATACTTCAGATTCGGAGCACAGGGTAGATGGCGCTGTTAGTCGGCTACAATTTTGGGTTACAGCATATCTCTTATGATGTCAGACGGTAAGCTAAGATGTGACCAATCATTGCGTTATATTTTTTTGTTATTTTGGGGATTTGTAACTTTTAGTCTATTATTTACTAAATATCTGCGCTCTGCTCGTTTAGTTTTTTTCTAAGTTAGGTAAGGTTTCTTGATGTCTTTTATTGTTTTGTTTTCGTATTTTTTGTTTACTGCGAAAAATAACAGTTTCTTACTGGCAACATCGTAGCTTATAAATACATAAATGCTTTATGTATTAAGTCAGATCCCATGGCTTTTCCTCCTTTTTCTGAGATGCTGATTAAGCTATCAATATATTCTTCCCAAGTGAATTCCTTGGTAAAATCTTCTGATAAGTCTTTTGTAGCATCACTGATCAGTTTATTTTGTTGTTCATTTAAGATAACTGGATCTCCATCTTTAAGGATATCTTCAAAATTCTGTCCAAAAATATTTGCCTTTTCTTTTTCACCTAGCACTGGATTACCATTTTGAATAAGAGGAAATGTTTGTTCTCTATAAGTGCATCTGAACTTTATTAGATATAAATTTTTGTAAAGATATTTTTTTTGCTCTTCTAATTGTCCTTTGTGCTATAGCTTTTTGTCTATTAAAGGCTATGGTGTTCTGTGGAGTGAAGTTTCTTTCATTAGTACGTTTAGCCTTCTGCCTCAGAGCAACCTGTTTGCTGCATTCTTCTGTCCACCATGGTTTGTTATATTTAGTGCTTTTAGGTTTAATACTAAGTTTGAAAGTTAATTTGCTGGCTTCTATTATATTTTCTATTATTTCATCTAATTCTTCAAGTGGATTTTGAGATATGTCAGCTTGAATTGGATTAAAATTAGTTATCCATTCTGACCATTTGTTATTTTTTATCTTCCAATCTGGTCTTTTTCCTATGTTAGATACAGTTATTAGTTCAGATAAATGGATAAGGATTGGGATATGATCTGAGCCGAGATCTCTACCCAAGTTTATTTCAGTTTTATCCGAAAGAATTGCTGATACTAAAGTAAGGTCAATAGTTGAGTAAGAGTTATTTCTTAGGTCATATCTTGTTTTAAGACCAAGAGGAGTTGCTATAGTTAGATCTGATTGGGCAATATAATTATTGAAAGCTGTTGCTTGTTGCAGAGGTTCACGCTTGAGATGATTATCCCATGCGGGGAGTCTTTGATTTAGATCACCACAAATAATTAATTTATTACCTAGTTGAGATGTATAGAATTCTATTTCTTGTTCAATAGAATTGTTTGCATGGGGATTATATAAATTGAGTATATCTACAGCATTATTATTTTTTAGATAAATTATGATAGCCTGAGCTTCAAGGGCTTTGTTAATATAGTCATTTAGATTTATTATTGTATAGTTAATGTCTTTGCGAATTAAGATCATTATACCTCCACCCCTTCTATCTCTGTCTCTTCTAAAAATTGCATGGTTAATAAAATTAACATTTGATTTAATGCCCAATCGTGTTTCGCATATACAACACAAGTGGGGTTTGTTAGCATATAAGTAAACTTTGAATTCTGATAGATGAGAAAATAAGCTCTGGCAATTCCATTGCAAAATTTTTATCTTGTTTGTTTTATTATCCATTTTACTTGGCTTTTTTATTTATAGGTTAAGATGCACTACAAACGGGTCTTTTATTTGATTTGATTAGGTTGGGATTATTAGTTTTGCCGTTTCTTTTATTTTTTCAGGTTCAGAATTTAGGGGGGTTTTATTTTTACCTTTGAGATTAACTGCATCATTTGTTTCAACAATGGGAGGTTTTTGTCTACTTTTATCTGGGGCTACATTTTTATGAGATATAGTGATGTTTAGTTTATTTTCTTTAGGTTTTGGAATACTTGTGTCTTGCCTGACAGTTTTGCCCTGATTATCAGCTTCAGTGAGCATTTCCTGATTTTTAGTCCCTTTTTCACCTAATATTAGTTGAGTTTCATTATTAAGCATTGTATCAGCAGATTGAGAGTGTATAGCTTCTTGTTGCATTTGTTTTGCTTCAACTAATGCTTCTTCGAATTCCTTCTGTCCCAAGTCTTTTAAGCAAAGCAATTAAGAGAAAGTTGTAAATATGTGTATCACTTGCATTATTTTGATGATTACTAATTTTAACATAACATAACATAATTTCACGGATGACAAAAGCCACAAGGGCCTATCAAAGGTCATCCGCCTCCATCAAAACACACCCACAAAAAGCACCATCACTAGGGGAAGACAAAATCAAAGTCCCCCACAATATAATATAACAGATGACAAAAGCCACAAGGGCTCATCATAGGTCATCCAAGTCAAACAGCCTCTTTTTTAAGGCACCCAAACTCCCAGGAAAACTACATCCAGAGGATTGCGTCCAGAAACAAGGGTATCACCAATCAATGCTTGTCAAGAGGATGTATTTGAATTAGTAAGAAAATTTGGATTGCTTGTCTTATCATAAACAATGGGGTTATTAATCAAGGTACAAGGTACATTTGCCACATAAGTGGCAAATGACTTTTAACCTAGATAAGTGCAAAGTTATTAACATGGGAAAAGATAATAGAGAATTTAACTATGAAATGGATGGGCATTGGCTGACCTCAGTAGAGGATGAGAAAGATCTAGGAGTGGTAATAGATAAGTCATTAAGGTTTTCTAAGCAGTGTATTGAAGCAAGAAATAGGGCAAATAGAGTGCTGGGTTTTATTAAGAGAAATGTCAGTTACAAAAGTAAGGAGGTTATTCTTTAACTCTATAAATCTTATGTTAGGCCACATCTAGAGTACTGTATACAGGCATGGTCCCCACATTTTAGACACGATATTAACCTTCTCGAGTCAGTGCAATGGAGGGCAACAAAGATTATTCCTTCCCTGAGGCACCTTGAATATATAGATAGACTGAGGGTATTAAATATGTTCTCATTCGAAAGGAGGTGTGTGAGAGGGGATATGATTGAGCTCTTTAAAATTTTTTCCGGGATAGATAAATTGGATGTTAGCAAGTTTTTGGAGTTAGATGATGGAAATCGGACTAGAGGTCACCACTTGAAAATTAAAAAACAAGGGTGTAGGTTGGATTTAAGAAAATATTTTTTCACCAATAGTGGTAGACTTCTGGAACAAATTGCCGCAGAGGGTAGTAGGTAGTCCAAATCTAAATGTATTTAAGAGTAGGTTGGATGAGTTTATGGGAAGGGAAGGTTGTGATGGTTCCTAAGTTTTGTATATATTAATATTGTTTGTGTATATCTATAGCTGCATGATTTAGTTCTTGACAAGCCTTGATTGGTGATACCCTTGTTTCTGATGCAATCCTCTGGATGTAGTTTTCCTGGGAGTTTGGGTGCCTTAAAAAAGATGCCGTTTGACTCGGATGACCTATGATGAGCCCTTGTGGCTCTTGTCATCTGTTATACTATATTGTGGGGGACTTTGATTTTGTCTTCCCCTGGTGATGGTGCTTTTTGTGGGTGGGTTTTGACGGAGGCGGATGACCTTTGATAGGCCCTTGTGGCTTTTGTCATCCATGTAATTATGTTATGTTATGTTATGTTAAGGTTTGGTGGTGAATTGATTTGCCATTTGCTGTATTATTATTGATGGTTCTATCTTGTAGGTTAGTTTTTAAGATATGCGCATAGCTAGCTTGGTTAACTTCTTGGAGTTTTGAATAATTGCAGCAGTTTCCTTGGAAGTAGAGGATGGATAAGAGTTTATATTATAAGGTTTATTATTGTTTTCTTTTATTTGTGTTTTAGCACTTTCATAACTAATATTTAACTTTTTTGCTACGATTTCAACTTTCTTAGCTTCCTGGTATACTTTGCATCCTTTGAAGGTTGATACATGGTTTAAGTTGCAATTTGCGCATTTTAAAGTGACTCTTGAGCAGTCTTTAGCTGAGTGGTCATTGCTATTGATCGACAGGAATTAAATGTATGTCCATATTTTTTACATCTGAAGCATTGTATCGGTAGTGGAGTATAATCGTTTACATGGAAATTTGTATACAGTATTTTAATTATAGTTGGCTTATTTTCAACTGAAAAGTCAATTTTAATAAATTGTGTTGGAGTGTTATCTTTTTTTATTCTTTTATTGATACGAGACATTGATAGTATAGGGTAGCCTTTAGATATTAATTCATTCTTTATTTCCACTACATTCTCATTTAGAGCAATTGGGCCAATAACGCCATAGGATTTTGGAAGATCTGATAGTAATTTACAAGTTACTTTCCACTCACCTAGTAAGAAATCTGCACTATCTAAGAATATATTTTTAATCTTAGCACTGGTACTAATAATGCAATTTTTTGTGCGACCAGTAAAAGTTACATCATGATGTTGGATATCATTAAGAAAATTACTGTTTTTAACATAACATACATTAATATAATTTCACGGATGACAAAAGCCACAAGGGCCTATCAAAGGTCATCCGTATCCATTAAATCCACCAGCATAAAGCATCCATAGGATTTTGTCAGATCATGCATCTACAATTTAACAATCCATAGGAATGTCCAACCATGCATCTACAATATATAATTTAAAGCCTCCATAGGAGTCTGTCAAAAACAAAATCAAAGTCCCCCAAAATATACAATAAAAAGAAACTGCATCCACAGGAATGAGTCAAGAAACATATCCACATCCTGAAAGTAAGAAATTAACCCTCCATCCCCATATAATCATCCAATCTGCGCTTGAAAACATTCAAGTTTGGGCTGTCGACAGTCTCAGGTGGCAAACTATTCCAATAATCCACCACTCTGTTAGTGAAAAAATATTTTCTAACATCAAGTCTGCACCTCTGTTTTTTAATCTTTAAGTGGTGGCCTCTAGTTCTATTACTACCTTCTAACTCAAATAACTTGCTGAAATCCAATTTATCCATCCCAGAAAAGATTTTAAAAAGCTCAATCATATCTCCCCTCACACACCTTTCAAATGAAAACATATTTAATACCCTCAGTCTATCTTCATATTCAAGGTGCTTCAGGGATGGTATTATTTTTGTTGCCCTCCTTTGTACTGACTCTAATAAGTTTATATCATGGGTCATTCCATCCGAATTCAACAAGGGACATTTAGTCACCATCACCGATTTTGATGAAAATTGGTATACAGGTTGATTTTGATGAGAGAAAAACAATGAGACACTTCCCAGCCCTCAATTTTGAATAGCTCAAAAGTTATAACCTGTCAAAGTTGAGAAAAATTCTCAAATTTCTTGATACCAGCATTGCTAAAAAAATTATTTCTCCCTTATTATAGCACATAAAACAATGAATTATGTATTTTTTTTAAGCTTAAGGGTTGCTCTAAACATTTTTAACAACAAAATTCATTTTTGGTAAAAAAAAATTGTTTGACCTTGAGGGTCAACTTTTGACCTTTAAAAAAAATATATTGGTATCAATAAATTTTTCTGTAAATTTTTTTTAAATATATATGCCTTTAGACTACAATATAAGATAAATTTCATTCTGGGTTTTTCATTATATCAGGAGTTATGATCAATTTTGTAACCACTGGTATGGCCATTTTTTGCTATCTTCACAAATAAATTTTTTTTATATGCATCTTTATCATATTCACAGTTAGTTATCAATTATAAGATGCCTAAGTATTATATTTGAATGCTTTTAATATATACTCGTGTATTAGAATCATTAATTCTATAGATATGTGTTAAATCCTACCTACAAGAAAAAATGAACTTTCAGTAATTTTTTATTTAAGATTATAAATATTTTTAAAGCTACCTACCTATGTATTTAATTAATAATTTGCTATGGTCAATGGTGGCAGAGCCACTACCAACAGTTAAGATACCTGCATAACTGCTGGTATCCCCATCGCCTAAGGGGCCACTCCTGATAGCTCAGCAAAAAAACCACAGGTCCCACCCAACCTCCCAAAATGAATTTATTCTTTTTATAATAATTTAGGAATCAATTTTTTTCTGCATTATTTCTGTTGATTTTAATTGTTCATTTTTAGATAGTTTGTAAGTTCTTCCTGTTGTTGTTACAGGCTCAACAATGCTCAATATGTCATCTAATGGCAATACTAATACATCTGGTTTTCTTGGATATTTAAATGAATTTGATGGTCCTTCTGGTTCTAGGAATGTTATTTTAACAGTCATTTTCTCAACATTGGTATCCAATACACACCCTAAGTACCATTTGTCATCATACTTAGCAGTGACAAATCCTTTTACATCCTCCAATAATATTGCCTCTATATAGGATATTTTCACTTTCTTGAACTCTGATGCAGATGATATTGTTTTCACTCTTAGTTCATTTTCATTAACTGGCTCAAAACTGTGTAATTTTTGGGTACCAATTATTGCAGAGGCCTGGTCAAATCTTTCTTGCAAATAATTTTTTTCTTCAATGTATTCACTATTTGGGACATGAAAATTTGATTCCCTTAATGTGTCTTTCAGCAAAATCAAAGAGCTGTTGAGGAGTCATTATCTGATCATTATATGCTCTTTGCAGGCTAGCTTTTGCTGCTAGTCTTTTTACTGTGCCCCCTACACCATCGCATGGTCCTTTTCCATGAGATGTAGCAAAGAAATGCCATTCTGCTTCCAATCCAAAATCTGATTTATGGTGACATAAATTAATAAAGTTTTTAAAATTTTTATATTGTGACGCAGCTCCATCAGAAAAATATATAATTTTTGTTATTGGAAATTTGAGTTCTTTTTTAAAAAATTCAATGTTTTTTTTTTTAAATAAATGGACTGCAACAGTGTCATGCTTCAAGCAGTTTGAAATCACAACAAAACTTATTTGTTGTGTTTCCCCAGCTTCTTTGTAGTAGGAAAGAAAGGGATGTAATGTAGCTTGGGAGTTATTCCAGTGGTACCCTTGTGCTGCGTCCTGAAGAAGGAATGAGTAATTTTCAGCAAAATCGCCATCTTTCACCATCTTTTAGTTCTTCTTTTTTAGTTGAACAAAATTGTGCCTGCTTTTTTGCTATGAAATCATGTTTTTTTAAATTGAGAAGACTTAAGGTAAAAGTGTCTATAAATTCTTCAGTTGTTCTTGAAACAAGCTCTAAAGTTGAGTGATCAGTTGAGAGCCACTGCTTGTAATTTACCTCATCAATCATATTGTCATCCAAAATTTTAGTAACATATAGTTTTAGTTCGTCTATTTTAGAAAAACATTCTGAGCATTCATCAAAATAGCACTCATAAGTTGGAGGGTCACATGTTTTGTAATCATCTAAATGCAGGTCACTGTCTTTTGTCAACTGTGGTAGCCTTGTACCAATAATCATCAGTTTAACATTTTGATGATGTGTGCAAACACACACACTGTGAGTTCCTGCACCACCAGCTAATACACACTCGTTGGGTCTCAGCTCAGCAAATTTTGAAAAGCCAATCTTAGTGTCTGGGTATTTTGTTTTAAATAAATGATAAATTTCTTTTAAATTTCCCAAAATTAAGTATTTTTGTTCATGAGTTTTCTGTCCATCTTTTCTAACACTCTTGAAATCTTTTTCCCTGGCATAATTCTGCTTACTTCTTCATTTTTATAAAAGTCTTCTACTACTTTAATTGTTTCTGATGGAAATGTACCTTTTCTTTTGCTTGGCAATGACATTATTCCTTCTTGCATTGCTAGTTTTTTAGCTTGTCTGGCCATGTAATTAGTAACATTAAATTCAGATTTAATTTTGGATAAGATCCAGCTTTTTGGCAAAACAGTTAAGATTTGCAGCTGCTCAGACATTTTACTAGTAGTTTGAAATTTCTCCTTCAGTTGATTTATCATTTCTTCACCATCTTTACTTGATTCTGTTCTAGAAGACTCTGGGTCTTGATCCAAGGGTAATGGATATTTTGTTGCAGAGCCTACAGTTCTGAGTTTACTTGAAATGGATTTTTGAATTTTATTCATTTTATCTGAACTATATTTTTTTACTACAGCCTTTTTAAATTTCTTGACTGGTGACTCTCCAATAGCTATTAATGATTTATTTAATTCAGTTAATACTTCTTGTGATTCTTCCTGTTCAGTAATTGGCTCAATTTCCATTCTTTCTTCTGAAAGGCTTGGATTCGTATTTTGAGCTGAAAAACTATCATCATCAGCTATCTTTTTTCTGCAGTTATCACAGATTTTTTGGTCCTTAAAATTTTTTAATTTTGGATATTCTCTTATTAAGTCTTCTGAAATTAGTCTCAGATTTTTCTTTATTAATTTTTGTGACCTTTGTAAGGATCGCAGCAATACTTAATATTTAAAAAATGCTTTCTCTTCTCATCCATAATAATTTGTTAAAATACAAATAATTGGTAATGCAAATTAAGAATAACCTCCTTACTTTTGTAACTGACATTTCTCTTAATAAAACCCAGCACTCTATTTGCCCTATTTCTTGCTTCAATACACTGCTTAGAAAACCTTAATGACTTATCTATTACTACTCCTAGATCTTTCTCATCCTCTACTGAGCTCAGCCAATGCCCATCCATTTCATAGTTAAATTCTCTATTATCTTTTCCCATGTTAATAATTTTGCACTTATGAAGGTTGAAAGTCATTTGCCACTTATGTGCCCAGGATAACAATTTATTTAAATCCCCCTGCACTTTAAAATTATCATCAATATCTTTAACTACAGCTGCTAATTTGGTATCATCCGCAAAAATTGACACTTTATTATTAACTGCCTCCCCAAGATCGTTTATATAGATGACAAATAATAATGGACCGAGAACTGATCCCTGAGGAACCCCACTGATAACATCCCTCCACTCTGACTTTACACCATTTAGCACTACCCTTTGCTTCCTGTCTTTCAGCCACTCAGCTATCCAATTTGAAACACCCCCACATATCCCAATCATTTTTAATTTATGAACTAGTCTCCTATGTGGTACCTTATCAAATGCTTTACTAAAATCTAAGTAAATTATATCTACATTCTCTCCCTTATCTACTTGATCTGTTACAAACTCCAAAAAGTCTAGTAAGTTAGTCAAACATGATCTACCTGATCTAAACCCATGCTGAGCATCGCTGATTAACCCCTCCCTCTCTAGATGTTGGCAAATGCCTTTTTTAACTATTTTCTCAAGAATAGACTTCATCGGAATACACTGTTCCTGAACCATGTTTAATATCGTCTTAAAAATATCCCACATCTCATAAGTATTCTTTCCATGGAATTCTATATCCCACCTAATCTGATTTAGCATATTGCGTAATTTATCGTAATCTCCCCTATAAAAATTTGGGTAAATATGTAGATTATCGGCGCAAACGATGGGACATACTATTTCATCCGTGTTCCAAAATGTTTCACATTTTTGGAGTACATTTAAGTTGATGGCTCGTACGGGATAAACACAATGGGGAGACTACATATTTTCCCAGTCTACAGAAGTTAAATTAAAGTCACCACCTAATCGAAGGTCAGTCTTCGACTGACCTTCGAACAGGTAGCACGTGTTTCGTAGAGCTCTCAGAATATTTTGATTATTTGATATACTTTGGTGTGTGACATAAACATAAATATTAAGTTATAAGATCATATATTTGGTTAATATAACAAAGTTAAATTGTGGTTATTTTGTTTTGGTGAGAAAGTGACTTTTGTTTACTTCGGGGCCATCTTGATTAGCAGTTTTTAAACTTGCGCGCACAAATTGGGGTCAAATTCTTGTTGTTTGTAAGTTTTTGTTTCTATTATTGTTCTTGTTTAAGTATGGCTGACTGTTTGGATGTAGAGAGTATGCCTTTTGAAAGTAGTGTGTATGTAGTGTGCGATGTCTGTGGTGTAGAGAGGAGAGTGAATGTGTCTGAGTGCCGTGTATGTGCTTTGACTGAGGAGGTGAGTCGATTACGTGCGGAATGCTTGAGACTGAACGATTTAGTGTCTGAAGTGAGAAGAGATGCAAGTGTACGTTTGAAGAGTCAGATTGGGACCAGGAGGGAGGAAGTTAGGCCTAGAACAGTGACTGGAGAGAAAGCAGTAAGTGAAGTAAGTGATGATGAGTGGTGGGTGAAAGTGAACAGAATAGATAAGTTAGGGCAGGTTAGGTGTGTGAATGAGAGGGACATGGAACCTGTTAGGCTAACTAACAGATTTGATGCCCTGAGAGAGGAAGAATTTGAAAGAGATTTGTCTGGTGTGGCCGTGCCTGAAAGTAGAATAGGAGGTCGAGTGAGTGAGAGCAGGAGGGAGGGTAATACTAGGCCTAGAGAGAATAGGAGAATGACTGAGGTGATTGTGATGGGTGACTCTCAGATTAGGTATTTAGATAGGAAGTTGAATGAAAGTAAATGGAAGGGAGTGAGAGTTTGTCTGCCGGGTGCTGGTGTAAATGATGTGTGTGAGAGGTATGATAGGTTGGTGTCTGGGTGTGAGAGGGAAGCAGTTGTGATTACACATGTCGGAGTAAACGATGTAAAGAAGGTGGGTACTTGTGAGTTACGACAGCGGTATAAAAGGCTGATTGAAAGGATGTGTGAAAGTAGAGTAAAAGGCGTTGTTTCAGGTGTTCTTCCCAGAATGGATGTGGGGATGGAATGGTTGTCTCGTGCAATGGGGTTGAATGAATATGTGAAAGGTTTGTGCGAGGAGTCAGGATTGGTATTTGTAGATGTTTGGAGTGGGTTTTATGGGAATAAGGGTTTGTATGCGATGGATGGACTCCATCTGAGCCGAGATGGGGTTGAGGTTTTGTGGCGGGAATTAGATAGTGTTATTAGGTCTTTAGAGGCGGGAAACTAGGTTTTGATAGTGGTCAGGGAAATTTAATGGCTCAAAGTGAGGCAGGGAAAGGAAGCAAACACAAATTTGTAGAAGGTAGGCAGGCTAATGGAAGTGCTTTAGGGTTAAACTACTTGAGTAGTGATAGTGGTCAGGGAAATACAAGAGTACAGGGTCGGGGAAAGAGAGAAAGGAGATGCAGAGGAGATAGGCCCTCAGGTGCTTCAGGGATAGGTGGGCTGAGTTGTCTTTACACAAATGCTCGTAGTCTTAGAAATAAGAAGGATGAATTATTTAGTTATATCATTCATGAAGATATAGATATAATATGTATAGTTGAATCATGGGTTAATGAAAATATATTTAATGATAATGTCAGTGAATTTGAACTAGAGGGTTATACTATGTACATTAGTCAAAGGAGAGATAGGACTGGTGGTGGGTTGATTATTTATATCAGAAATAGCATTTCTTCAAATCTAAATAACTCTATAAAGCAAGGAGAAGGTGAATCATTATGGATAGATATTAAGGTTGGTAAAAATAGGAAAATACACTTGGGAGCTTTTTATAGACCACCAGGACAGACTGATTGTATCGATGAGTTAATGATTAGGGAAATAAGTAAAGGATGCAAAGAAGATACAGTTATTCTTGGTGACTTTAATTTAACTTCTGTAGACTGGGAAAATATGATAGGAAGAGATAGAGCAAGTTGTAAGTTTATGGAGTGTTTTGAGGATAACTTTTTGATCCAATTTGTTAATAAGCCAACAAGGGGTGCCAATATATTAGATCTAATTCTTTCAAATGATGATCACTTAGTTCAAGGATTGAGTGTAGGGGAATCATTGGGAAACAGTGATCATCAGATGGTTCGGTTTAATTTGCAAATAGTTAAGGGTAGAACAACGACAAACTCCACGAAAATTCCAAATTTTTATAGGGGAGATTACGATAAATTACGCAGCATGCTAAATCAGATTAGGTGGGATATAGAATTCCATGGAAAGAATACTTATGAGATGTGGGATATTTTTAAGACTATATTAAACATGGTTCAGGAACAGTGTATTCCGATGAAGTCTATTAGGAAGAAATGTAGGAAACCATTATGGTGGAACCAAGAAATAGCTAATAAAGTTTCAGAGAAAAAAAGGGCATACCAGAGATTACAAAGTGAGAGTAGTTTAGATAATTTAAACCATTATAGGTCAACCAGAAATGAACTAAATAAGATTATTAAGAAGACCAAAAGGACAGCAGAAATTAATTTAGCTAAAAATAATAATAAAGATCCTAAAAAGTTCTTTAGCTATTATAGAATCAATAATCAATCTAACAGTGATAAAATAGGGCCTATTAAATATGAAGGGGTTTTGAAAGAATCTGATGAGGAAATAACATAACATAACATAATTTAACGGATGACAAAAGCCACAAGGGCCTATCAAAGGTCATCCGTATCCATCAAATCCCACCCATATAATGCATCCATAGGATTTTGTCAGATCATGCAGCTACAATATACAATTTAACAATCCATAGGAATGTCCAACCATGCATCTACAATATATAATTTAAAGCCTCCATAGGAGTCTGTCAAAAACAAAATCAAAATCCCCCAAAATATACAATAAAAAGAAACTGCATCCACAGGAATGAGTCAAGAAACATATCCACATACCAAAAAGTAAGAAATTAACCCTCCATCCCCATATAATCATCCAATCTGCGCTTGAAAACATTCAAGTTTGGGCTGTCTACAGTCTCAGTTGGCAAACTATTCCAATAATCTACCACTCTGTTAGTGAAAAAATATTTTCTAACATCCAGTCTGCACCTCTGTTTTTTAATCTTTAAGTGGTGGCCTCTAGTTCTATTACTACCTTCTAACTCAAATAACTTGCTGAAATCTAATTTATCCATCCCAGAAAAGATTTTAAAAAGCTCAATCATATCTCCCCTCACACACCTTCTTTCAAATGAAAACATATTTAATACCCTCAGTCTATCTTCATATTCAAGGTGCTTCAGGGATGGTATTATTTTTGTTGCCCTCCTTTGTACTGACTCTAATAAGTTTATATCATGTCTAAAATGTGGTGACCATGCCTGTATACAGTACTCTAAATGTGGCCTGACATAACATAACATAACATAACATAACATAATTACACGGATGACAAAAGCCACAAGGGCCTATCAAAGGTCATCCGCCTCCGTCAAAACCCACCCACAAAAAGCACCATCACCAGGGGAAGACAAAAGCAAAGTCCCCCACAATATAATATAACGGATGACAAAAGCCACAAGGGCTCATCATAGGTCATCCGAGTCAAGCGGCCTCTTTTTCAAGGCACCCAAACTCCCAGGAAAACTACATCCAGAGGATTGCATCCAGAAACAAGGGTATCACCAATCAAGGCTTGTCAAGAACTAAATCATGCAGCTATAGATATATACAAACAATATTAATATATACAAAACTTAGGAACCATCACAACCTTCCCTTCCCATAAACTCATCCAACCTACTCTTAAATACATTTAGATTTGGACTACCTACTACCCTCTGCGGCAATTTGTTCCAGAAGTCTACCACTCTATTGGTGAAAAAATACTTTCTTAAATCCAACCTACACCCTTGCTTTTTAATTTTCAAGTGGTGACCTCTAGTCCGATTTCCATCATCTAACTCAAAAAACTTGCTAACATCCAATTTATCTATCCCGGAAAAAATTTTAAAGAGCTCAATCATATCCCCTCTCACACACCTCCTTTCGAACGAGAACATATTTAATACCCTCAGTCTATCTTCATATTCAAGGTGCCTCAGGGAAGGAATAATCTTTGTTGCCCTCCGTTGCACTGACTCAAGAAGGTTAATATCGTGTCTAAAATGTGGGGACCATGCCTGTATACAGTACTCTAGATGTGGCCTAACATAAGAGTTATAGAGTTTAAGAATAACCTCCTTACTTTTGTAACTGACATTTCTCTTAATAAAACCCAGCACTCTATTTGCCCTATTTCTTGCTTCAATACACTGCTTAGAAAACCTTAATGACTTATCTATTACTACTCCTAGATCTTTCTCATCCTCTACTGAGCTCAGCCAATGCCCATCCATTTCATAGTTAAATTCTCTATTATCTTTTCCCATGTTAATAACTTTGCACTTATCAAGGTTGAAAGTCATTTGCCACTTATGTGCCCAGGATAACAATTTATTTAAGTCCCCCTGCACTTTAAAATTATCATCAATATCTTTAACTACAGCTGCTAATTTGGTATCATCCGCAAAAATTGACACTTTATTATTAACTGCCTCCCCAAGATCGTTTATATAGATGACAAATAATAATGGACCGAGAACTGATCCCTGAGGAACCCCACTGATAACATCCCTCCACTCTGACTTTACACCATTTAGCACTACCCTTTGCTTCCTGTCTTTCAGCCACTCAGCTATCCAATTTGAAACACCCCCACATATCCCAATCATTTTTAATTTATGAACTAGTCTCCTGTGTGGTACCTTATCAAATGCTTTACTAAAATCTAAGTAAATTATATCTACATTCTCTCCCTTATCTACTTGATCTGTTACAAACTCCAGAAAGTCTAGTAAGTTAGTCAAACATGATCTACCTGATCTAAACCCATGCTGAGCATCGCTGATTAACCCCTCCCTCTCTAGATGTTGGCAAATCCCTTTTTTAACTATTTTCTCAAGAATTTTACAGACTACAGGAGTTAGGCTAACCGGTCTAAAGTTATTTGGATACAAGAGTTGTATAGTTTAAGGATGACCTCCTTACTCTTGTAGCTAACATTTCTTTTAATGTAACCTAGCACCCTATTTGCTCTATTTTTTGCCTCAATACACTGCTTTGAAAATTTCAGTGACCTATCTACTACCACTCCTAAGTCTTTCTCATCTTCAACTGAATTAAGCCAATATCCATCCATCTCATAGCTAAATTCCCTATTATCTCTCCCCATGTTAATAACTTTGCATTTATTAAGGTTAAAAGTCATCTGCCACTTCTGAGCCCAAGCTAACAGCTTATCTAAGTCACCCTGCACTTTAAAGCTATCCTCAACCTCTTTGACTACAGCTGCCAATTTAGTGTCATCCCTTAATGATCATTTTGCTTCAGTATTCACAGAAGAGAAACCAGTTAGATTAATTGATGATAATTCTAGGTCAAGGGAAGTAGTGATAAATTCTATTAATATAGACAGAGAAGAAATTAAAGGGCTTATAATTCAGTTAAATACTAGTAAGGCATCTGGCCCTGACAACATTCATTCTAGGATACTCAAAGAAGGTGTAGAAAGTATTGCAGTAGCTCTCGAGAAGATATTTATTAGATCACTAGAGTCTGGAGAAATACCAAATGATTGGAAATTGGCAAATGTAGTGCCAATTTTTAAAAAGGGAAGCAAAGAGGACCCAAATAACTTTAGACCAGTAAGCTTAACTTCTATAGTCTGTAAAATTCTTGAGAAGATGGTTAAGAAGGGAATTTCTGATCATCTAGAGAGGAGCAGGTTAATTAATGATGCTCAGCATGGTTTTAGAAAAGATAGATCGTGTTTAACTAATTTACTGGATTTTATGGATTATGTAACTAAAGAATTAGATAGGGGTGAGAAAGTTGATGTGATCTACTTAGATTTCAGCAAAGCTTTTGATAAGGTTCCACATAGAAGACTAGTTCATAAATTAAAGCTGCATGGGATATGTGGGAACGTTTTAAATTGGATAACTGAATGGCTGAAAAATAGGAAACAGAGAGTTGTACTGAATGGAGTGAGGTCAGAGTGGAGGAATGTTATTAGTGGCGTACCTCAGGGATCAGTTTTAGGCCCTTTATTATTTATAATCTATGTAAATGATCTTGGGTTGAGGGTAGCTTTAAAGTGCAGGGTGACTTAGATAAGCTGTTAGCTTGGGCTCAGAAGTGGCAGATGACTTTTAACCTTAATAAATGCAAAGTTATTAACATGGGGAGAGATAATAGGGAATTTAGCTATGAGATGGATGGATATTGGCTTAATTCAGTTGAAGATGAGAAAGACTTAGGAGTGGTAGTAGATAGGTCACTGAAATTTTCAAAGCAGTGTATTGAGGCAAAAAATAGAGCAAATAGGGTGCTAGGTTACATTAAAAGAAATGTTAGCTACAAGAGTAAGGAGGTCATCCTTAAACTATACAACTCTTATGTCAGGCCACATTTAGAGTACTGTATACAGGCATGGTCACCACATTTTAGACATGATATAAACTTATTAGAGTCAGTACAAAGGAGGGCAACAAAAATAATACCATCCCTGAAGCACCTTGAATATGAAGATAGACTGAGGGTATTAAATATGTTTTCATTTGAAAGAAGGTGTGAGAGGGGAGATATGATTGAGCTTTTTAAAATCTTTTCTGGGATGGATAAATTAGATTTCAGCAAGTTATTTGAGTTAGAAGGTAGTAATAGAACTAGAGGCCACCACTTAAAGATTAAAAAACAGAGGTGCAGACTGGATGTTAGAAAATATTTTTTCACTAACAGAGTGGTGGATTATTGGAATAGTTTGCCAACTGAGACTGTAGACAGCCCAAACTTGAATGTTTTCAAGCGCAGATTGGATGATTATATGGGGATAACATAACATAACATAACATAATTTAACGGATGACAAAAGCCACAAGGGCCTATCAAAGGTCATCCGTATCCATCAAATCCCACCCATATAATGCATCCATAGGATTTTGTCAGGTCATGCAGCTACAATATACAATTTAACAATCCATAGGAATGTCCAACCATGCATCTACAATATATAATTTAAAGCCTCCATAGGAGTCTGTCAAAAACAAAATCAAAATCCCCCAAAATATACAATAAAAAGAAACTGCATCCACAGGAATGAGTCAAGAAACATATCCACATACTAAAAAGTAAGAAATTAACCCTCCATCCCCATATAATCATCCAATCTGCGCTTGAAAACATTCAAGTTTGGGCTGTCTACAGTCTCAGGTGGCAAACTATTCCAATAATCCACCACTCTGTTAGTGAAAAAATATTTTCTAACATCCAGTCTGCACCTCTGTTTTTTAATCTTTAAGTGGTGGCCTCTAGTTCTATTACTACCTTCTAACTCAAATAACTTGCTGAAATCTAATTTATCCATCCCAGAAAAGATTTTAAAAAGCTCAATCATATCTCCCCTCACACACCTTCTTTCAAATGAAAACATATTTAATACCCTCAGTCTATCTTCATATTCAAGGTGCTTCAGGGATGGTATTATTTTTGTTGCCCTCCTTTGTACTGACTCTAATAAGTTTATATCATGTCTAAAATGTGGTGACCATGCCTGTATACAGTACTCTAAATGTGGCCTGACATAAGAGTTGTATAGTTTAAGGATGACCTCCTTACTCTTGTAGCTAACATTTCTTTTAATGTAACCTAGCACCCTATTTGCTCTATTTTTTGCCTCAATACACTGCTTTGAAAATTTCAGTGACCTATCTACTACCACTCCTAAGTCTTTCTCATCTTCAACTGAATTAAGCCAATATCCATCCATCTCATAGCTAAATTCCCTATTATCTCTCCCCATGTTAATAACTTTGCATTTATTAAGGTTAAAAGTCATCTGCCACTTCTGAGCCCAAGCTAACAGCTTATCTAAGTCACCCTGCACTTTAAAGCTACCCTCAACCTCTTTGACTACAGCTGCCAATTTAGTGTCATCAGCAAAAATTGACACTTTACTATTTACACCTTGCCCAAGATCATTTACATAGATTATAAATAATAAAGGGCCTAAAACTGATCCCTGAGGTACGCCACTAATAACATTCCTCCACTCTGACCTAACATAACATAACATAACATAACATAATTACACGGATGACAAAAGCCACAAGGGCCTATCAAAGGTCATCCGCCTCCGTCAAAACCCACCCACAAAAAGCACCATCACCAGGGGAAGACAAAATCAAAGTCCCCCACAATATAATATAACGGATGACAAAAGCCACAAGGGCTCATCATAGGTCATCCGAGTCAAGCGGCCTCTTTTTCAAGGCACCCAAACTCCCAGGAAAACTACATCCAGAGGATTGCATCCAGAAACAAGGGTATCACCAATCAAGGCTTGTCAAGAACTAAATCATGCAGCTATAGATATATACAAACAATATTAATATATACAAAACTTAGGAACCATCACAACCTTCCCTTCCCATAAACTCATCCAACCTACTCTTAAATACATTATGATTTGGACTACCTACTACCCTCTGCGGCAATTTGTTCCAGAAGTCTACCACTCTATTGGTGAAAAAATATTTTCTTAAATCCAACCTACACCCTTGCTTTTTAATTTTCAAGTGGTGACCTCTAGTCCGATTTCCATCATCTAACTCAAAAAACTTGCTAACATCCAATTTATCTATCCCGGAAAAAATTTTAAAAAGCTCAATCATATCCCCTCTCACACACCTCCTTTCGAACGAGAACATATTTAATACCCTCAGTCTATCTTCATATTCAAGGTGCCTCAGGGAAGGAATAATCTTTGTTGCCCTCCGTTGCACTGACTCAAGAAGGTTAATATCGTGTCTAAAATGTGGGGACCATGCCTGTATACAGTACTCTAGATGTGGCCTAACATAAGAGTTATAGAGTTTAAGAATAACCTCCTTACTTTTGTAACTGACATTTCTCTTAATAAAACCCAGCACTCTATTTGCCCTATTTCTTGCTTCAATACACTGCTTAGAAAACCTTAATGACTTATCTATTACTACTCCTAGATCTTTCTCATCCTCTACTGAGCTCAGCCAATGCCCATCCATTTCATAGTTAAATTCTCTATTATCTTTTCCCATGTTAATAACTTTGCACTTATCAAGGTTGAAAGTCATTTGCCACTTATGTGCCCAGGATAACAATTTATTTAAGTCCCCCTGCACTTTAAAATTATCATCAATATCTTTAACTACAGCTGCTAATTTGGTATCATCCGCAAAAATTGACACTTTATTATTAACTGCCTCCCCAAGATCGTTTATATAGATGACAAATAATAATGGACCGAGAACTGATCCCTGAGGAACCCCACTGATAACATCCCTCCACTCTGACTTTACACCATTTAGCACTACCCTTTGCTTCCTGTCTTTCAGCCACTCAGCTATCCAATTTGAAACACCCCCACATATCCCAATCATTTTTAATTTATGAACTAGTCTCCTGTGTGGTACCTTATCAAATGCTTTACTAAAATCTAAGTAAATTATATCTACATTCTCTCCCTTATCTACTTGATCTGTTACAAACTCCAGAAAGTCTAGTAAGTTAGTCAAACATGATCTACCTGATCTAAACCCATGCTGAGCATCGCTGATTAACCCCTCCCTCTCTAGATGTTGGCAAATCCCTTTTTTAACTATTTTCTCAAGAATTTTACAGACTACAGGAGTTAGGCTAACCGGTCTAAAGTTATTTGGATCCTCTTTACTACCCTTCTTGAAAATGGGGACTACATTCGCTCTCTTCCAATCATCGGGTATTTCTCCATATTCCAATGACCTAGTATATAACTTGTCCAGAGCTATTGAGATACTTTCTACCCCTTCTTTAAGTATCCTAGAATGAATATTATCAGGGCCGGAGGCCTTGGTAGTATCTAAATCACCTATTAGTCCTTTTATCATCCTCCGATCCACACAAATGTTAGTAAACACCTCTTTTCCTGACCTATGAGTACTATACATAGGACTATTTAGTTTCTCTTTTGTAAATACTGATGCAAAATGACCATTTAGTACCTCAACTATTTCCTCATCAGTTTCTCTCACAAACCCTTCATATTTGATAGGTCCTATTTTAACTCTGCCACACTTGTTATTAATTTTATAGTAACTAAAGAACTTTCTAGGATCTTTGTTGCTATCCTGAGCTAATTTAATTTCTGACACCCTTTTGTTCTTCTTTATAATCTTATTTAACTCATTCCTAGCCATTCTATAATCACTTAAATTTTGAATATTATTTTCTACCTGTAATTTTTTATATGCCCTTTTCTTCTCTGAAATTTTTCTAGCTATCTCCTGATTCCACCATAATGGTTTCCTACTTTTGTTCCTAATGGCCTTCATTGGGATACATTGTTCTTGGACTACATTTATTATATGCTTGAAAGTATCCCACATCCCATAAGCATTTTTACCTCTGAATTCTATATCCCAGTCTACCAAATTTAGCAAGCTTCGAAGTTTTACATAATCTCCCTTATGAAAATTTGGAACTTTTTCAGCATTCTCAGTTATTTTACCCTTCTCAATTCCCAAGTTAAAACGAACTATCTGATGGTCACTATTTCCCAATGCTTCCCCAACAGTCAATTCTTGAACTAAATGATCACTGTTAGAAAGTACTAAATCTAATATATTGTCCCCCCTCGTTGAATCGTTAACAAATTGATTCAAAAAATTATCCTCAAAGCATTCTATGAACCTGCCACTTGTTCTATCCCTACCTATCATATTTTCCCAGTCCACAGAGTTTAAGTTGAAGTCCCCAATAATAACTGCATCTGTTTCACATCCCTTACTTATTTCCCTTATCATTAGTTCATCTATATCATCAGTCTGCCCAGGTGGCCTGTAAAAAGCTCCCAAATGCACCATTCTATTTTTACTGAACCTAATATCTATCCAAAGTGACTCAACTCCATCCTGCTTTATTGAAGTATTTAAACTTGAAACAATGTTGTTTTTTATATAGATAATTATTCCTCCACCAATCCTACCTGTCCTTTGACTAATGTACATATTATAGCCCTGAAAATCAAATTCACTTATAGTGTCACTAAATTCTATTTCATTAACCCATGATTCAGTAACGCATAATATATCTATATCCTCATTGCTAATATAACTAAATAGCTCATCCTTCTTGTTTCTAAGACTACGAGCATTTGTATAGAAACAATTTAACCCCCCTATCCCTGAAGCACCTCTTGAAACTTGAATGACCTCACCTCTATCGCCTTGGAACCTATTTCTGTTATCTGCCAAGTCCATTCTACTTTCAGTACTATAATGTCCTCTCATAATTCCCTGACCACTATTAGTGGTCAGTACAACTCTCTGTTTCCTATTTTTCAGCCATTCAGTTATCCAATTTAAAACGTTCCCACATATCCCATGCAGCTTTAATTTATGAACTAGTCTTCTATGTGGAACCTTATCAAAAGCTTTGCTGAAATCTAAGTAGATCACATCAACTTTCTCACCCCTATCTAATTCTTTAGTTACATAATCCATAAAATCCAGTAAATTAGTTAAACACGATCTATCTTTTCTAAAACCATGCTGAGCATGGAGGGTTAATTTCTTACTTTTTAGTATGTGGATATGTTTCTTGACTCATTCCTGTGGATGCAGTTTCTTTTTATTGTATATTTTGGGGGATTTTGATTTTGTTTTTGACAGACTCCTATGGAGGCTTTAAATTATATATTGTAGATGCATGGTTGGACATTCCTATGGATTGTTAAATTGTATATTGTAGCTGCATGATCTGACAAAATCCTATGGATGCATTATATGGGTGGGATTTGATGGATACGGATGACCTTTGATAGGCCCTTGTGGCTTTTGTCATCCGTTAAATTATGTTATGTTATGTTATGTTAACTGTATCTTCCTTGCATCCTTTACTTATTTCCCTAATCATTAACTCATCGATGCAATCAGTCTGTCCTGGTTGTCTATAAAAAGCTCCCAAGTGTATTTTCCTATTTTTACCAACCTTAATATCTATCCATAATGATTCACCTTCTCCTTGCTTTATGGAGTTATTTAGATTTGAAGAAATGCTATTTCTGATATAAATATTCAACCCACCACCAGTCCTATATCTCCTTTGACTAATGTACATAGTATAACCTTCTAGTTCAAATTCACTGACATTATCATTAAATATATTTTCATTAACCCATGGGCAATGCTAAATTGAAGGGGCTTGTTATTAAATTTATCATCTTTTACAGGTACTATTAAGTATTTGAATGGAAGATTTATATTATCAGGAGGAGACCCATCGGGGTCATTCTCAATTTCAAAAGACCTACCGGAAATCAGTAGGACTGTATAAGCTCCCAATTATAAATAAGTGCAGCAAACCTTAATTACTACAAATATATATAGAAAGATTTAGTTAATGAAATATTAGTTATGCGGAGCTAATCAGATATGTCAACACCATGTCACGAAAACTTCTCGAAATTATGTTATGTTATGATGATGCTAAGGATATATATGCTTTGGAAATTTTGAGAATTCAGATCAGATCAGATGATGTTGTGGGAGTATTGCGTTTGTTACGGCACTCCTGTGAAATATAATTAGGTTAGTTTTTATTTGTTTATTATATATAGAGGGAGAGTTGTCTCTCTGATCTTCCTGTTCCTTTGATTCCATAATTTTACAAAAATTTCCTTTATTTTACTTTTGAATTTATTCAGATCAGATCAGATGATGTTGTGGGAGTATTGCCTTTGTTACGGCACTCCTGTGAAATATAATTAGATTAGAATTAGTTTTTATTTGTTTATTATATATATTTAGAGAGTTATGTCTCTCTAATCTTCTTGTTCCTTTGATTCATAATTTGACCAAAATTTCCTTTATTTTACTTTTGAATTTATTGTCGAATTTCAAATTTGGGAGCTCTGTGTAAATAGTTGGTTGGATTTAGTTAACATGGATATGATATTTTTTTAAGAGATAATAAGACCCGATTCTTAGGAAATATTAACATAAATAAGATAATTTCACGGATGACAAAAGCCAAAAGGGCCTATCAAAGGTCAACAACAATATATATTTTTGTGGGTGCATTTTGTCAGATGTGGTTGACCTTTGATAGGCCCTTTGGGGTTTTGTCATCCGTGAAATTATCTTAAGGTATGTTAATATTTCCTAAGAATCATGTCTTATTATCTCTTAAAAAAGAATATAATATCCATGTTAACTAAATCCAACCATATATATATATATATATATATATATATATATATATATATATATATATATATATATATATATATATATATATATATATATATATATAAAAATATATAGAATAAAAAAAGGTAAATATGTAGATTATCGGCGCGAACGATAGGACGTACTATTTCGTCCGTGTTCCAAAATGTTTGACGTTCTTGGAGTAAAAAGGTTGACGGCTCGTGTAGGGGTAAACACAATGGGGAGACTACACTACGATGATCCTGAGTATCATTAAATTGGGGGGGGTCTGGGGGGCACAGCCCCCGAGTATATAATCCTAATTGTTTATAGAATAATAATTCGAAAAGGACTCAAACGCGAAAGAATATTCCGACACGAGTGAACGATAATATTTACACACAATTTTTTTTTCGGCCGGGCCACTAATCTACATATTTACCTAAAAAAATTACAGTAATCGGCAATATATATTTTTTGTGGGTGCATTTTGTCCGATGTGTTTGACCTTTGATAGGCCCTTTTGGCCTATATATATATATATATATATATATATATAAAGCTCCTCCCATTACCTATATGGCGGGAACGCGGTAAAAAAGTTAACCGCAAAATTAGAGTTAACATTTCCATTGCGTTTAAAAGATATACATTTCCTTTGCACCCACTTTATATTATATATATATATATATATATATATATATATATATATATATATATATATATATATATATATATATATATATATATATGATGAAAATTAATGCAATATCACAAGAAAAGATAAGGAACTAAACGATTCTCCAAAGACAATTTAATTCAGAACAGTTTCGGTGTATCTCACACCCTTTTTCAACTGACACTGGATAGAAAATATAAAAAAAGTGCATACAAGCATAACACATGGTCAGGTCGTGAAAGATCTCCTCTTTTTTTCACAATCCCCTACTTGTAGCTAATCGGGGGGGGGGGGGTAGGCCTAAACATATTGAAGGGCTGACATTTTACTATTTTGTTTATTTGCTTTCTTATTACAGGATTAAAAGAAAATTGACCCTCAGATAGATTTAAATTAGGAACTGGCGATATCAAGCTCGATTCTACGATTCTTCTCTTAACATAGTTAGCCGATTTAAATACCATTTTACTTCCATTGAAATCGACCGTATGATTCTTGTCTCTAACATGGTAAAATATTCCACTGCTTTCCCTGCCCACTCTAATATCTCTTTTGTGTTCATACAATCTCTTGTCTAGATTTCTCCCCGTTTCCCCTATATAAACTTTATGGCAATCGTTGCATCGTATTGCATATACTCCTATGTTAATATGTTCTTTGGGTTTCCTGGCAATCATCAATTGGTTTAAGGAATTATTATATTTAAAGGCTAGATTAATACCCGCTTTTCCAAATATGTCCTTTAAACTATTTAATTTATTATTAAATGGCAATGTTATACATTTGTTGAAGTCATTAGTGCAGGAAGGCTTATTACCATAGAATGTTTTCCTAGCTGCAAAATGGGCAGACGATATGAACCAATCGGGGTAATACAAATTAGAAAAAATGGTCCTGATAATGACAATTTCCTCATCTAAATAGGAAGGATGACATATTTTATATGCTCTAAGGAAAGGTTAGAAATTACCGATTTTTTAACAGTATTATCGTGAAACGAAAAATAATGTATATAGGCATTCGAGTGGGTTGGTTTCCTATACACCTCAAGTTTTAATTCATGGTGATCTTTATTAATGAGGACATCTAAAAAGGGTAATCTATTTTCATATTCCCATTCGTATTTAAATTTGATGGAGACATGCAAATTATTCAAATTATTAAAAAAGGTATCAAAATCATGGCCATTAGGCCATACAGAAAATACATCGTCAATTTACCTTAACCATATAAAGTTAGGGGAAGAAATTGTGGGAAGGAGTTCAGTCTCAAAATATTCCATGAAGAGACATGCCAATATCGGAGATAAATTATTTCCCATGCTAAGGCCAAATATTTGTCTATAAAACTAATTATTTACCCGAAAAACATTGTCAGAGAGACATAATTCAACTAAATCGATAAATTTACTCGTAGAAATTGGAAGATCCATATTAAGTCTAGGCATGATTTCCCGCAGAAGGCCCATGGTTTGGTCAACCGGAACTTTGGTAAACAAAGAGTTTACATCAAAGCTCACAAGTTTTCCATCCGATAATTGCAAGTGGTTGAGGTGGTCAACGAAATTTTGAGTGTTCATAGGAATCTCATCTGCACACATTATGAACACTCAAGATTTCGTTGACCGCCTCATCCACTGTGTTCCAAAATGTTACACGTTTTTGGAGTAAATTTAAGGGGACGGCTCGTGTGGGGGTAAACACAATGGGAGGACCACACTACGATGATCCTGAGTTTCATTAAATTAGGGGAGTCTGGGGGGCACAGTCCCCCAGTATATAATCCTAATTGTTTATAGAATAACAAAAAATGCGCCAGCTATAATTCGAAAAGGACTCAAACGCGCCTGAATATTCCGACAAGGGTGAACGATAATATTTACCCCCCAAATTTTTTTCGGCCGGCCCGCTAATCTACATAATTACCAATTAATTAACTATGAGTGTTAGACATAATACAAAAGGAATTTTTAATTATATTTTCAATTAAATCTTGAAATAGCTTCAGATTTTTTACGTTTCAGTGCGGCCTAATTTTCTCCCTGTTTTTGTTTACACTTTTCTTGAATGCTTAAGTAAAGGGTTTTGAAAAGTTTTTCAGTATGGCTGTTGCTTTTGATGAAGTGAGTATGCCTTTTGATGTAAGCAGTGTGCATGTTTTTTTGTGATTTAGGTGGTGTTGAAAGAACAAATGTATCTGAATGTTCGTTTTATGTGACTATTGCAAATGTGGACTTAGTAGAGGAGGTGAGTCAGTTGCGTGATGATTGGAAGAGAAAAGTGAGTTGGTGAATGAAGTGAGAAGGGATGCGAGTGTACGCATGAAGCATGTGGCTGGGACCAGGAGGGTGGAAGATAGGTCTGGACTAGGGACTGGAGAGAAAGAAGTGACTGATGTGATTGAAGATGAATAGTGGGTCTATATGGATAGAATAGATAGGTTAGAACAGGTTAGGTGTGTGAGTAAGAAGGACATGGAAGCTGTTAGGTTGACTAACAGATTCGATGCTCAGAGAGAGGAAGAGGTTGGAAGTGATTTGTCTTATGAGGTTGTGACATAAGGGGAAATAAGTGGTAGTTTGAATGAGATCAGGAGGGAGAGTAATGCTAGGCCTAGAGGGACTAGGAGAGTGACTGAAATGCTTGTGGTGAGTGACTTTCAGATTAGATATATAGATAGGAAGTTGAGTGCGAGCAAATGGAAGGGGAGTGAGAGTTTGTTTGCCGGGTGTTAGTGTAAATGATGTCGCTGAGAGGTATGATAGTCCGGTGTCTGAGTGTGAGGGGGATGCAGTTGTGATTACACATGTGGTAGTAAATAATGTAAAGAAGGTGGGTTGATGTGAGTTACGAGAGAGGTACAAAAGGTTAGTCGAGGGGATGAGTCGAAGTAGAGTAAAATGCGTTGTTTCAGGTGTGCTTCCGAGATTAGAGGTGGGGATAGAATAGTTGTCTCGTGCAATTGGACTGAATGTGTATGTGAACGGGCTGTGTGAGGAGTCGAGATCAGTGTTTGTAGATGTTTAGAATGGTTTTTATGGGAATAAGGAATTGTATGCATTGAATGGACTCCATCTAAGCCGGGCTGGGGTTAATGTGTTGTGGCAGGAGTTAGATAGTGTCGTTGGGTCTTTGTAGGTGGTAAAGTAGTTACTGATAATGGTCAGGGAAATATAAGAGTACAGGGTGCGGCAAAGAAAGGAAAGAGATGCAGAGGAGATAGAGCGGAAGGTATACATTCTAAAAGAGGTGCTTCAGGGATTGGACGGCTGAGTTGTCTTTATACCAATGCTCGTAGTCGTAGAAATAAGAAAAATGAGTTATTTAGTTATATTATAGATGAATATATAGATGTAATATGTGTAATAGAATCATAGGTTAATGAAAATAAATTTAATGACAACGTGAGTGAATTTGAACTACAACGTTATGATATGTACATTAGTCAAATGAGAGATAGGACTTATAGCAATTCCTCAGGGCATTTCTATAATAAAAACCTCCTGGGAAACTTAAATATATATCATCATTTATTATGCATTAAATTCAATTCTTTTGTCATTTAAATAATTCATTATGCATTACTTTAACTTGTCAATTTAATCATCCAATTATTTTACTTTAACTTTATTAATTTAATCATCCATTTAATTTACTCTAAGTTTGTCAATTTAATCTTCCGAATAATTCACTTCAACTTTTGTAAATCAAATCATTTATGTTAAACTTAATAATTAATTAATTTATTTATTTTCTTTTAAATTCAATTAACGTATACTGTTCCAAACAACATCTCTTAAAATTCACACACAAACAAACAAACACATGTTCCCAGCTCGATCAAAAGAGCACGCTATCCAGCCCACTCCACTTGATGCTTTCTTCGTATAAAGGTCGGTAATCATTCCCTCTACAATTATTTATTTACTCAGTTAATTCTACTCTCATATTCTTTGCAAATGACAATACGAGAGTAAGTCCTAATTATTTTTACTTCTCATTGCAGTCCCAATTCAGTCCATTATAGATACTCTAAATTACTACATATATACTCTAAATTACTACACTATATGAAGATACTCCAAATTATTTACTCTATATTATTTACTCTATATTATATACTATATTATTCACCATATGATTCCACCATATTAATTTCAAATAGTTCAATTCTCTTCGCACCTTTATACTATAAATCATATGTTAAAATATCTTACATTCTATACCTAACCTACTTATCTCATTGTACATTCGTTGATTTTATGAGTATATTTATATTTGTGTAATTCTCTTTCTTGACGCCCCAGTCATTATTCCAAAATTTATTTCGCTGTCGCTTTTAGGCCTAAAGCTAACGGCAGACATCTTCGATCAAACAAAATTTATGGTTATGGTTTTCGAAACGCTATCTAGGCTGATTTATTAACCGAAGATAAATCACATTGATAACCATACACTATAGACTGCTGGTGGGTTGATTACACTGGGCGGCGTACCCCCTAAAATTCCTTGCAACAAAGACGTCATCACCATTTCCGATTAGAGTTTTGCATGCTGAATCCAGAAATCATACTCATTTTTTCAGGGAGGCTCTCATTTTTTTTTTGTAATAACCGACACTATATTATTCACGTTTATCGTGCAGAAATGCGTCTGAGTCAGGTCTTAAAAATGCCTGTAAATTTATAAGTAAGTAAAGGCAAACAGAGGCTGACAGGCCATTTTATTTTATTGAATAGAAGCAAAATCATAATAAATGTCCGTTAGACACATACAGGCATGTACATATCTGCTTACGAAAATCACCATTGTATTTGAATGTTGGGGCGAGCTATTCTCCCTCAAAGGCACGCGTTCGAGACTTTCTCTTAGGTGCCGGTGTATCAGCAGATGTTGCCCGGCTTCTTTGAAGCGACCAAGAGATATCAGCCATCATCGTCACGCTCCAATTGACTTGATAACGGTGCCTCATTTCGGATATATCTTGATGGAACCTCTTCCCCTGTTTCTCACTGAAGTCTCCTAAGTTGGCAGGAAAGTAGTCAAGATGGCTATAGAGGAAATGCATTTTTATGCTCATTCGTACGCCAGCCGTCTCATATGCTTGAAGCATGTTCCCAACTCTTTCCTTGTAGTCATCGGCTTTTGTGTTCCCCAAGAAGCCTGTTACAACTGACTTAAAACTATTCCAAGCACTTCTTTCATGAGGTATTAATGCTTCAGTAAAGCCGGTATCTGAAAGAAGCTCACGAATCTGTGGTCCAACAAATATGCCGGCTTTCATTTTAGCATCACGTACAGAAGGGAATTTGTGGGACAGGTACTTAAACCCTTCTCCATCTTTCGGAAGTGCTTTTACAAAGTTCTTCATCAATCCCAGCTTTATGTGAAGTCGATGTAGAGGCACTCTCTCCGCTGGTACAAGTGGTAGAGCTTTGACGTTATGGCAGCCAGGTACAAATTCCGTCCGTTGTGGCCATTGCACTTGTCGGTAGTTTACGGAATCTGCACGGCTGTCCCGCAAGCATAAAAAGCATGGATGTTTTGTGTAGCCTCCTTGCAGCCCTAACAAAATACTTAGGACCTTCAAGTCACCACAAAGAAGCCAGTTGTGATCCTGATATTGTATGTAGTTAAGAAGAAGTAACATGGTAGCGTAGGTTTCTTTCAGGGTGACGGAATGCGCAATGGGCAATGATGCTACTTTTTTGCCATTAAAAAGTAGCATGGCTTTCAGACTCCTTGTAGAGGAGTCGATAGAGAGCCTCCATTCTTCAGGATGGTATTCCTTGCCCATGTGTCTCACAAGTCCTGAAACATCATGGCAATACACCACGTCATCTGTCTTAGTAAAGTACCGCACAAATTCCTACTTTTGATGCCTATACCATGCAAAGTGTGTGCTGCTTCCCAAAAGATTTTTATCTGCTAACTTGAGCCTAGCAATTGTGCAGATTTTTTTGACAGCCCAAGATTTCGAACAAGGTCATCTAGCTCACTTTGTTCAAACAACTGAGGGCTTTTCCCACGGATCCCAGTAGGATTAAACTCTTCATCCACATCTGCATCTTCACGATCACTACTTGAAGAGTTACTAGAACTGCTACGGTGCACATTCTGAGGATATATTGGTACTGGTTCGTCATCACTGTGTGGTACAGGTCGCATAGCTGATGGAATGTTTGGATATTTAGTGTTTCATGCTTTTAGCATTCCTCCACAGCGGTTTCACCATACAAAAATAGCAGTCATCATGGTGAATTTTCGGTTCCCGCAAAACCATTGGTATAACAAATGGCATTGACTTACGTTTCCCTTTAATCCAATGGCTGAACCTAGAAATACAGTTCACACAGGCAAAGTGAGGAGCCCATGGCTTGTCCTGAACTCCTAGTTCAATGGCAAAGTAGGCACGATACAGACGTTTTACTGAAGATGTGATAGTGCGCTTCTGTTTTGAGGGTGTGTACTTTCCGCATATGTAGCAGAACGAGCCAGGATGGTTCTTGCAAGACTGCGGCATCCTTCAGTTAATCTGCAACAAAATAAATAAACATAAGACACAGTCTATGATCACACGCGGATATTACAGTAATAATTCATACATAGCTGCCTTTGCACCTAGTTCTATAACACATGCTGTGCAACACAAAAAACTAGAACCTCAGGAGCAAAACGAATACTACCACAGTGTTCAGCACGCAAAATTGGTCTGGATCTGATATTGTCCTTTATGTTGCATTTTTGATGCAGTCCAGTGTTATTTATATCAGAAATAGCATTTCTTCAAATCTAAATAATTCTATAAAGCAAGAAGAAGATGGGTGACTGTGGATAGATATTAGGGTCAGTAAAAATAGGATAATACACTTGGGAGGGGTTTACAGACCACCCAGACAGACTGACTGTATTGATGAGCTAATATCAGGGAAATAAGGAGAGGATGTGAAGTAGATACAGTTATTCTTGGTGACATTAATTAAAATTATGTGGACTGTGAAAATATGATAGGAAGGGATATAGCAGGTTGTAAGTTTATAGAATGCTTTGAGGATAATTTTTGACTCAATTTGTTAATGAGCCAACAAGGGGTGTCAATATCTTAGATCTGGTTCGTAAAAATGATGATCACTTGGTTCAAGAATTTACTGTCGGGGAAGCATTGGGAATTAGTGATCATCAGATGGTTCGTTTTAACTTGGGAATAATGAATGGTAGAACATCAACAAACTCCACAAAAACTCCAATTTTTTATAGGGGAGATTACGATAAATTACGAAACTTACTAAATCAGATTAAGGAAGGATATAGAATTCAGGGATGTGGGACACTTTTAAGTCTATATTAAACATAGTCCAGGAGCAGTGTATTCCAATGAAGGCTATTAGGTAAGAAATGTGGGAAGCCGTTGTAGTGGAATCAGGAGATAGCTAGGAAAATTTCTGATAAGAAAAGGGCATACGAGAGATTACAGAGAGAAAGTACTTCTCACAATTTAAATCATTATAGATCGACTAGAAATGAGCTAAATAAGATTATTAAGAAGAGCAAAAGGGGAAGCAAAAGTTAATTTAGCCCAAAATAATAATAAAGATCAAAGAAAGCTCTGTAGCTATTATATAATTAATAACAAATCTAAGCAATTTACCTTAAGTAATTTTACCTTAAATATGGTCATTTATTACCCGATTAGGGTATTTAGACCCATACCAAGGTGGGTGATCCTCTTCAGAGTATCAGCGCTGCTTGTTAATAGTGCCTCATATAGGCACTAATAGGAGAATCTGTAGCTGAATTTGTCAGGGTGGTTGCTCCATTCCTTCTTGAAATTCGTCTTGAATGTGTTAACTGTGGGTGTGTTGATAGTTTCCTGGCTGAGAATGTTCCAAGCCTGGGTCACCCGCACCGCAAAGAAGTGGTTCCTTGGACATGGATGATGTTGGACCTGCAGTTTCCTCTCGTGTTCTCTGGTGGTCCTGCTGAGTGATTGCCTGAACATTGTGTTGCTGCAGACAGGGCATTCTCTATTAAACCGCACCGAGTCGAACCCGCTGAGTATTTTGAAGGACTGAAGGATGTCTGTCCGCTGCCGCCTGTAGTTCCCAGATACCAAACCATGCTGATTTGGGCTCGATAAGGTATTTTGCTTCAAGTGTTCGGTAATGTCTTCAGTAATGATTCTTTCAAGTATTTTCGATAGCACAGATGTTAGTGATACTGGCATATAGTTAGCTGAGTCTGTTTTCTTCCCCTTTTTGTAAATAGTGACTACTGTGGCTATCTTCCATTGTGTTGGAACTTCCCCTTTCGACAGGCTCTGGTTGAACAAAATGCTTAGGGGTGTCGCCAGTTCGTTAGCTAGCTCTTTTAGTACTCGAGGGAGGATTGCATCTGGGCCAGGTGACTTATCTGTCCTTAGGGCTTCAAGCTTTTTGAGGACCCGGTCTCTTGTGACAGTAATCTGCAACTCTGATGTGAGTGGTTTTTCTGTTAAAGATGGTAATGAGGTTAGTTTCTCATATGTGAACATGATCGCATATTGCTCATTCAAAATGTCTGCCTTGCTTTTGTCATCCGTCACATATTCGCCCTTTTTGTTTTGAAGATTGGCCAGTGTTGCCCTAGTTGCTCGCCGGCTGTTGACATATCTCCAGAAAGCCTTAGCATTTGTCTGTATTTCTTTGCCAACTTAGCCTCGAAGCTCTTAGGCGCTTTTCTAGTTTCATGTAATGCCTCATTTCTTGCTGTGATATACCGGAGATGGTCTTAACTATCTTTAGTATTTAGGTATCTAATCCAGTGATGATACTTCTTCTTCATACCACGTAGTGCTCTCCAATTCATCCAAAGGGGGTTTGCCTTGGTTTTTGAGTTAATATGGGTTTTAGAGGGTGTGTATCTTTTTACCGCATCTGTGATTGACATGTCTGTGATGTCTGCCATTTCTTGGATGGATTTGACTTCTAGTTTGTTCTTCCAGTCTATATTCAATTTCTGGTATATAGCAGTGAAATCTGCCTTGTTGTAATCCAAGTATGATTTGATGGGGATGTGGTTTCCTTGCTGAAAAGCCGTTTTAAGGTAATGCCTACATGGTCACTGGCTCCCAGTGGGTCAAGGTGGGTTAGCTGTTCAATCATATCTCTTTCGTTGGTAAAAATCAAATCATCCAGGCTGGGATTCTGTCCCTGTCTAAATCGTGTAGGCTCTGTGATGTGTTGCAAGAGGAATGTGTCTCTAATGCACTCAATAAATCTTGAAAGGTGGTTCTCGGTTCTCATGGTATTAGGTAGTACTGGTTCTGGAGTCCATGTTATAGTTGGGTGATTGAAGTCACCCATCAGAACTATATGCGTATAGTTATTAGAAGTTGCCCAGTGGAGAGTGTTGTAAAGGTTGGTATCATAGGTTTCTTCAACTGCGGTATATACATCCCATGAGAAGTTTGGAGCCACTTGAATCTATTATTATTGCCCATGTGCTGTCCTTGTATGGGTCTGAGCACTTGGGGAAAATCTGCCTCGCCTTATGGGTTGATTTAACATATATGCATGTTCCTCTGGTGCTTGGAGCAGACAAGTCACTAATGAACAATTCATAGCTAGGTATTGCCATGGTTTGAAGGTCTGGTATACAGCTAATTTTTGGTTTGATTCTGGTTAAGGCTATAATGTCAAATTCTTCAGTACTATCAATGTTAGTAGTGCATCATATTTGCTCATCAGCGAGTTATCTACATTTGAATAATATATTTTCATGTTGCCTGTCTTGCTTGGGCCCCGTTTTTCGTTGCTGTTTGCGTGATTGTTTATTCCTTTTGTATTTCCATGACCTGTCCTCTTTTTATCACCGACTGCTTGCTTGGTTCCTGTTCCCTTCAGGTCTTGAATTGAGCTCGTAAGTTTTTTAATTCCGCCCTTTGTTTTTTTTTTAAGTCAGGTCTAATGAATACTTCTTTGTATATGTTATTTCCAATTGTTCTGAGTGCCTTTGCTTTAGCTAGTATCTGTTTCTTGATACTGACTACTCAGTTCAAAAGATAGTTTCAGTAGCCGGGGTTTAACAGGGTCACGGTTATCCTGGTTGCACTGGCGATTTTCACTACCATATTGAACTCTTCTACCAGCATAATATCTGTTTGCTGAGTATCCTGGGTTGGTTCTGGTAGATTGGTAATGATGATATTCAGTTGTCTCCTCTTTATATCCTCAAGTTCAGCGAGGCCTTGCTTTAATTGTCTGGTATCAGGTACTGGAGAAGGTGTTGATGCAGTAATAAGATTGGGTTTTCTTTCCATTGCTTGTATCATCTCTGTAGTTTTGTCACTTACTTGTGTATTCATCTCTTCCTCCATGCTCAACATCTTGGCTTCTAGTGTCCCGAGTCTAGCTCCAATACCTTGGATGTTTACAGAGTTGGATTCCGTTGCATCTGTAGACTTGAGGGCTTGGGCTTCTAAGCTTCCTAGCCTATCTTCGAATTTTTCCAGTTTATCAGCATTTTTTCCTACATAATCCTTTACTTCCTCAACTGATTTTACAAGTGATACATGTTCTTTTGCTATCTCTTTTTGCTTTTCTCCAAGCTTCTTCATCTTGTCATTTAACTTTGCACTGCCCACCTGACAAAAGCCACAGTTCCATTTCCATTGTTTTCCCTCTTTCTTATGTACCATAAAATCGAAAACGGCTTCGGGGATATTTTCACAGGCAACATGAAACCAATTTTCGCAGACCTCGCATTCCAAACTGTGATCAGAGTCAGTCACACCAGTTTTACACTTGATACAAGTCGCCTCCTTAGTACTATTTTCATCACTCATTGATTTGCTAGTGTCAATCCTTTTGTCATCTCTTCTTGAACATACCTGTTGTGCGTTATTAGGTGTCATGGGGGTGGTAGTGGTGACTTTAAGGCCAAAGGTTTGGTTATAGTTTTCAGGCGTTCAGATTGTTGTGGTAATTTGCTTGGAGATATGCTGTTTTTATTAGTATTATAGGGTTGTGGTGAAAATGGCCCCCGCACCGTTAGGGACCTTCGTTTTTCGTATCTCACTTTGTCTGTCGCCATTTTGTTTTAGTTTATAAGTATAAGGCCAAGGAAGAGGGTGAGAATAATGAGAGAAAATGATCGAATATAATGAAATTACAATCATATATTCATATAATATCGGGAAATACGAGTATTTCCAATTTTCGATGTGGGACACGCCACAAATTTCAAAATGTAAGCAAGTATGGCGGCGAATCGGGGAACCAGGCAACCAGAAATTCATTTAGATGAATTCTATGAGAAATATGCATTAAATCTATATTTTATACGTTTGGAAGAGGAACAGTTGTATATATTGCAAATTATTTAATTAAAGAAATTACAAAGAATTTTTATTTCAATGAGAAAATTGCAGTACAACAATTGGATGAGATGACCACTAGGTGGATCTCATGACGTGCAGCGTTAAAGTATGATGGTTGTTGATCAATGCGCTTGAATGACAGTGATAAAATAGGGCATATTAGATATGAAGGGTTTTTGAAAGGGTAACACTTCAGATTCGGGGCGCACGGTAGATGGTGCTGTTAGTCGGCTACAATTTTGGGCTACAACATATCTCTTATGACGTCAGACGGTAGCGTCAGCTGTGAACAATATCGGAGTAATATTTTTTTGTATATAAGTATATACTGGGGGGCTGCGCCCCCCAGACCCCCCAATTGATTGAAACTCAGGATCATCGCAGGGTGGTCTCCCTGCAGTGATATCTTACCCACGAGCAGTCCCCTTGAATTTACTGAGGGGTTTTTCTCCCCACAGCTTTTTACTGGAAGAAAAACCTAACCTAATAACAAACAATTTTTACTTTTATAGGTTTCTTGGTTAGTTTATGCGCCGCTAGATAATCTAAAAGTTTTTCGCGATTATACAAAGTAAAGCCGAATTCGAATAACAAAGAAGCACATGGAGAGCACGAAAAAGCAATAACGAAAGAAAAACATTTGCAAAACGGGTCCTATTTATAAGCTACGATGTTGCCAGTAAGAAGCTGTTATCGTTCGCAGTAAACAAAAAATACGAAAACAAAACAAAAACAATAAAAGACATCAAGAGACCTTACATAACTTAGAAAAAAACTATAAACGAGCAGAGCGCAGATATCTACTAAATAATAGACTAAAAGTTACAAATCCCCAAAACAACAAAAAAATATAACGCAGTGATTGTCACATCTGACGCTACCGTCTGACGTCATAAGAGATATGCTGTAGTCCAAAATTGTAGCCGACTAACAGCGCCATCTACAGTGCGCCTCGAATCTGAAGTATTAGCAAAACTATAAACGAGCAGAGGCGCAGATATTTAGTAAATAATACAGACTAAAAGTTACAAATCCCCAAAACAACCAAAAAAATACAACGCCATGATTTGTCACATCTGAAGCTACCGTCTGACGTCATAAGAGAAATATTGTAGCCCCAAATTGTAGCCTACTAACAGCGCCACCTACTGTGCGCCCCGAATCTGAAGTATTACCTTTGAAAGAATCTGATGAGGACGTAGTAGATTTTCTTAATGATCATTTTTCTTCAGTATTTACAGAAGATAATACAGATAGATTAATTGATGATAATTCTAGGTCAAGGGAAGTAGTGTTAAATACCGTTCATGTGAACAGGGAAATAAGTAAGTTACCTAGCCCGGACAACATTCATTCTAGGTTACTCAAAGAAGGTGTATATAGCATAGGTGGGCGTTATCGCGATAAAGATAATGGGCTATCGGCTATCCGATATTTTTTTCCTCGTTATCGATTCATCAGTATTGCCGCTACTTTTTGGTTCCAAACTTGCGATAATCGATAAATTCAGTTTTTGGTTCCGGTTTAGCCCAGGAGCGAGTCGTGCGTACCTTGGAGGCAGAAACAGCTAGGTCCGAGCTTGGAACCAGCTGTCGGACGAGAGGTCAAGAGGCGTTGCTCCTGCGCGCTACCGGTTTTACGCCTTCTTTGATGATTTTTTCCCTATGTTCCCGTGCTTCTTCATATATATATATATATATATATATATATATATATATATATATATATATATATATATATATATATATAGTCAATAATCAATATTGTATTGTAATTTTGGATTTATCGGTTATCACCTTATCAGGGAATAAAATTTGTCGCCAGTTATCGATTATCGGTTATCGCCGATAAGGTTTTCCTTATCGATTTATGGGTTATCGTGATACATTTTTTCGTTATCGTGCCCACCTATGGTAGATAGTATTGAAGTAGCTCTTGAGAAGATATATACTAGATCACTAGAGTTTGGTGAAATACCTAATGATTGGAAATTAGCGACTGTATTGCCAATTTTAAAAAAAAGGAAAGTAAAGAGGACCCGAATAACTTTAGGCCGGTAAACTTAACTTCTATCGTTTATAAAATTCTTGAGAAGATAATTAAGAAGGGGCTTTCTGACCATCTAGAGTGTGGTAGGTTAATAAACGATGCTCAGCATGGGTTTAGAAGAGGTAATCATGCTTAACAAATTTATAGATATTATGGATTATGTTACTAAACAATTAGATTAGATAAGGGATATAATGGTGATGTAATTTACTTAGATATTAGTAAAGCTTTTGATAAGGTTCATCATAAGAGACTAGTTCACAAATTAAAAATGCATTGGATATGTGGTCAAGTTTTGAATTGGATAACTGAATGGCTGAAAGACAGAAACAGAGAGTTGTGCTGAATGGGGTGAGCTCACAGTGGGGGTACATTATCAGTGGCGTACTTCAGGAATCCGTTCTAGGCCCTTCATTATTCATACTTTATATAAATGATCTTGGAGAGGCTGTAAATAGTATAGATTTTAGATGAATATTGCGGCAATATCTTAGATAGCTCTCATCACAATAAACATAAAAACCTATATTTCGTTATTCAAGGGAATGAAGTAAAAGGCTAACTCCAAATCTACATTTTTGCAGACGAACTTCCTTAGGCCTAGATTTGAGGGACGTTGGGAAAACGTGTATTAAAAAAAAGAGTTAAGAAAAATATATATTATTGAATAAACAGTTATTATTGAAAGGTGAATTTATATAGTAACAGTTTATGATTGGATTGAATTACACGTGTGAATTAAATTTGCACGAGTTAATGAGAATGGATTTACAATTGATAAATATGGTTTGGTAATTAGAGTACAACATATGATGATTGATAATTAGAATATAATTTGTAATTGGATAATGGTTAAATAGATTGTATTATAAGTAATTTGTAAATAGTAATTGTTAAATAGATTGGATAATCGTTAAATACTAATTTGTAAATTGAGTATAACAATTGATGAATGATAATTAGATTTGGTAGTGTTAAAGGGTTCGATAAATTAATTTGATGAATTATAATTATTGGGAAATTGATTGGCAATTAGTAATTGATTTATAGTTGATAAATAGTAATTGGTAAATATTGGTAAAATGATTGATAATTATTAATTGGTACATTGTTTGATAAATAGTAATTTGTAAATATTTTGATAAATATTAAATATATTATAAATTGGTAAATGGATAAATAGTGGTAAATCATTTGATAAATATTAAATAGATTATAAATTGGTAAATGGATTTGTAGGTAATTGGATGATAAGTGATTATAGCTAAATGGGTAAATAGATTATAACGGAGTTGAATGGGCCTGTAAATGAAAAAAGAATCACGCATTAATTCGGGATTCTTTGGGGAAATTTTTAGCTAAACAATTACAATTCATATATTTACAGACCTGATTCACCGATGCGAGGTCAGCAATGCGAATGAACCTCATGGGTTGATTTTAAGGCGCTTGGGAAAGCGGGTGTACCAATCTCTCGATTTAAGTCATGGTTAGCAATCCTTCTTGAAATTATATATATATATATATATATATATATATATATATATATATATATATATATATATATATATATATATATATATATATATATATATATATATATATATATAAAATTAGGAATAAATATTTACATTTGTAGGGGGTATAGACCGCTACAATAGCAAAGTGTCAATTTTTGCTGGTGACACTAAATTGGCAGCTGTAGTCAAAAAGGTTGAGGGTAGCTTTAAAGTGCAGAGTGACTTAAATAAGTGGGTAGCTTGGGCTCAGAATTAGCATATGACTTTTAACCTTAAAAAATGCAAATTTCTTAACATGGGAAGGGATAATAGGGAATTTAGCTATGAAATCGATGCACATTAGTTGAATTCAGTTGAGGATGAGAAGGACTTAGGCGTAGTAGTAGATAAGTCACTGAAGTTTTCAAAGCAGTGTATTGCGGCAAAAAATAGAGCAAATAGGGTGTTAGGATACATTAAGATGAATGAGAGCAACAAGAGCAAAGAGGTTTATCCTTAAACTCTACAACTCGTATGTTAGGCCACATTTAGAGTACTGTATACAAGCATGGTCACCACATTTTAAACATGACATCAACCTGCTAGAGTCAGTACAAAGGAGGGCAACAAAAATAATACTTTTCCTGAAGCAGCTCGAATATGAAGATAGACTGAGGGTATTAAATATGTTCTCATTTGAGAGAAGATGTGTGAGGGGAGATATGATTGAGCTTTTTAAACTCTGTTCTGGGATGGATAAGTTGGGGATTTTAGTAAGTTATTTGAGTTGGAGGGTAGTAATGGGACTAGGAGTCACCACTTAAAAAAATAAAAAACAGTGGTGCAGGTTGGATGTTAGAAAATGTTTTTTCACCAATAGAGTGGTATATTACTGGAATAGTTTGCCATCTGAGATGGTCGACAGTCCAAACTTGAATGTATTCAAACGCAGATTAGATGATTATATGGGGAGAGAGGGTTAACTTGGGGGGGTATTCTGGCCTCATTCCTGTGGATGTGGGTTTATTATTGTATATTACGATTGATTTGGATTTTGATGAGTCTTGATGATGATGCTTTGTGTTTTTGACACTTTCCTGCGGATGGTTATAATTGAATATTGTAGTTGCATGATCTGACCCAATACTATGGATGCCTCTTTTAATTTGCCCCAAACCCCAATTCTACCACCTTCTAGCAAGATGTTTTTAAAAAGCGAAAAGATACTTAATGGTAAATTTTGAGCGATGCAGAAAATCCGGTTTTGTTCAGAGATGGCATGATACTTGCTTATAATCTCTGTCATTTCTAACCAGGCAATGGGATTGCCTGAATCATATTTTGGGAGGACAATCGAGGAAGGAATGAATCGAGATCGATCTTCTTGCATGGAGGACGAATTATGAAGGATGCTTGCGGAGGTAACATTAGAGATACTCGTATTGCTGGAAGCGGTAAGGCCAGCCTGCGATGTCGTAATGGTGTGAGTTGTCAACAAAGCTGCTGATGTAACCATCATGATTCTTAACTAGTATGAGGTGTGCGTATCGTGTGTGTGTGTGTGTGTGTGTGTGTGTGTGTGTGTTATACGTAGTCACCCGAATGAACGTAAAATAAAAATTATCGGAAAAAGGAAATATTATTCACTCGTTGTATTTATATAGATATAATAAATTTAATTTAATAAAAATATTATTAATTCAATTAAGGAGGTAATTGGAAACTTGGGATTAGAAACTAACACGTGTTGAGCGTCGACGCTCGGAAAATGAACGCGTGAGTAAATGACTCGAAAAATATGAACCATGTGACTGGGTTGAAAATTTATATTTAATTTTATAATTAAGAATGGATGAACGTACGGTAGATAATTAAACAAACTCTGGCCACCAATTTATAGATATAGGGCCATCGTGGTATGAACCTAGATAGATACTTCACACCACCCTATATCTATAAGTTTTTGAGGAGAGTTATTGAATCGTAAAAAAGGCTCGCGCGGCTAAGCTTATGGCGAAGTTAGGGTGAATGGTTGGACACAAAATCCTTAAGGAATGGATGAAATGCAACGAGGATACCATAAAATATATATTATTATAGATTAACAAGAATGGAAAATATTAGAAATTATATTGGTTGAATTTGAACTTAATTATACAAAATGAACATGAGTTTAAAACTGAATTTTTGTCGTGACTAAACTTGGCGTAAGGTAGATAGGTAATGGTAAATAATTAAAATGTAATTAAAATGTATTTGTAACTAATTAAAATGTAAATAAAATCACGAATTGTGGCTAAATATAATTGAAATGTAATTGTAAATAATTGAAATCACGATTTGTGGGTAAATGTAATTAAAATCACGATGGTTAAAAGGAGAAATGTATGAGAGTCTGAAAGAAAAAATATAAGGAATTAGACAGTGTTTTTGTTTGTAAAATCTAAAGATTATATGGAGAAAGAATTTAACTGACCTTGAGTTGGAGACAGCGAGGGAACAAGTGAAATTTTTTTTTCTCATATGCAGAATATTTGGAAGCGTTAGTCGTGCGTGTAAACGTTGCCAAAAATGTTGCCAATTGCTTTTGAAGACTTTTTTACAAATATATAATATTTAAGAAAAATTATATAAAATTTTAGTCATATATATATATATATATATATATATATATATATATATATATATATATATATATATATATGTGTGTGTGTGTGTATGTGTGTGTACCTACAGAGCTGCTATATGCCTATATGCCCTCTAGCATTCCTATAAAATATTACATGTATCAATATTCCATTGCATCAATTTAAATAATACCATTACCTAATATCATTTTAACGTAATGTACTTTGTGTATAAATATTAGCATACTTTCCTTTTTAAATTCAATGTAAAATTATCCATTTATTTTCCTCTTTAGTTTCTACAATTTCTATTAAATATGATGTAAAATCTCAACTTAGTTATGTATAAATAATCAATCCAAAATCTCAAATATTTTTTATATGTATGTATTTTCAATATATCTTTTGTAATATATAATTACCACCCAAAAGTTATGGCTAAGATACATTCTTTTCGGCAACACTTACTTTAGTCAAACACACAAAATAACACGGTTTCAGCTCAACCACATTGAACACAAATATTCCTCACTCGTCTCTCGTCATTCTCAGCAAAAAGATCCCAATTCACAGTCTATCATTAGTTACCTTAGTTACTTTTCATACCTTACCGTAGTTACAAGACCACACCTCACCTCACTTCAGCTTACATTTCACTCTACTTTTCATCATTTTCATACATTGCATTACGTTGTATTCCTTAACACTTCTCAATTTAATTATCATTCATTCGTATAATTGTAATTACCACTAACTAGTTATTTCCTCGTTCAATTCTCTCATTGTGCATTCGTTGAAATTATAAATATATTTATTTTTTTATCGTTCGTTTTGTTATAAACCTAGTGCCCGAAGTTTTCTAAATTCAATCCACGTCATTCGTTAGGCCTAAATATTAGCAGACGACTATTCCATCCAATACAACAAATTTTTGGCAATGGGTTTTAAATAGCTATCTAGGCTGAATTATTAACTAAAATCAATCTCACCAATAGCCAAACACCATAAAATGGTGCCCAGAATTTAACAATCTCCCGTCAATCAATAAATAACTTCAAACGCTAAAATAATTTTCGAACTCCGCGCGTCATTTTCCTATTATTCTCGTTAGAAAGCATTTTCATTCACGTGTTCATTTTTAACATCGCGTTATCTTTAGCATCCTTCTTCCAATTGTCATAATTCATATTTTAATTTGATACTATCCCCCATATACAATGAGTGGACAATTTACTTTATTTCTCATAAATATTTTTTTTTAATTTCTTCACATTACTGTGCTCGTGCATAATTTCCACACACACACACACATACGTGCACACAACCACAGCTACTTGACTCACATTAACACATTCATTCATCCAGCACAAGTACACACAAAACATAGTGACTATGATAAAACAAAAACAACAAATAAGGACATTTGTTAGCAGCCAACCCGATTACCATAGTTAGGCGTTATCGCGATAACGATATCGGGTTATCGGTTATCGGATATTTTTTTCCGAGTTATCGATTCATCGGTATCGCCGATACTTTTGATTCTTTAATATCCGTTTATTAACGTTTTGAACACTTACGAAGTTACCCCCCTATTCTGAACTGATTCTATTTTTATTGTAATTTAGTAGTGCAGTGCTTTGCTATTTTATAGTATTGAATTAGTGATGGCGTCGCAAGAGACTGTGCCCGCATCAAGCCAAAGAGACTTAGCGGAGTCTATTGATTCTGAGCTAACTGAGGCTGAGCCTCCGTCCCCCTGGCCACTCCTTGGCAAGTAGAAGAAGATGGTTGGCGACAGCTACATCTTCCAATGCTTGCCCTGCCTCCCCAAAATCACTGAGGTGAAGGTGAACAAGGGCACTAAGGCCAACCTGAAGAGCCACTTCAACATGATTCATCCTGACACGGCAAAACAAGTTGATGAAGCTTGCAAGGCCAACGTTGGGACTTGCAACCGCAGCAGGACCGGTCCGGTCAGTCAGACGACGGCGGGTCAACCAGCAAGAAGTAGCGGTAGATGTCCATCGCCGAGACCTTTGGCATCATGGCCCAGGGCAGCGCCGTCCTTCAGTCCAGCGTTGACAAGACAATTGTCAGGTTTGTGGTGGACAACATGCTGCCGCTGCAGATTGTGGACAGGCAGAGCTTCAGGGACATGGTCCACACCCTCAACCCTAAGAAAGAAGTACTCTCCAGGAGGTTACTTGGGAGGAGAATCCTCAAAACCTATGAAGAGATGAAGGAGAGTGTCACAAACTGGGGTAAGGTGACATGCTCAGATTCTTTAACCCAAAAGTTGATAGCCAAGGATAGAAGATGCGTCGACTTAAAACGATATATTCCGATATATTCTAAGACTAAATTATCATAGAAAGGACCTAAAAATTAATTACAACCTTGATATTTCGAGCTAAGGAATGACCTTTTGGAACATGTAAAAATGTTTAGAGTATGGAAGACACAAGAACAAATATGTACACAAAAATAACGCACGTATGATATTCCTATCTATGAGACCACGGAGAAAGAAGATTAAGCCACAAAGGGAAGCACTCACTGGTAACGTAACTACAATGTTCCTACGCGTACAAAAATAAAGGGGCACTCACGACCACCAATATCAGGCCTAGTATGGGCCACACAAAAACAAGGACACCACACACGGTTGTCCTACCAAAGATGCACGAGAGGCACAACACTCGGGGTAAACCCGCACTAAAATGCAAAAGGGGTACAACTCTGCCGGTTGTCTTACACTAAGTCAATCAATCACAATAAACTTAACTCAGGGTAACCTTAACTCACGGTAACCTTAACTCACAGGAACCTTAGCTCACGGTAACCTTAACTCACGGTAACCCTAACTCACGATAGCCTTAAATCAGGATGGCCTTAAATTACAATAGCCTTAAATAGCAATAGCCTTCCGAGACGCACGAAACCGGAAAATAAGTACACGAAATCCACTCTGCTCCCGAACACAACTTTCTTCTCCAAGCACAAAAAAATGGTCTGTCTTCTGTGAAGAATGAAGGCCTCGACATCGAATTCCATGAACACTAACAAATACGGATCATTCAAAATCCCAAGGCTACATCAACATACAATGAAAATTCTTAACTCCAGACATCAAATGCCTTCTTTCATGACAAAAACGCAATAATCTTAATCCAATTTAATATTCAATAAAATAATTAGGAGGGAAACTGGCCGATCAAAGCGAACGAAAATTCTAGAATTTCTTTGGATGACGTGTCAGCCTCAATTAAGTGAACGTAGGTCCCACGATATCACGTCACAGCCCTCGTCAGAAAATAAAGTCAAATTATCAGATATTACGTATGTGACAGAGTGCCTCATCAGTTAAGAAACTAAGAAACAGTATTCAAATATTCTTACTATTGCATTCTAGAATAACGCTATATATAGTCAATAATCAATATTGTATTATAATTTTTGATTTATAGGTTATTACCTTATCGGGCGATAAATTTATCAGCAGTTATTGATTATCGGTTATCGCCCATAAAGTTGTTATCGATTTATCGGTTATCGTGATACATTTTTTCGTTATCACGCCCACCACTGCCGATCATCATAATCAACCGACTGCCTCGAATCCACAGTCCACGCACAGGCAGCCACATGCGTACCTCTCTCTTCCCGTATATGATCCTGCAAACCCAATTTCATGGTTGGAAGTCTCGTCCTTCCTCCTTAAACCTCAGAACATCACCGAAGAAGAGAAAATTGCAGCAATAATTCAGCATTTGCCCACAAGTATCTTTATACAATTCAGGGAAGTTCTAAATAACGGGGGACAGGCTGGCGTTCTAGACCGCCTGAAGGAGGCTTTCCTCAGCAAATACGGTAAGGCCCAAATATATGACATGAGAGAGCTCCTGAACAATCAGGAAATGGGAGATAAGAGTCCTACTTCTTTCTTAACGCATCTGAAGGATCTAATCGGGGTAAAAGGTGCTCAAACCGAACTTTTTAGCCCTCTCCTCACTGAGATTTTAATGAGAGGAGTCCCAGAGAGAATCAGGTCATTGATCCTAGGCTCGAGCCCCACAAGCATTGAGAAGAATGCTATAGACGCAGACAAATTATACAAGAGTCCTTATGTGAATTGGGGCAACGGCCAAACTCACGGCCTATTTAACAATAATCTTTCAATTTCTCAGGTTCGGGGGACGGCTAGCTCCTCAGACGACCAATTGGAGCGTTCAAGGGTTCCATCTTCTCTATCGAGGGACCTTGAAGCTTCAATACGGAGGATGGAAACCGACATCCAGCGGGCTAAAGCTGCACCAGGGATCCCAGAGCGAGCATAGGCAGAGTTTTGGGAATCAAAGGCACAGGTCCAGATCTGGTTCACAAAAGAGAAACCAACGAGGGCACCCCGATGCAAAAGGTGAGAAGCAGCGAAATTTCCAACCTCATTCTTCCGCCTATTCATATAACCTTCCACACCATCAGGGTATATGCTGGTATCATCAAAGGTACGGGCACAACGCTGTACACAGCCTTGTAGCCACCGTTATGCTTCTTCACATACTGTGCCAAGTAGTCTCCCGAAGCATAACGTTTCATTTTCCTCTCATTCAACTCAGTGGTGCTGGTACCACACAAATATGGTGCACAAGCTTTAAAATGCTTGCAACTGTGCACATATTTGGAACCAGTACCTTCTTCTAACCTCAACCCTCCAGTTTTATCACTTTACCCAACTCAACCACTTTCTCCAAATCTTCAAATTTCAATTTCCCAACCTTGAGATTCTCGCATTCCTCTCACTCCAGCCTCCTAATCACAAACTTTAAACTAGAAAGGCATGAGGCAAAAGGGTCTACATCCCCTGCCTGCAACTCATTTCCTTAGGTAGATCCTCCATTTCATATTTTTGACCCACTTGTTTTCTTTGTCCCTTTTCCTACTCCCCTTTATCTACAATGGTGCCCATACCCGGGAGAGGGAGCGTTAGCCCTTGGATAACATTTCTAAACGGCTCTCTTCATTTCTTCAAAATACGCTCCGCTTCTAGGATGGGGGTTGTATAGCGTATAGCGTACGAGAAGTGCAGGCGAGCGGTTTAAAAGCTTCGTTTGAATAAGTCTTTTGGGGGACTCAGGATGGCCGAGTGGATTCGCCGCTGGCTGACAGTGGTCCAGCGATGTGGGAAGCTGTTCGCAACTCGCATACGCTATTATTTTTTTTCTTTGCCCCTTTTCCTACTTCCCTCTACCTACAATGGTGCACATACCCGGGAAGGGGAGCGTTAGCCCTTGGATAACATTTCCAAACGGGCTGTCTTCATTTTCTTCAAAATACGCTCCACTTCTAGGAGGGGGGGTTGTATAGCGTACGAGAAGTGCAGGCGAGCGGCTTAAAAGCTTCGTTTGAATGAGTCTTTTTTTTCTTTTTTTTTACACAAATATAAATATATTCATAGAATCAACGAATGTACAATGAGATAAGTAGATTAGGTATACAATGTAAGATATTGTAACATATGATTTACAGTAAGAAGATGCGAAGAGAATTGAAGTATATGAAATTAATATGGTGGAATAATATGGTGAATAATAGTAAAGTAATAATATAGTGACTATGATGGACTGTGAATTAGGGACTGCAATATGAAAAGTAAATATCATTAGGACCTACTCTCGTATGGTCGTTTGCAAAGAATTATGAGAGGAAATGGAATTAACTAAGTATGATTTGCTTGGAGGTAAATGACTAATTGTAGAAGGAATGATTACCGACCTTTATACGGAGGATGCTGAGAGTCGACTAAGAAGAAATAGTGTGCTATTTTGTCGAGCTGGAAGGGTGTGTTTGTTTATTTGTGTGTGAAATTTTAAGAGATGTTGTTTGGAACAGTATACGTTAAATGAATTGACAAGTATGGTCGTTTGCAAAGAATTGTGAGAGGAAATGGAATTAACTAAGTATGATTTGTTTGGAGGTAAATGACTAATTGTAGAAGGAATGATTACCGACCTTTATACGGAGGATGCTGAGAGTCGACCAAGAAGGAATAGTGTGCTATTTTGTCGAGCTGGAAGAGTGTGTTTGTTTATTTGTGTGTGAAATTTTAAGAGGTGTTGTTTGGAACAGTATACGTTAAATGAATTGACAAGTATGGTCGTTTGCAAAGAATTGTGAGAGGAAATGGAATTAACTAAGTATGATTTGTTTGGAGGTAAATGACTAATTGTAGAAGGAATGATTACCGACCTTTATACGGAGGATGCTGAGAGTCGACTAAGAAGGAATAGTGTGCTATTTTGTCGAGCTGGAAGGGTGTGTTTGTTTATTTGTGTGTGAATTTTTAAGAGATGTTGTTTGGAACAGTATACGTTAAATGAATTGACAAGTAAAATAAATGAATTAATTAATTATTAAGTTTTACATAAAATGATTTATTTTACAAAAGTTAAGTAAAAATAATTGGAAGATTAAATTAACAAAGTTAAAGTAAAATAATTGAATGATTAAATTGACAAAGTTAAAGTAAAGTAATTGCATGATTAAATTAACAAAGTTAAACGAATGCATAATATGAATTTTACATAATAATTGATGTATATACATATTTGAGTTTCCCAGGAGGTTTTTATTATAGGAATGCCCAGAGGAATTGCTATATAGCGTACGAAAAGTGCAGGCGAGCAGCTTAAAAGCTTCGTTTGAATGAGTCATTTTTGAGAACCAGGATGGTCGAGTGGATTCGCCGCTGGCTAACAGTGGTCCAGCGACGCGGGAAGCTGTTCCAACTCGCCTAGGCTATTATTTTTTCTTTGCCCCTTTTCCTACTCCCCTCTATCTACATCAGGTTCTCTCTATCATAATATATTCCGGTTATGGTTTAAAATATATCTTGAGGCTCTTCCTTGCGGTCATACGTGTTTTCACTTGAAATGAAGATCTTATAGTTGAATTGGTTTATATGAGGTGAAGGTGTTGCAGCTGACATCTTTGCAAGCTCCTACAAAGTTCGTAAAGAGGCAGTTAGCAATTTCCCGTCTGAGAAAATTATGCATATCGCCCCAAAATCCATTTTTGTACGACCTTTGATACCAATATAATTACCTCCAAATCAAAGCACTACTCCTCCAACCACCGACCAATCAAAACCTTTGTACAACCCAATTCGAAATTGACGAATCAGAATCGACTTTCCAGTTTCCCCGAGTCCGAAGCGCATTTTAAGGTCCACTTTAATCTCAGCAGCACTCCATCAAGGTCAGTAAGAATTAGCTCCCTAATTAATCACAGGGCATACAAAGGTCTAAAAATATTCAAAGTGTAATTCCTTCCTTTGAATTCCAGTTCCCATGATTTATAACTTCCAAAACGTCGTGGCATTACTATGTCTGGTTACAACCGCGGGGGCAGGTAGATATTTTACAGGTCATCACACGTCTAGCCTTTCACAACACAGCTACCTTTGCACTCCTGTATTCATAGCGTAACAGACACTCTTCTCCTGTCATAAGAAATCCTGTCGATGAGTAGTTGTATCCATATACTCATGAGTCTTTACCAATTGTATTATTTTCATTGATTCTTGAAATATCTTAGAATCCTTTAGTTATTTTTAGCTCTTTCCATCTTTAGGTGTCATAAATTAACATGCAGTGTTATGTCACCTTGTGTTTGGCTCTTCACGTGGGGTTGGAGGAAATGGATTTGTGAACAGGGAAGCCAGTACAGCTTCCCTAGGTGTTCCCGATCCCTCTGCAGCATTGCTTCGGGAATATGTGTGAAGCCTTTGGAAGAGGAATTGGGATGGCTGAACTAATTTCACGTTGTGGAGTCAAGCAGTACATTCGTCCGTGACTATCGAGATATTAGAAATCCAGGTCGTTCAAGCTGTCTATTCCGCCTTTGAATCGGACATTCTCGAATGACATACGGCCACATATTCTCGGAAGAGGATCCGTTGTGCCCTTCTTGTTAGGCAACAATACCTATCTCATGCCTGTTTCTTGAATTTCCTGCCTTCGAGAACCTTGTGCTTTCCCAACCTTTTTTCAACGCCGCCTTCGATGTTTTGTTTTAACAGATTCTTTCTGCCTTCGCACTTTTACTTTCTATAATGGTCTGGTTAACTTGCCCTTTTTAGACCGATTCCACAGATTTTGGTTTACATTGTCGGAACAAGTGATTTTTTCATTGCTCCATCGGCAATTAAGAAGTTTAGGTAAATTTTGTCCTTTTATATAGTGTAGTTTTTTTTCTCTTACTCTCATTTAAAGAAATTTATTACTTTTAAAATTTCGCTGCCAGCGAAATTCCGATTGGGCAACATAACAATTCCACCCCACCCAAACCAGGCCCTACCCACATCCAAGCTAGAAGGCAGGAGTCCTATCCAAGAGTCCCGAAACACCGTGGCTGGAGAGGTGGTCAGTGAGTGTGAAGTCCAGACGGAACATGCCAAAGCTGTGCTACTTCACTGTCAGGAGGGCTCGAAAGGTGTTATGTGATGGCTTAATTATTCAGTGAGGTATCAATTGATGCTCAATGGTGTAAATGGGAAAGAAAATCAGAGATAAAGAGGATGAGGAAAAAGGGGTGGGAGGGAAGTATATAATAAAATTTATCTTGGTCAGAGGCGTACCTGCTAACCCCAGACCCCCTCAACCCGCCCGGAGCCAGCCCAAGAAAGCACTCGGGCGAGGACGAGAAGAACATGGTTTAACTCTTCTATAGACACGAACAGCTTATAGTCCTCATCGCGTGAGAGTGAAGGGATGATAAACAAAGTGGGGTCTAAATAGGACCATATGAGTGAAGATAAGGGAAGGGGGCGGAATTCTCGGCAACCACTCTGTGGGGGAATTCCACGTGGAATTTCTTTTCCAGCACGGAAGTGACGTTTTGCGCTGGAGAAGGTTCTAGAATTTGGTTAGGCTTAAATTGGTAAGCTCCCCCCCCCATCCACAAGCAGTAGCCTCGAACCGCGTCCACCTCGGACCACCATTTGCGCGGGTTAGAATCGCCTCGGCGTGAAGATTCGAGGCCATTCGAGAGTAATGCTGTTTTCCCCACTCCTGCGGGGAGAGCCTCGGATATATAGGGCTTGTCTTCCAGGTGGGAGACACAGAGTTGAGGAGTCTCGCTCGGACCCAAGAAGATTCTCCTAGTTTCAAGTCAGGAGCGAACAACAAAGCAAAGTGACGGCTGAACTTTTTGTGTGTTGGAATTAGCCCCAGCCAGTGAAGTAATTCCATTTGACGATCGCCACCGAGCGATTTTTCCGACTCCACTCATCAACATCTGCCGAAGCCCTCCACATTCCCTCCTCGTATTTCGGGTGGCCGAAATACTCTCCCCTGGACCTGACGTTACCGCCTCCCCCCCACCTTTTGGAAAACCGTCATCACGCCAACTTCCCGCTCAGAAGCTCCGAGCACCATCGCCCTCACATTTATTGCCTGCAGAAGACATCCGTGAAGCCTTACCCTGACGTCTCACCTGGAATCCTCCGTAAGCCAACTTCTCTCCCCCTTTAGCGACCCATTTGAGTTAATCCTCCCCATTTGAATAGTCTCCTTCTGTAACGCATTAATTTCTAACTTCAGAATCTGATGCATAACTTTGAAATCCCCCCTCATTTACCAATTTAATTTTCCCCATTGCTTCTCTTATTTTATGTAAATAAAATTATATTTTTGTACATGCCTCTTTAAATAACATTGAGCTTTGCCATTGCCCAAATTTTACCTGACCTCGTTTGGCACTCTTTTCTCGCTGCTCTGCGTATCGAAACTCGTGGCTCCCCCCCCTTCCTCCTTTCTCGGTTCGCCTTTAAGTTATTAGTCCCTTTCCCCATATATATAATATGGTATTGATATAATATAATGTCATACCATGACACACTCCATCGAATGGGAATGAGTCATCTTCCTTGAAGAGAGGTGGGCGAGCTTTCCCACTACACGGTGTAGGGTGGAGAACGTGGAAATTTTAGAGACACAGCCTTCATGGAGGAGCGGCGAGCCTCTTTACGACATATTTACTTCACTACTCATGTCTGGTTCAGCTGTGTCTTACGTTGAGGAAGATGGGCACGGTAGTATCGGTGAGTTCACTACACTGAAGAGATACTAGAGTACTTACTGCTTGAGAATGGACTGCCAGAAGATTGAATATAATGAAAAGGTAGATGTGGAATTTAGTGAGTTGAGGAAGGCTAGGGCCTCATCAAGTGTAAAGGAACTACACACTATCTGAGTATCTGTGCTAGAAGAGAAACTTTCCCAGTCTGAGATATAAACAGGAAATGGTCGCTACCAAAATCCTCCTGGGATACAAACCGAGAGAAGTCAGGCAACACTTCATCAGAAACGAGGTAGCTCAAGAAAGAAAGAAAAAAGAGTGGCGATAGGGCATTTATATACGAAAATGACAGCTTGTCTATGAGATAGAACGAGTGGGCGTGAAGAAAGTTGAGCAGCAGTCGTCCAAGGAGATATCCCTGCTGTTAAAATCATTAAGAATGAGTCTCGGGAGCTGGAGGATTAGGTTACGGATAGTCATAAGGAATGTACACCGAGCATACATTGAGTGTACTGTTTCTCGATATAAAGATTTAAGGCTTGGAAAAGGATAGGCTCCGCGGGAGAACCAGATGAATCAGAGGCTTTAACTAATCTACTATCACGGCACGTTGGTTTGGAGGTGTTGGAATAGGGTAGAGGGCAGGGGATTGGTAGCTATCTTTGGTAATAGTATGGAGAGAAATGTAAAATGTTGAGGTGAATATTTGTAGAAGATTTTATTTTTATGTAAATTGGTTTAACTGCCGATTTACGCATATGCGTCCTAATCAGCGAAGCTATTCACTGTCAAGAGGTAGAGGAAGGGTAAATATGCTATTATTTTTTCTTTGCCCTCTTTCCTACTCTCCTCTATCTACAAGGGCACAGGATAACAGATAAAACAATAAACCTAAACACAAAAATGGAAAGAACTTATAAAAGGGGTAAAACGCCACTTCGTGATAGAAATGTAAGGAGGGAGGACAACTGAAGGGGGTCCTCTGATAAAATAAGGTGAAGTCGAGCAGGTAGGGCGACGCCAGAAAGGGTAGGGAAGCAAGAATTTCGAAGAGAAGCAAGGCGGGGACAAACTACTAAAATGTGAGCTACACCAACTCGCCACCTCAAAAGGGACAACCGGAGGCAACTCGGCCTCCACCCGAAACTAAATAGCCATGAGTGAGTCGCGTGTGCCCAATTCGCAACCTCCCAAGACCGGAGTCGCTGAGAGCTAGATGACCAGGAACGAACAGAGCGTTTAATAAGGGACAGCTTAGAAGAGGACAACGAATCCAATTCTCTCTGCCACAAACAAAAGACATACGCCCTGATTGCGGGGTACGAATCCCTAAAGGGAACAGGGGCTGCATCCGGCACCTCGAGGGCGGCCGAGCTGGCCAGCCGATCAGCCACCTCGTTGCCTAGGACCCTAACATGAGCCGGAGCCCAACAGAATGACCCCCTGTAACGGGAGACATTTCTGACTAGCCAGGAGTGAATCCGTAAAACCAAAGGGTGTGTGGACGTAAAAAAAACGAACTGCCTCCAAAGCAGGCCGGGAATCGCTAAAAACAATAAAATCTGAAGAATCGAGGGATAAAATCAAATTCAAAGCCAAAAGAATGGCCACCAACTCAGCGGTAAAAACGAATGCTACAGGAGGGAGGGCGGACCGAAGAGACTCCGTAGAGGACACCACGGCCGCCCAGCACTGAGGTCCGATTTTTAGCTGTTAGTATAGATGGGACGCTGGTGAGCATGAGAACACGCATGTTTAAGAAACAGGCACTTAATAGACGACGGTCAGTAGACCCTTCCTCGAAATGCCAAAAAGCAGTACACACCTCGGGAGGGCGGACGCCCCAACATGGAGCCGGTGGGAATGGGAAGGCTAACACCCCGGGAACACCCAGGGAGGAGAGATGGTCCCCAACCCGGAGCCCCAGAGGCCGGGGGAGAGATGACCGCCGGTCAAAAGATGCCGAAGAGGACGGGGCAAAAAGGCACCTGCAGCCGGTGGTATCGCAAGGAAAGCACACCATCCTCAACAAAGAGGCTAGGGATAGGCGAAGTGCGAAAGGCTCCACTACTAAGACGCCCCAAACGAACGAACAGGGTCAAGTATCTTCAAGGCTGAAGGAGACGCTAAAGAATACACCTGACAACCGTAGTCTAGCCGGGATTGGACCAGTTCTGAATAAAGCGACCACAAGGTGCACCTATCACCACCCCAGGTGGTGTGGGATAAAACCTTAAGCAAATCCATAGCCTTCGAACAGGACGCTCAGGCGACGCAAATGGGGTACCCAAGTGAGCTTGCCATCAAGCGTTAAACCTAAGAACTTAAAAACGGGGACATATTCAATCGCCGTGGCATTCAAGAAGAAGGGAGGGGGACCAAGGACACCATGACCCCGATAAAAATGCATGGCCTTCGTTTTGGTGACCGAAAAACGGAAACCTTTTGAGACAGCACGACCCGACACGGCATCAATTGCCAGCTGTAATCGACGGGCAGCAGAAGGCAAGTGGGGATATGAACAAAACAACGCCAAGTCATCCACGAAGAGGGAAGCCAAAACCCCCTCCGGAAGAGTGGACACCAGACTATTAATGACAACGGCGAAAAAGGTCACACTAAAAACACCCTTGGGGAACACCCTCCTCTTGAATCTGCAAGCCTGAGAAAGCATCCACACTACGGACGTTAAAACTACGGGACGATGAAAATTCTTGAATAAAAACCGGTAAAAAGCCCCTCATACCACAATCATATAACTGACATAAAACACCATATCTCCAGGTGGTATCGTAAGCCTTCTGAATGTCGAAGAACACCGCTAACATCTGATGCCTGGAGGAAAAAGCCAGTAAAATGGAGTCTTCCAAACGAATGAAGTGGTCAAGAGTGCTACAATCGCTGCGAAAACCGTACTGAAATGGAAAGAGGAGCGAGTTGGACTCCAAAAACGAAGTGAGGCGAATTTGAACCATCTTCTCGAATAACTTACCGAGGCAACTCGTAAGAGCAATCGGGTGATAGTGACTGAGGTTCGAACCGTACTTACCGGGCTTGAGAAAGGGTAGAACAATCCCCACACCCATGAGGACGGATAGATTCCTTTGACCCAAAGCAGGTTGTAGAGGTCAACCAAAAATAACTCGGAGTGGGGATGGAGACCTCGGAGAAAGTCGTAGTGGATGCAATCATCAGCGGGAGAGGGGGAGCCACAGTGAGACAAAGCATCCCGCAGCTCATAGATGGAAAAGAGAGCATTATAAGAGTAGGTGGCGCACGTGGTAAAATATAAAAGGCGAGACTCTATGGCGACCTTATGATCGAGAAACCATCGAGGATAGCTACCAGCGCTACTCATCGAATCAAAATGCTCAGCAAGAGCTTCACTGACCAACTGACCATCGGACACAAGCGAGCCTCAGATGTCCAGAGTGGAGATGGCATGACCAGCGTAGCAACCACGGATCTTATTGACCCACTTCCAAACTCCGAGTCAGTAGCGTGGACGAAGAAATGGAAGATACGTACCGGCGCCAAGACTCACGGCGGGCACGACGGAGGGTCTTTTGGCGGATGGCACGAGCCAGGTTCTGATCAACCCTATTCGATACGGTCGGGTTCCGCCTATAACGGGAATGGGACAACTTATGGGTAGAAATAGCCGAGGGACGGTGGAGCGCCACGCAACAGGGCACCTCCGCGGAACGAAGCGCTCAGCAGCCTCGAAGGAAACCCGGGAGGCATCAATAATGGAAGCCTCGTGGAACCCAACCCAATTTGCTCGCTGAGATCCCAACGAGAAAGGAGAGAAAGGCACGGGCCAGAAAGGGCGGCCGACGGGGCTATCGGGAAGTGATCACCCCCGGAAAGGTCGTCCCAAATCGACCACCGGAAGTCGAAGAAACAGTCAGGCGAACATAAGGACAAGTATACAGCACTAAACGAATCCGTTTGAACATGATAAAAAGTAAAGTCGCCGGAATTTAAAAGACAAAGGGAATCGGATAATAATAAGGACTCAACCACTCCGCCCTGGGGATTACGGGCAGTATCACCCCAAGATGGGTGGCGAGCATTAAAACTAAGTAATAAAAACGTGGTAGGTAACCGACTTGTGAGCTCTAAAGGTCCAGACCGACTCAAACTAAAATACGGGGGGATGTACACAGAATAAAGTTAAAAGCTTGGAAATAAAAACCCTCGCAGCAACAGCTTGCAAGGTAGTAAGGAGGGGAAGCGGCACAGAGAATAGCAAAGAGGAAATTAAAAGCGAAGCACCACCATGGGACATGCCCCCGGCAGGAGGATTGAATTAAACACTCGGAAGTGCCTGGAAGGGGGCGAACTCCAAGCTTATTTTCTTGCAAACAGACCACCAAGGGCCGAACATTATAGCAAGAGCTGGGGTTCCTCCCACTTGGGGAGAGCCCCTTGACAATTCCACTGTAGGATGACAGTCATTACTGTCGTCTTGACACCAACGTCGGGATTCTAGTGACGGAGACCGTCGAAGGTTCCCGACTACTAGAAGGCCCATAAGAGGTAAGCGACAAATTGCGATGAGTCGGGGACGCACCCGGCACGGACTTGGCTGCGTGAACGGCGGGATGTGACAGCTGAGAGCCAGACCGAACTCCGAAAGTGGAGGGCTTATGGCCCGGAGGGAAAGGGAGATCGAGCAGAGACGGACAAGAAATAAGATGTGAAGAAGATGGAACAGAAGGCGGAACATGGACAGAGGGTGGGAAGGGAACAGGGTCAGAAGGTAAGGAGGGAATTGGATCAGATGAAGAGGAAGGAACAGGGTCAGAGGGTGAGGAGGGAACAGGTTCAGAAGGAGATGAAGGAACAGAAGTAGGAGGCAAGGGATATGAAACTGGGGTAGGAGACATAAAAGAGTGCACAGAGGTAAGGGGCAAGGAAGAAGGGACCGGGATAGGAGGCAAAGAAGACGGAACAGGGTGAACTTTCACCCGGACAATGACGTTGGTGATGCCAGCGAAGACATCAAAACAGAAGACGCCTCAACAACCGACTCCGTGGCCAAATGAGCCTCATCAGAGGCAGCGCGCTTGGACTCCGAACGGGGTGAGGAGGAACCCTTCTGTTTGCGCGCAGGCAAAGGAACAGGAGGAACTGTCGAATATCCTCCACTGTCTCAGCTCAGTCGGTCTCAAGTTCCGCGACAGAGGGAGGAACCAAAGAAGAGACCAATGACAAAGAAGAGGGCGCAACAGAGCAACCACGAGGAGGGGCCAAAGGCAGGGGAGAAGGAGCAACAGAGGGACCGAGAGAAGAAAAAGAAGTAGGACGACCGGGAGGAGGACGACGGGACCCCGCCTACCGGAGGACGTCAGAGAAGAAACGGCCAGCGGGGGCGAGCTGCGCCCGCACCCTACTCCAGCCTGAAGGAGTCCCGAAGAGCCAGGACCTCCTTCTCAAAAAGGAATACGGGACAAGAACTCGAAGTCGCGCTATGGGAACCTCCACAATTGGCGCAACATTCATGATTCCCACAAGAGGAGCCATGGTACGCTAACACACAGGCCACACAGCGACAAGCGTGCCTACAATTGCTGCTCATATAGCCAAACTGGTGGTAATTAAAATAACGTCTTGGGAGCTAGACATAACGGGACACGAAGATAACCAGCACGAACAAACTGGGGCAGATCCTGACGCTCAAAGGTAACGATGAGCGTACTCGTCGGAACCTTACTGGGACCAACAGACTTAGAAATCCTATAAACGTCCGTAACCCTCTGGGACGAAAGTTTATCCTTTAGTCTCAAAACATATTATTGCCATAATTCCTTGGATCGAATCACTCCTTTAAAAAAATTAAGGCGAGGGTAGGGCACAACCAAAACCGGGACCTCCGAAATGGAGGACAAATCCCGCACGGCACCACATTGCTCTCGCGAAGATACCTCAGCCACTAATCGCACTACCACGGGCCCACATATGGCGGGGCGCACCACAGCGGGACTCAAACTCCTAAACAAATCAAACTTCCAATTTAGAAAGCGGAGATTCAGAACTTGAATTCAGCACCAATAAAAGAGGATAATTGAAATCAGGATCTATCTCTTCTGCGAAGGGATCTAACATGCACGGAAAAGAGGACTTATTGACAAGCGTAGTACGAGAACCAGTATTTTTTATGATTAACCCTCTAAAGTAGAGTATAAAAGGGGGATGCGAACTCGCGCAGCGCAGTCACGGTCTACCGTCGAGACACCTACTCGGAGCGCCGGCCCAACCAGGAGGGTAAGCCCGTCGACCCCTGACCTAACCATAGTTTTAAAAATGGCCAGCCAGCCTCGGAAATTTACCGGTTGGTAAAGCAAAGACCCCAAAGAGCGCCACGGCGGCTCAGGCACCCACCAACCAACACAGGCAGGACCAGCTAAAGGGTCACGCCCCCTGACGGACAGCTGTGATACGCCGAAATCGATAAACAAACTTAGATGGAAGGACGATGCAGGGTGAACGAGAATTGGTACAGAAGACGGAGTATGGGGTTAACAGAAGGAAAAAAAGGATGCAAAGCTGGCACGGGACGGGGCGCTGAGTCCCGTCAGCACGGTGGCCAGGAGAGCAAATCGCCGGGACCCTTACGGGGAGGGGGATGGGAGATACATGGTGGGATGAAGATACCATGATTGCCACTTCCCATGAGAGGAGTTTCCCCTAGGAACAATAGAGTTAAAAATGAGAAAACCGAGTACCGGAGGAAAGGGCCGTGTACCCAGTTTATTCCCCTGAAGACAAATAGCAGCGGGGTGGAGAGTCGTGAAAAGAATTTTGAGTTCTTCTCACTTTAGAAGAACGCCTTGACAATTCCATTGTAAAATGGAAGATATTATGTGGGACGGTTAGATACCACTGTGGATATCATTTTCTCTTTTGTGGCCGATATTGTGTTTGAGGTTGGTCCCAAAAAGCTGCGGGGACGGAGAGCAGATTTTGAGGAGCCTGCTTTTGCAGGGGAAAAGATCCTAGAGGGAGCAGTACCTGGGGATATTTTCGAGGGTTTTGGAGAACTAACCGAGGCCCTTGCTTGTAGTTCGGGCTCACAACCTGGCAGAAAAGGAAGATCGAGAAGGGATTTTCGGCCGGTAGATCCGGATTCATGGGTTGAGGGGATTTTCAATGTATGAGGGGTTGGTCAAACCCCCACTATTGGTGATGTTGGAGTATTAACTGCTTCCATCGGATCGTGAGTGGAACGAACAGGCGATCTGAGCGAGTTGTGTGGAGTTGGGTGCATATCTGCTATCATTTGGATCAGGATGAGGCCTAAGTCGTGTGAAAGGTGGGACGGACTTAAGAGCATAGAATGTTCAGCAATGGGCGAAGAGTCCATTGAAGATTCTCGGGGTTCGACCGAGTCAGCTCCAGAGGCTGCTCGCTTATTGGTGGTCGATGACCCAGGTGAGGAATCCTTCCTCTTACCAGTGGGCTTTGGGTCTCGAGGGTGGGTGAATGAACCTTCACTGGTCGATGCTGAGGATTCTTTGAGATTGCGTCTGAGTATTCAAGTGTCTCACCCTGAGCGTATCTCCCAGCTAGAGCTGCTGGAGAGAGCGGGACTATATTGGTTATCTCGGTGTAAGAGCGATGTATCGACTGTATATCCTGAATGTTTCTGACGCTGCGAGTAGATGTAGGATGAAGTGCTTCAGGCGTGTCGGAACCCGAGCGTGACGGTCGGTTTTGTCCATCTTCACGTGAAACGTCAGAGAAGAAACGGCCGAGTAGTGAGGTTTGTGCTCAAGCACGCTGGCGGGCCTCTCTTATATCTACACGTACAGAGTCGCGCAAAGCGAGCACTTCCTTTTCAGGAGCGTGCGACCTACAAAGAAAACAACATTAACAAAATCTAGTTAAATAAAGGGGAGAAGGCCAGCCTCCTCCTAAAAGTCAACAAATCCAACAGTCAATGGGCACGAACTCATCCCGAGTACAAAGGATAGGCGGTAGCGACCCCGCCCATCCCGGTACCGGGACAGGTAACGGGCACGTTGATCGCCCAGACTGGGACATTCAACAAGAATGTGCCGAGCAGTCTGGGGGACAATGCAGTCTTCACAGTAGGGTGCTAGCGAGAGCTCCATCAAATGGCGGTGCGTCCCGCGAGTGTGCCCAATTCGGAGACGACAGAAAGCAACCTGAAGCCTTCGCTGCATTGGTGGGTAGGTCCATGAGAACAGTCGCGGCTCAATGGCCCGCAATTTTAAGTTCCCGTCGACCGCCTCTCATATTCTTTGCCAAGGAGCCCGAAGAGCTGCCCGTATTCCAGTCATGTAGTCGGTGTGAGGAAAAGCGAAACGCTGGCCCGGTCGCAGAATCCTCCAGACTCTTTGTCGCCCACATTCCCTACATGTCCAGGAACCCAGCACAAGATAATGTCAACATCCACTCGGCTTGCCAAAACCGTGGCGTCACGGATATCGCGAACCAGGGGATGTGGAAATTCCAATGCCCAGAGAGCCCTCAGGGTGCTTTGTGAGTCGCTATAGATCACAATCCGGTCTCCGAACCGGGCACGTCGCGTAATATCCCGTACCGAATGGTGTATTGCCACCAGCTCGGTCGTGAAGACAGACGCAGTGCCTGGCAGAGACCCGCTGACTTCAAACAAAGGGGATACGGCATGGAAGCCGATCCCCTCTTGGGACTTGGAGCTATCCGTATACACTAGCACTGTTCCAGCGTGACACGAGGTGTGCTCCAAGAAAAGTCGAACGTAATACTCTCGGTGCTGTACAAGCTTTGGGAGCAGAGGCGTGGCGACAAATAGCCAAATATGGTACCCTCCAGGGTGGCGTCCTGGGTAGAAGCAGGGGTGCCACCGGCCCGAGAGCTATACCTAGCTCTCGAAGGAGTTTCCTGGCTCTAAACCCAAAGGGCTTAGGGTATTACTGGCGTCTCTTGGCGCCATAGGCACTGTCGAAATCAGCTGCGGATGCAGCAAGAGCTGTTGGCGACTGAGGGAGGCACCGGGCTCGCGCATACAAGCGAATAATGCACTGTACACGGCGTAGAGCGAGTGACATCTCCCCATCATCGACTAGTAGGCTGTCAATGGGGGGAGTGGGGAAGGCACCGGTCGCCAGGCGAAGGTCGGTGTGGTGGATCGAGTCCACCTTCCGCAATACACGCTCAGCTGGGGAGGAGGAGCCTTCCTTTATTTCAAGATATACAAGGATGTCTGGCTTAGCCATGACGCTAACAAAGGGTGGGACTTAAGCCCGGGATACCAACCTTAAAACTGGGCAGAGAGGGTACAAAGAAAAACACAGGGAGGGAGGGTGGGACGAAGAGGGCGCAGGGGCGGGGCCGGTGACGTGTCGGAATGAGCGCTAAACGGCGAATGGCACTCCGCAGTGCTGACGGCTTCCTATATAGCCACCTCGAAGGAAGACGCTCCGATGGCTAATATAAGGTTCCTGACAAAGTCCGCGAAGCGCCATCCACCGGGTTCCGTTGACTCCTGACATAAGTGACGTGCCAGGAGCTCCCTCTGAAGGACTTGGTAAACTCCACGATGGAACTGGGAGAGAGGAAGTCCAGCAGGCTGGCGTACACCTTACCCCGGAAGGCGTTCCTGATTGCCGGGATGTTGTCGGAGTAAATTTGAGCCTTCGGGAAGACCAGAAGGGCGAGGGGGAGAACAAGGGACTCTAGGGGAAAAATGCACAATTCCAAGTTCCAGCAGTCCCAGGCAAGTTGGGACGAACTGGAAACGAAGCCCATTTTCCAAGGGAAGGCGTCGACGGCGACGCGAATCGGCGAGGGGCGGGGGAGCTTCCAGCAAGTCCATCTTCAGTGGACGAAGGGAATAAGGCTGCTGAAGATCCCGGGGTGCGGACGAGACAGCTGGGAGTAGCACAGTTGCACCCACAGGAAGGGGAGACGAGGACGGGAGCGATGAAGTTAAGTAAGCCAGCCAAACGTAGTCAGCACTTACAGGGGATGGGACGGGAGGCGACGAATTCTGGGGCGTTGGCGGTCTTTTGGCGGAGCTGCTGGGTGATTCGCGCCCCGTAGCCCCTGAGGTCGATTTCAATGCCCAGGTAGGTGAGGGTATTTTTTTTTTGAGGGGCTGTCTGGCGACTGCTCAATTAGGCATAAGTCGCCGTAAAAAACAGCCTAGTTCTAGGCTACTTTAAAAAATTTGAACAGGAAACAACAATAAAAAGAAATAACAATAACAATAACAAAACAATAACAAAAACAACAACTAAACCTAGTTAATGAAAGGGAGAAGGCCGGCCTCCCCCGAATAGTCAACAAGTCTACCAGTCAATGTGCACGCACTCATCCCGAGTACAAAGGACAGGCGGTAGCGACCCCGCCCATCCCATTACCGAGACAGGTAACGTGCACGAAAATCACCCAGGCTGGGACATTCAACAAGAATGTGCCAAACAGTCTGGGGGACGACGCAGTCGTCGCAATAGGGCGCAGGCGAGCGCTCCATCAAATAACGATGCGTCACACGAGTGTGTCCGATTCGGAGACGACAGAAAGTGACCTGCAGCCGTCGCGGCATTGGGGGATAGGTCCATGGGAACAGTCGCGGCGCAATGGCACGCAACTTTATGTTCCCTTCGACCGTTTCCCATCTTCTTTGCCAAGCAGTCCGAGGAGCTGCTCGTATTCCTGCCATGTAGTCGGTGTGAGGAAGAGCGAAACGCTGGTCTGGTCGCAAAGTCCTCGCAGACCCTTTGGCGCCCTTATCGAAGTGCTCATTCCGTGCGATTCCTGTATGTCCAGGAACCCAGCAGAAGATAATATCGACATCTTCCCGGCTCTCCAAAACCGTGGCGCCACGGATATCGCGAACCAGGGGATGCGGAGATTCAAATGCCCCGAGAGCACTCAGGGCGCTTTATGAGTCGCTATAGATCATAATCCGGTCTCCGAACCGGGCACGTCGCGTAATCTACCGTACCGAATGGTGTATTGCCACCAGCTTGGCCGTGAAGACAGACGCAGCGCCTGGCAGAGCCCCGCTGACTTCAAACAGAGGGGATACTGCATGGAAGCCGACCCCCTCTTCTGACTTGGAGCCATCCGTATACACTGGCATGGTTCCAGGGCCTCATCTACCGACCTAAACTCCTCGACTGAGATAGAAAATTCAGTATTTTCCTGAAATGCAGGCCACCGCGCCCGCGCCAAGTACCACCGAGGTGGGCTCTCAGGCGGCAGTTGCCCTGAAAATGATATTTGAATGGAAAAGTGATCACTACCATGGAGGTCATCGACCACTCCCTAATCAAAATCAGGCTGTGCATCCTAAGAGCACAAAGATAGATCACGGCAAGAAAATTAAGCGGTTCTCGGACAGTGATGCGTAAACTCACCCACGTTTAGGACACCCATCTCAAGCTCTTCGATCAGATCGGCAAGGACTTGTCCCCTGGGATTTATGGAGTAATCTCCCCAGAGAGGATGCCTGCCGTTCAAATCTCCAAGCAAGAGATAGGGCCTCGACAACCGTGCGACGACGCGGCGGAAGTCCCCCACGTCGAAGTCAGCTGACGGTGGAATGTACGCAGAAATGATAGTATACTTCCTATCGAGGTGCAGCTGCACAGCCACTGCCTGAAAGTAAGTATCTAAAGAGAAAGGAAGAATGGAGACATCATGCTGGGTGTAAGTCGCGCATCCCCCAGCCCGGCCATCCCGCGGTGGTGGGTCGCAAGACCCTTATACCCCGAGAGGGGGGGCAGGGGGCACGCGCCTAGCATGGTCTCCTGCAAAAAGTTCACTAACGGGAAACGGGACGATTCGAGCCTCCACAGCTCCTCCCAGTTGGCCCGGAGTCCACGGCAATTCCATTGAAGGAATATGCCCTCTAGGCCTGGCTCAGAGGAGACGTGGGGGCCCCTCCTCGAACTGAAGACCCTCACGGGAATGGCCGTACGCTTCCCAAGGGCAGAACCCCGGGCGCTGTTGGCCGGACAAAGCGCTGAAGGCGCTATCGCCTTCAACTACTTATTGGGGGAGGTTGGGCTCACCATGCGAGTCTTTCCCTCCCTCCGTCTCGAAACCTTAGGCGGGTGATGCGGCTTCGTAAGCGGGGGGCCCTCTTTTCGAGGAACCACCGTCTCCGAGCCACTCGCTCCACCACTAGGCCTGGAGCTCCTTTTGTTGCTGTCGTCCTTTCGGGCTACATCTTTAGGAACCCCAGAAGATGGCCTAGCGACCATCTTCAGAGGTGTTGCCTCCTGTGAGTCTAACGACTTGGTGGAGGCGCGTGGCCGTTTCGCCTTACGGGAAACGGTCATGCTCGGGAAAGAGAGGGAAGCCCCGGTTTAGGTCGGGGCTGGGTGTGAACCCTTTTTGCCGCCAGCTTTACCAAGGAAGCGCCCGAGTTGAGTAGAGCCCGCAGAAGGGCTCCGTATGGGCGCGGAAACAACCGTGCTCGTTGGCCTGGATGGGCCAGGAGCAGAGGGTGCCTTTCTAACTATTGAGGTATATGACGTCCCAGGCAGAGCTGGGCGCGCCAGGACCAAGTCCTTACCTCGCGGAATGAGAGTCAATCCTGGGCCTGAACGGCCAGGATTTCTTTCTTAAGGAGATATGCACCACATTGCTTCGAATAAGCGGGTGTGGCTCTTTGCAATTGACACACTTGGCCCCACACGATTTCGACTGATCGTGTGCGGCCTTGGAGCAATTTACACAAACTTCGGCTGCCCCCGACTTTGTACGTCTACAAGAACGATTCGTATGGCCGAAGTGGTGACAGTAATAACACCGCCGCGGCAGTAGCACGAATGCCTTCACGCGGTAGCGGTACCAACCAGCACGCACCGACTCAGGGAGCTTGTCACAGTCGAACGTGATGAAGAGTGTAGGGGTGGGTCTCGAGACCCCTCCCTGTGTTGTCATCACACGTTTGACCTTGACCGCTGCATGGTCGGCCAGCTCTAGGGTGATTTCCTCAATGGAGTAGTCAACGAGTTCCATCGCAAAAACTACTCCTTTCACAAAGTTCATGTTAGAGTGCGGCGTCACACTCACCGGGGTGCCATGAAGTGTCCGAAGAGCACGTATCTTGGCCGCTTGGGGGGATTCGCCGCATTCCCCAGAAGGCTCCCGTCCGAGAAACGGGTCACCTTCGCCTTTCTACCAATTGCACTAGCTAATCCTCTCCTCTGATGGATCATGTTGCCCTTGGACAACATGGTGCCATCAGTGGAGCGAATATTCGAGGAAGCGTTTGAAGCCAGCGGGCTCAAAAACGCCAGGTCCCCTTGGCAGCGTCATAAGTCTTTTGTGGGGAGGCACAGGCCTTGACCCCGGCAAGGTTTAATATTCTTGCCAGCAGGTCTTTTGAGGGAAGCGACCGAAGGGGCCTGGCTTCCCTCTCCCCCCTAATGGAATTTGCCCTACCGAGCCGCTAACACGAGGGGCGGTCGGCAATAGGCTGCCTGCTGGCTTTCTTGGCATTCCCCTTAGAAAGAAAAGAAGGGACTTGTGTTGGAAATAGGGAGGTGCCCGAAAGCACCTCCAGAGAAGGGGGTGAGGGGGATTCCCCTTCACCTGTAGGCGTAGGAGAGGAGTAAGTCTCCTCTCCGGTTAAAGAAATATGGAGGGTCCCCTGCGCAAGCACAGGGGAGGGGACCTCCATTTTTCGAAGGAGCTTCCCGAGGGCGGCTCCGTCGATGAGCAAGGGGGAATTAGGGGGAGATTTGTTTTTAACATCATTTGGCATGGTGACCCTAAATTTTTTGCGGGACGCAATAGCTCACCATCCCTCACAGTTGCCCGCACTGCAAGAGGTGCTTACAGGCCTGGCAAGCCAGGCGCCGCCATTTGGGAACACCCCTCCCGCCTGGTGGCCTGGCAGTCCATCGGCATGGTGTCTCCAACTTGAACACGGCGTAAAAGGATCGATTGTGAAGAGGAGAGGAAAAGGGATGTGAGGAAGGTATGGGTGGGGATGAAGCAGGTTGTTAAAAAAACTCATCCTAAACCGGAGCTCAGGGGTTAAGGAACGTTGTCCCCTCCCCCCTCAGCCCCGATCCGGGACGGTTGGCTTGAGAAGGAGGCCAGCATCTACCCTGTGAAATTAGAGGCTGACCAGATAAAGTTGTGGGAGTGGTTGTATGAAAAGCAAGGAAACAAGTGTTTTGAAGGAAGGAAGAGAGGCTAAGCTGGGGCCGGACGGGGTGCTGAGTCCTGTAAGCACGGCGGCCAGGATGGCAAATCACCGCGCTCCCTACGGGGGGAGGTGATGGTAGTCGTCGGGGCCAAGATACACTTCCTGATGTTGAGACGGACCGAGCTTGCGTAGGCGAGGATGAGGAACCTTCTGAGGGCAGCCTTGGAGCCTACCGCTATGACGTCATTGAGGTATGTATAGGCGACGACGCCTGCAGCCTTGGCCCATCCGTTGATGACCGTGGACAGGGTCATCCTCATCAGGAACGGGGCCCCGGAGAACCCCATGGGAAGGCACTTGAAGCGATAACGGCGGCCTTCCACCACGAACCCGAAGTTAGGCCGGGCTGACGGATGAAGTCTCACGTGGTAGAATCCCTCCTTTAAGTCAAGCTTGATGGCAAAGGATTCCTCCGGGGCCTGGGCCAAGACCTTGGGAACAGAGGGGAGGCGGAAGGAGGGAAGGTCGTAGGCTTCAGAGGCAGGGAACATATCGTAGCCGTTGGGCTCAGGCACCCCGAAAATCCTGTGAGCCCGGGTGATGGGGCCCTCCTCTACGATGTCGGCCTCCAGGAACTGCTTGACGAGGGTGGTCATCCTGGCCGAGGAGGCCTGCCAGTGGCGGTATCCCCGCTTCATGAAAATCTCTATGCAATCAGCGGCCGTGCCCTTGAGGAGGTGGGAGGAACGGGGCTTGGAGTAAAAGAACCCGGGCGGGAGGAGGTCTAGGTGGGCGTCCGGGGAGAAGGCATCTTGCGTCTGCTCGAGGGGGTTTAGTCCGGGCCTGACCCATTTATGTTGCTGTTCCCCTTCGTGGCCGTTGTTATTTACATTGGCGTTCTCGTTGGCCCAGTTGTCGTCGTTCTGGTTGTCCCGGTTATTCCTAGGCGCGACGATGTCCTGGGGGCCACTCATGACGTCGCGAAGGCCATCACCCTGATCGGAAGGGTGAGAGGAGGGTGGCGGGGAATCCGAAGAGATGGAGAGGGGTGGGGCGATAATGACAATCCGCCAGGCGTGGCAGAGGGAGGGCAGTGATGAGCCCCAGCGGCTCGGGTGCTGCGTCCTCGATGTTGAGCGCACCCAGTTTTATGCATCCGTAGTTGAGCTTCGAACGAACAAAAGATAGATAAAAAAGTAAGACAGTAGCCCTATCAGCGCTGAACGTCACGGAGCGGAGAATATCCATGGCGTGGGTACAAGAGACCCTAAGGCTGCGAATATGAGCCTCCCAGGTGAGGCGTCGGTCAAATACAAGACCAAGGAAACGGTGCGATTCAACCATCTACCGACCTAAACTCCTTGACTGAGATAGAGAATTCAGTCATTTCCTGAAATGCAGGCCACCGCGCCTGCGCCAAGCACCACCGAGGTGGGCTCTCAGGCGGCAGTTGCCCTGAAAATGATATTTGAATGGGAAAGTGATCCCTACCATGGAGGTCATCGACCACCCCCCAATCAAAATCAGGCTGTGCATCCGAAGAGCACAAAGATAGATCAAGGCAAGAAAAGGAAGCGGTGTTCGGGCAGTGATGCGTAAACTCATCCACATTTAGGACACCTATCTCAAGCTCTTCAATGAGATCGGCAAAGACTTGTCACCTGGGATTTATGGAGTAATCTTCCCAAAGAGGATGCCTGCCGTTCAGATCTCCAAACTAGAGAAAGGGCCTCGGCAACCGTGCCACAACGCGGCGGAAGTCCTTCGCGTCGAAGTCAGCTGACGGTGGAATGTACGCAGAAATGATAGTATACCTCCTATCTAGGTGAAGCTGCAGAGCCACTGCATGAAAGGAGGTATCTAAAGTGAAAAGAAGAACGGAGACATCATGCCGGGTGTAAACTGCGCAGCCCCCATCCCGTGGTGGTGGAGTCGCAAAACCCTTATACTTCGGGAGGGCGGGCAGGGGGCACGCGCCTAGCATGGTCTCTTGCAGAAAAATAGCTAACAGAGAACGGGACGTGACGAGCCTTTGCAACTCCCCCCAGTTGGCCCGGAGTCCACGGCAATTCCATTTAAGGAATATCCCCTCTAGGGCTAGCTCGGAGGAGACGCGGGGGCCCTCTTCGAACAGAAGACCCTCACGGGAATGGCCATATGCTTTTCGGAAGCAGAACACCGGGCGCTGTTGGCCGGACAATGCCCTGTCGCCTTCGAGGACTTATTGAGGGAGGTTGAGCTCGCCATGCGAGTCTTTTCCTCCAGCCGCCTCGAAACCTTAGGCAGGCGTTCGGCTTCGGAGGCGGAGAGCCCTCTTTTCGAGGATCCACCCAGCCCACCTCTTTGTTGCTGTCCTCCTTTCGGGGGGCAGCTTTAGAAACCCGAGAAGATGGCATGGCGACCAACTTCAGGGGTGTTACCTCCTGTGAGTCTAAAGACTCGAGGAAGGCTCGTGGTCGTTTCGCCTTACGGGAAACGCTCACGCTGGGGGAAGGGCGTTAGCCCTGGCCGAGTGTGAACCTTTTGTGCCGCCAGCTTTACCAGGGAAGCGTCCGGGTTGAGTAGAGCCCGCAGAAGGGCTCCGAATGGGCGTGGAAACAACCGTGCTCGTTGGCCTGCCTGGGCCAGGAGCAGAGGGTATCTTTCTTAGCATTGAGGCGTAAGACGTCCCAGGCAGAGCGGGGCGCGCCAGGACCAAGTCCTTAGCCTCGCGGAATGAGAGTCGATCCTGGGCCTGAACGGCCAGGATTTCTTTCTCAAGGAGATATGCACCACATTGCAGTAATAGTAGAGGTGTGCGGCTGTCCGCAATTTACACACTTGGCCACACACGATTTAGACTTAGCCTGAGCGGCCTTGGAGCAATTTACACAGATTTCGGGTGACACCGACTTTGCAAGTCTAAATGAGTGATTCGTATGGCCGAAGCGGTGGCAGTAATGGCAATTCCGCGGCAGTTCCACGAATGCCTCCACGCGGTAGCGGTACCAACCGGCCCGCACCGACTCAGGGAGCTTGTCACAGTCTAACGTGATGAAGAGTGTAGGGGTGGGTTTCGTGGCCCCTCCCTGTTTTGTCATCACACGTTCGACCCTGACCGCCCCATGGTCGGCCAGCTCTAAGGTGATGTCCTCTATGGAGTAGACAGCGAGTTCCCTCGCATAAACTAGTCCATTCACAAAGTTCATGGTAGAATGTGGTGTCACACTCACAGGCATGCCATCAAGTGTCCGAAGAGCACTAATCATTGCCGCCTCGGAGGGATTCGACGCATTCGCCAAAAGGCTCCCGTCTGAGAAACGGGTTACCTTCGGCTCTCTACCAATCACACTAACTAAAGCTCTCCTCTTATGGATTATGTTGCCCTTAGCCAACATGATGCTATCAGTGGAGCGGATAACGAAGAAGCGTTTAAAGCCATTGGGCTCGAAAACGCCGGGTAATCTCTGAATGAGGGGCCCCGATGTTATCGAGGCTCCGCCCTGCGCACTTTTTAATCATAGTCAGGGGCTCTGCACCCAGGAAGCCAAAGGGACCGGATGTGCCAATCTTGGCTTGGTCGCTTACCGAAATGGCAGCAGACCCATCCGTCCCCGCACCCTCTGCGGCTGGAGGGGAGCCTCGATTCTTTTTAGTATCTTTTTAGGAAAGGATGGCGGGGAATGAACCATCTCCTCCACTCCGCCGGCGCGTGGACCCAGGCCAGATGGACCGGCCTCAGCAAGGTCCTTCTCCGATATGGAGAAGGTCATGGCAGTTGTAGGAGCACCGGTCGGAAGATGAGATCCCTCCCCTCCTTGTACTGCCTTGGAAACCCTAGCAGTTTGAGGAAAACCTTACATAGGAGCGGACTCGAGTTCGGTGCTTGGCGCCGAGCCCGGATTCGCTACCATGGAAGGCCCTACCGTCTGAGGCTGGATTTCCTCAAGGACCATGTCTATTTTGGGTGGGGCCTCCATTTGCCCCCTGCCCCAGGACATCACAGGTCCTATTGGCAGCAGTGTCTTTAGTTTCATCTTGGGAGGCACAGGCCTCGACCCCAGCTAGGTTTAGCATTCTCGCCAGCACGTCTTTTGAGGGAAGCGACCATAGGGGCCTGGCTTCCCTCTCCCCCTAAGGGGGTTTGCCCTACCGAGCCACTTCAATGGGGAGCGCTCGGCTATGGGCTGCCTGCTGGGTTTCTTGGCAGTCCCCTTGGAAAGTAAAGGGGATACTGCCGCTGGAAAGAGGGAGGTGCCCGAAGGCATCTCCAGACAAGGGGGTGAGGGAGGAGTCCCCTACACCCGTAGTCAAAGGAGAGGAGTAAGCCTCCTCTCCGGTTAAAGAGATTTGGAGGGTCCCATGCGAGAACATAGTGGGGGAGGAGGACCTCCATTTTTTTCAGTGGAGCTGCCCGAAGGCGGCTCCGTTGATTGTGAGGGGGAAATGGGAAGTTTTTTATATATTTGTATCATTGGGCATTGTGACCCTAATTTTCTCACGGGATGCACACGCTCATCACCCGTCGCAGTAGCCCGCCCTGCAATGGGTGCGTACAGGCCTGGCAGAGCCAGGTGCCGTCATTTACGAAACCCCTCCCGCCTGGTGGCCTAGCAGTCCCTCAGCATGGCGGCTCCACCTTGCACACGGCGTAAAACTGATAATGTGTGAAGAGAGAATGAAAAGGGATGTGAGGAAGGTATGGGTGGGGATGAAGCAGGTTGTTAAAAACCCACCATCCCAACCCGGAGCTCAGGGGTTTGGGAACATTGTCCCCTCCCCACTCAGTCCCAATCCGGGATAGTTGGCTGTGAAGAAGGTTGGCATCTACACTGTGAATATAGAAAGTTGTGGGAGAGGTTGTAGGTGAAGTGACGAAGTAGGGGACAAATACAGGCTGTCAGGAAGGAGAAGAGGCTAAGCTGGGGACGACGGGGTGCTGACGCGATTTGCCAGGGTGCAAATCGCCGCGACAGCGAGGTGCATTCGGGGCCATGGTAGTCAGAGCTACAATTTACACAGGAGCGGGAGTGTCGACAGGCACGGCCAACATGTCCAAATTGATTGCAATTGAAGCAACGTCTGGGTAGTTCGACGTAGGAACTTACCGGGACACGAAGGTTCCCAGCTTTAATATACTGCGGCAGTTCTTGTCGTTCCAATGTTGAAATCCGGGGCTATCGAAGATAGATTTCGCACAAGGTTGTGTGGAGAGTGGGATGACACGTCTTGACCACATCCGGCAGGGTTCACCACAGCGGGACTCAAAAGATTCATTGACGTCGAACACATCGACTTTTGCAAGTGGGGCATCGGATGATGAACTCATGACAAGAAAGCGGGGATAATCTAAATCTGGGTCTACTTCGTTGGAATAGGTGTCCAACGAGCGAGGAAAGGCTGAAAGGGGAGCTAAGGAACGTTTGGCACGAGAACCCTTACGAGAAGGGAAGGTCTTTGGTTTATGGCTGGCCATTGCAAAAGGAAAAAACTTCGCATTCTCTCTCGGGACTCCCCACCATGGAGGCCTACAAGGGCCCGGTACTACTGCAACTCTACAATCAGTCACGTCCGGTATGTCCTTTTTGAGAATGGATACGGATCCACCACACCATCTTTATAAGCCTAAGAGGCTGCCCGAGTTCTCCTATGCACGGAGAAAAGGGGCCAACGATGGGTTTCTCCTTGGGCATTCGGTAGACGAAGGCGGTGGAGATGCCCAGCCTCTTCCACCTTCATGGAAGAACAATTCGGAATCAATCCATAAAACGAGCAGAGGTCGGGTATCCATAAGGACTACTAGATAGGTGAAGGAAAAATGGGAAATAAAGGGCAGTGGAAGAACGTAATAGGGAAAAGAAGGGAGGGGCATATTAAAAGTCTTATTGACAGCACCATGGGACCCCTAAGGGGCCCAGAGCTGACCCCGCTCGCCACGAGAAGGTCAAAAGCCTCTCTGGGAACAACCCCTGAAGAAAATATCCCAATTACGGGAGGGGGTCGCTCTGTCGCTCTCGACCCAGATGTGCATCAAAGGTCAGGTACGAATCGGCCTCCCACACACAGTGAGGACGGCAGCCATTAACGTCCCAACTGGGTTTAAGGTGAAATAAACCAAAACTTTATTTTTTAACATCTTATGTACAAACAAACGTTTATAAATAAATAAAAAGTCTACATCAATATTTCACAAAACTTAACATTATTTGCTAGTGTTCATTAATGAATTAGTTGGGACTTAGAAAAGATAGAAAGAGTTATAAAATATATTCTCCTCAGTGAAGAATTTCTGTTTTGTCCTTTTGATATATAACGAGACCCATAAGATGACAGTCGGCCTTGATATTTGCTTCAGTTATGCTGTTAGTTCAAAAGAAGTTTCGTTATAGCAACAGTACAAAGACTTATAGAAAAAAAAACCTAAGTTGTATTTGTAAAAATATGAATGATGCAAAAAACAGACTTATTCAAAACTGTTAAAATACTCAAAAATGGTCAGTAATAAAAGAAGGAAACTCGATCTTATGTAAAAACACGAGAAAAAGAAGGTACAAATGAATGTAAACCATGAATGACGAGTTACAGAGTTAAATTTCTAACACAACTCAAATTTCTTTTGCTTAATTTTCAATAATAAAAGAAAAAGTCGTATTATCTAGTTGAATCTATTGTGCTTAGCGAAGGCTGCTATCGCATCTCCTCGTCCTGTAACAAGCAAGTTAAAGGTAATATTTCACTTTTCCTGTGTCCAAATCGAACATGAATAATTTGGGGATGTAATTAATCGTTTCGGCATTGTAAAACTTGGGGGATTATTCGACGAGTTATCAATTATTTCTATGAATCCATTATTGGCATATTTTCAAATCCAGTGTTTGTGTCTCGTTTGCGAGCACAAAAATCCCTTTCAATAATTCCGACCCCTCCACGATGGGATAATTGTGTATTTAGGGGGCTTTATTATAATCAAATTTGCTTGCAGATCTTAATGGTTATTGAATTCCCGATTACAGAGTCCATTAGAGGTCGAATATGAGAGAATGTGACCTCCAGTTTTTATTGCAAATCTCAGATCTTTCTGAAAACTATGACCTCGCTGAAAATAACTTTTTGGTCACAAAGATGTCGAAGCGAACCCAATTATTGGTTACAGGATGTCAAAATGGACTAAAACCCATTTAATTTGTTAAATATTTGGCGTTAACTCGCTGGAAACGGGTTTTAAAGGAAAAACTGGCCAAAATCAATGATAATCAATATTGCAATTACGAAATGGGACGATGGAATAAACAAAAATTTTTAGCACCATAGGAAAATAAAGAGGAAAGGGAAAAACGCTGCACTGCTTAGTATTTCGTTTATGCTTGTTTAATTCATGGCATTTCTTTCTTTTCATTTTATATATCTGAAAAGTGGAAAAGGAAAAAAAAATTATCAAGTCAATTCTAATGTTGTGAGCTGGGCGTTGAAGGAGACTAAAATGCGACCATTTGGGGAGGGAAAGCGGGTGGGAGTCCCTATTCAGCAATTTTTTTAAAATAGCCACCATCTAGCGACCACCACAAAGAGCATAGTCGCCGAAATGACTTAATTTATACTATTCTTAGGCTACATTAAAATAAAAACAAACCAAAAAAGGAAAATATTAAATAAAAGACAACAAAAACGCATAGTCAGGAGCCAGAGGAAGAAGATCCTCCTCCATTGGGCGACCGAACATACAACCGACACCAAAAACTAGGTACAATGGAGGAAGCCACCCTAATCCAAGAAGTGGAAAGACTGTCAGGTGTACAAGTAGCTGAGCGAGTACAAGGGAGACAACGCGCACTTATAAGATTAAGATTTAAGATAAGTTACCGGTGGGTTGCTGCCCAATCCAAGTGGATTCTATATGGCCGCTAGGGTGAAACGAGAAATATCATCTATAAAAGGTGGAGGAAACCACTTTGTGAGAAAAATGTAAAAAACGACGGGTTAAAAGATTCCTCCGCCAATATGAATTGAAGACGGGTGTGTTGAGGAATAGTTAAAAGGGTCGGGGAAACGGGACAACCGGAGAATGGTAAAATGACTACAATCGAATAAAAGGTGGGCAACCGATTGGTCCCCACCGTAAAAGCGACAGCAAGGGCTGATATGGGCATCACCCGAAACAAGATGGCCGTGCGTAAGTCTCGTGTGGCCAATGCGAACTCGGCAAAGGGCCACCTCCAACGACCGCATTCTATGACGACTCGAGGGCCAAGAGCGAATAGAATTTTTTATTTTGTATAGTTTGGATGATGAACACTCATCCCATTCATTCTGCCAGTTGAAAAATATACTTTCTTATTGAAGGAAAGTAGTCCCTAAAAGGCGGAGCCGAGTTCTCAGGGGACACAGAATGTGCTGAGCGGGCCAGCCGATCAGCCTTCTCGTTGCCTAGGACCCCCACATGCCCAGGGACCCAGCAAAAAATAATTCTATATCGGGATGCATTTTGGATCAGCCAGTTGAAAATTTCTGTGACCAGGGGATGGGACGCATTAAAAGATCTAATTGACTGTAAGACACTCCTTGAGTCGGAAAAAATGACCAAAATCACTAAAAGGTAAAATTTGGATGAGTCTAAAGGCTAAAAGGATTGTTGAAAGTTCAGCGGTAAAAATGGATGCTGCTGGTGGCAAAGATAGAGTTAGGAATTCTGCTCCTGGGTAGATGACTGCGGCGCCCACGCCACCGTCCGACTTAGAGCCATCCGTGTATAGTGGGCAGAATTGTTTGTGGAAGATCGAATGCTCTAAGAACAGACTCTTAATGATGCGAGGGTCCATGGAGGACTTCTCCAGGCTCCACATGTTAGTACATACTGTGGGGAGAGGAGCACGCCAACTAGGGGTCAGTAAGGATGGAAGGGTAAGGACCCTTGGAGCACCCAGGTTAGAGAGATGATCTCCTATGCGAAGGTTCAAAGAGCGGGGTAAAGATGGCAACTTATCATATGCCGCCGTTGATTCGGCAGCATACAGGCATCTGTAGACCTCTGATACAGGGGCTTGCTGTACTCGGCAGAGGTATCGCATGCAGATTTGAAGTCTATGGTAGGGTAAAGGGAGTACCCCCACTCTCGCAGTAAAGGCTGTTGACAGGAGAAGTACGGAAGGCTCCACTAGAAAGGCGAACTCCAAGGTTTCGAATGGGGTTCAGCATTTTAAGGGCTGAAAGGGAAGCCGATGAGTAAATTTGACAGCCATAATCCAATTTGGATTGGACGAGGGCTGTGTATAATGTCCACAATGTTTGTCGGTCACTGCCCCACGAAGTGTGTGAGAGGACTTTCAAAATGTCTAGAGCCCGCAGACAGCCTGTTCGAAGTCGGTGTAGGTGTGGTAACCAGGATAACTTTGGATCCAGAGTCACGCCAAGGAACCGAAACTCGGAGACAAACTCTATATCTTCGCCTTGTAGGAAGATAGATGGCGGAACAAGAACCCCTCTGCCTCGGTGGAAATACATTGCTTTGGTTTTGGTCGTGGAAAAGCGGAATCCCTTAAGTTGTGCTCTTTTGGATATAGCATCGACCGCCAGTTGTAGCCGACGCGCTGCTGATGGAAGGCGAGGTGAGGAACAGTATAGTGCTAAATCATCGACAAACAGAGTTGCCAATACACCTTCTGGGAGAGACGAAATAATATCATTGATGGCAATTATAAAACATAAGACACTTAAAACACTGCCCTGAGGAACTCCCTCCTCTTGGGGTTGCAGGTCAGAGTATGCGTCTCCAACACGTAACTTGAAGGATCGAGATGGTAAAAAACTTTGAATAAATGAAGGTAAAAGGCCTCTCATTCCCCAGACGTATAACTGCTTCAAGATGCCGTATCTCCATGTTGTGTCGTAGGCTTTCTCAATATCGAAAAATATGGCCAGGACTCGGTGCTTTAATGAGAAAGCTTTCCGGACTGATCCCTCGAAACGTACTAGTAGGTCAAGGGTACTATGACCTTTGCGGAAGCCACAATGAAATGGATAGAGAAGGTGATTGGCTTCTAGGAACCAGTTTAGGCGCTCCAATATCATTTTTTCCAGCAACTTACTCAAACAACTGGTGAGAGCTATAGGGCGGTAGTGATCTGCATCCAACCCGTCCCTGCCCGGTTTGACAAAGGAAAGGATGATCCCAATGCGCCACGATGACGGGTAAAAACCCTTCACCCATATAAGGTTGTACAAGTCAAGCAGGAAGAGAGTAGAGTGTGGATGTAGGTGCCGAATCATATCGAAATGGATCTAATCAAGGCCAGGGGAAGTAGATCTGCAAAGGGACAAAGCGCTTTGCAGCTCATAGATGCTGAATAGAGCGTTATACGGAGGTTAGATTTTGTTGTGAAGTTGAGAGAATGAGATTCTTCCTTTGATTTGTAGGATTGAAAAGCCTTATCGTAACGGCTGACACTGCTGAGGGCGCGGAAATGGTCAGCAAAAGCATTGCTGACCGCCAGGCCGTCATTCTCCAAGGAACCGTCTAAGTTGAGTGTGGGGGTATGATGATTAGCGTAACGGCCCCTGATCTTATTAATCCTCTTCCAGATCTTAGCAGTAGGTGTCAGAGGAAATCGATGAAACGTATCTGCGCCATGAATTTCGGCGAGCTTGACGAAGGGTTCTTTGGCGAAGCGCACGAGCTCGGTTTCGGTCGACCTTGTTGCACAAAGTTGGGTTCTTTCGGAATCGGGCATGGGCTAACTTGTAATTTTTGATAGCTGTTGCACACGTCGAGGTCCACTAGGGCACGGTTGAGCGGCCCGTGACAGGTCGCCTCCGTGGGATGGTCTGAGTTGCTGCATTGTAGATAGTCGATGTAAAGTATTCTACTGCCGCGTCCACTCCATTGAAGGTCCCCAAAGATGCATTTGTGAAGGACGCCTCTTGGTAACCTTCCCAATCTGCATGACCAAGTCCCACTTAAGGGGCATGGTTGTATGAAGGCTAACTTGAAGGGCCGACAAGACAATAGGGAAGTGGTAACTCCCATGGAGATCGTCAAGAATTGACCATCGAAATTCCGTGAAGCAATCAGGGAAACAAAGAGACAGGTCAACACAGCTAAAAGAGTCCGTCTGGACATGATAAGAGGTAAAATCGCCAGTATTTAAAACAAAAAGAAGGTCAGATAATAAAAGAGACTCTAAAACACTGCCTTTGGCATTTCGAGTGATGTCACCCCAGTATGGGTGACGGGCGTTAAAATCTCCTAGTAATAAGAATGGGGAGGGCAACTGGTCTATAAGTTCTAAAAGGTCGGATCTTGACAATGATAAACAAGGGGGTAGGTAAATAGAGCAAACGGTAAAAAGCTTAGTAAGAAAAACCCTCACAGCAACAGCTTGGAGGGTAGTATGTAGGGAGATGAGAGAAACATGGTAGGATGAAGATACCATGATTGACACCCCTCCATGAGAGGGGCTTCCAGCAGGAGCAATAGAGTTGAAAGTGAGAAAACCGGGTACCGGCGGAAAAGGCCATATACCCAGTTTATTCTCCTGGAGACAAGTAACAGCGGGGTGGATAGTCGTCAAAAGAATTTTGAGTTCTTCCCACTTTGGAAGAACTCCTTGACAATTCCATTGAAAAATGGAAGATATTATGTGTGACGATTAGATACCACTGTGGATATCTTTTTCTCTTTTGAGGCCGATATTGTATTTGAGGTTCGTCCCAAAGAGCTTGGGAGACGGAGAGCTGATTTTGAGGAGCCTGCTTTTGCAGGGGGAGAGATCCTAGATGGAGCAGTAACTAAGGTTTTTTTTCGTGGGTTTTGGAGAACCGACCGAGGCCCTTGATTGTAATTCGGGCTCGCAACCTGGCGGAAAAGGAAGATCAAGAAGGGATTTTCGGCCGGTAGATCCGGATTCATGGGTCGAGGGTATTTTCGGTGTCTGAGGAGTTGGTCCAACCGCCGCAGTTGGTGATGTTGGAGTATCAACTGCTTCCATCGGATCTTGGGTTGAAGGGTGAGCGGAACGAACAGGTGATCTGAGCGAGGTGTGTGGAGCTGGGTGTATTTCTGCCATCGTTTGGATCAGGATGGGGCCTACGTCCTGTGAAGGGCGAGATGGACTTAAGGGCAGAGAATGTTCAACCATAGGGAAGGAGTCCATTGGAGATTCTCGGGGTTCGGCCGAGTCAGCTCCAGAGGCTGCTCGCTTATTGGTGGTCGATGACCCAGGTGAGGAATCCTTTCTCTTACCACTGGGCTTTGGGTCTCGTGGCCGGGTGGATGAACCTTCACTGGTCGATGTTGAGGATTCTTTCAAATAGCGTCTTATGTCTTCAAGCGTCTCTCCCAGCTAGAGCTGCTGGATAGAGGGGGGCTACATTGGTTATCTCGGTGTGAGAGCGATGCTTCGACTGCATATTCTGAATGTTTTCGACGCTGCGAGTAGATCTAGGGTGAAGTGCTTCAGGCTGGTCGGAACTCGCGCGTGATGGTCGGTTTCGTCCAGCATCACGTAAACGTCAGAGAAGAGCCGGCCGAGTGGCGAGGTTTGTGCTCGGGCACGCTGGCGGGCCTCTCTTATATCTAGACGTAGGGAGTCGCGCAAAGCGAGAACTTCCTTTTCATATAAAAATATAGAGCAGAGTTTCGACGCAGCACTGTGGGTACCTCCGCAGTTGGCAGTGGGGCGTTTTGGTGCATTCGGAGGCCATGGTAGTCAGAGCTACAATTCACGCAGGAGCGAGGGTGTCGACAGGCTCGGCCAACATGTCCAAATTGATTGCAATTGAAGCAGCGTCTGGGTAGTTCGATGTAGGGACTTACCGGGACACGAAGGTACCCAGCTTTAATATACTGCGGCAGTTCTTGTCGTTCAAATGTTAAAATCAGTGTGGCGGTTGGAACTTTAGTGGAGCCTAATGTTTTAGTTACCCTGTGTACGTGTGTGACACGTTGGGTACTGAGCTTACTCTGAGGGCGGGTGGAGTCGTAGTCCTTTAGTTCGTTTGAACGGACGACACCTTTGACGATATTCAGACGCGGATGGGGCGAGACAGTTATTGGAATTTCAGCTATCGAAGATAGATTTCGCACAAGGTTGTGTTGAGAGTGGGATGAAACCTCGACTACTACATCACCACTTCCTCTTGACCACATCCGGCAGGGCTCACCACAGCGGGACTCAAAAGATTCATTGACGTAAAACACATCGACATTTGCAAGTGGGATGTCAGATGTTGAATTCATGACAAGAAAGCGAGGATAATCAAGATCTGGGTCTACTTCGTTGGAATAGGGGTCCAACGAGCGAGGGAAGGCTGAAAGGGAAGCTAAGGAACGTTTGGCACGAGAACCCTTACGAAAAGGCGAGGTTTTTGGTTTATGGCTAGCCATTGCAAAAAGAAAAAAACTTCGCATTCTCCCTCGGGGCTCCCCTCCATGGAGGCCTACAAGGGCCCGGCACTACTGCAACTCTACAATCAGTTACGTCCGGTATGTCCTCTTGGAGAATGGATACGGATCCAACACACCATCTTTATAACCTTAAGAGGCTGCCCGAGTTCTCCTACACAGGGAGAAAAGGGGCCAACGATGGGTTTCTCCTTGGGCATGCGGTAGACGAAGGCGGTAAAGATGCCCAGCCTCTTTCACCTTCATGAAAGAACAATTCGGAATCAATCCATTAAACGAGCAGAGGTCGGGTATTGATAAGGACCACTAGATAGGTGAAGGAAGAGAGGGAAATAAAGGGCAGTGGAAGAGCGTAATAGAGGAGGAAAGAAAGAGGGGTATGTTAAAAGTCTTGTTGGCAGCACCATGGGTCCACTAGGGGGCCCAGGGCTGACCCCCCCTCGCCACGAGAAGGCCAGAGCCTCTCTGGGAACAACCCCTGAAGAAAAGATCCCAGAGAGGGAGGGGGTGCACTTATAAGTATCGAGGTGTAAAAGTGGGAGAAAAAACACGCAATTGTATTAAAGGGGGGTGAAAAGTTGCTAGGAACCTTCCGGCTGGATTAAACACGAGTTCTGAGTCAAGGTAGGAAGAGAGAAAATGAAAGAAACGGAGACGGGGGATGGAGTATACGAGGCACACGCTAAGTTTGGTACGGCACGTGGTACAGGTGGGCGGGAGATGGCGGGACATAAGATATCTTTGAATTAGTCTGGTGTGACCCAGGAGGAGACGGGTCAGCACAACTTATTTATGGCGGGAGCGGGGCAAGGATGAGCGAGACCCAGTATCTGAAGTGGGGTTTAATGCGCTGAGGTTTGGTGAAAGGCGGAATTCGTCCTCCAGTTAGCCACTGCAAAGGCACTCAGACACCAGGCAGAAGTTGATAAGCTTGTTAACCGAGGTCGAAAGCAAGAACAATCGGATCTCGCCGATCAAAGTGGGAATAATAGGAAAATAAGGACATCGCGCTGCCGGAATCTGTGAGTAGCACGAATTTAGTGGAATTTACTAGGCAGACCTTTTGGAGAACCTGTTGGATGAGGTACAGGTCTGCAATGTACAATGAGTGCCCGGGGGTAATAGGGAAGGAAAAGGAGCATCAAGACGCCGCCCCCGCAACAACGACATCAACAATCTGTGGAGGAAGCGAGAGCCATCGGAAAAAATGGCTGTGCCCTGAAAGGGGAGAAGCTTGGTTAAGAAACGCTGATATGAGAACCCTATTTGGCTTCAAGGGCTTGCCTCCTGGAAAGACATGGTTGCAGATTGTTGTTGGGGACATCATCCACGGAGGAAGACACGTACAGGAGAGCTATTAGACAGGAGACAGAGGAAATAGAGCATTAAAGATAAAGTTGGTCTTCAGTGGAAGGGGCAATGCACACCAGAGGGAAGATTAAAAAATATATAAAGTTAGCAGGGGGATAGTCGCCGATTTGGTAGGAAAGAGACGTTGCATTCCGCACAGAGCAAATCGAAGGCTCTGGTTTAGAATTAGCTCAAGACGAGGGAGGAGCTAGTGATGCATAGTTGTACATCGCATAGCTAAAGTCGTTTGAGCTGGACTTCATCACAGAAGAGAAGGGGACGCTTATGGACCAAGCTCTGGGAAACGCCCTCTCTTTGTGATAAGAGGTTGGGATCTTGGTAAAGCCGCCCTGTGAAGGTGGTGGCTTCCGCTGTCCGGGTAAAGAGTTAATTTAACATTAACTAATTTCTCCATCAACTTGCATATGCAAGAAGTTCGCAAAATTTGGCAGAAACTGGCCGGGTTTTTTTTTGTTGTTTTTTAAAATTTTAGGAGCCCATCTGGCGACTGCCTACTTGGCCATTAGTCGCCGTACTCACAGCAGACTAGACAAGGCTACATTAAAATAACAATATGCAAAATAAAACGAAAAACAATAATAAAAGAAAAAGTGCAACAAGCAGGAGGAACGCTCCGGCGTCGGGGGGGGGGGGGAGGTCTGTCCCCCCCCTCCCCCGGATAAGAGCGATCTCTCTTCGGCTTGCGAAAATTAAGCACGATAGCCATTCACCATGAATCTGTGAGGATACCCTATCTCCAGATTCTGTTGAACAGAGCTTGCAGAAAGGCCATGCCTCGCTCAACTAAGTGTCAAAGCTTAGGATACAGGCTATCGTCAGGACTATGTGCAGTAATACACACACAAAGCGAGAGCGACCGCAGCTCACAGCGTAAACAGATCATTGAAGACTTCTTCTCTTCTGGAACAAAAGCCCAGTCAGCGGTCTTCGGAGCTTATACCGGCTAGAAAATGGGGAGAAAGCGGTCGCAGACGACGCAGGATCCGAAACTCCGGTCTCGTCTTTATCCAGAGAGAGAGAGAGAGGGGGGGGAGGGCCGGCAAGAATCTGCCCCCGAATCCTTTTGACGTGCTTAAACACTTGAGCAAGAGGGGGTCTTCTTGTTAAGTGAAGAGCTATATACACACCATGAAGAGCGGCGGACGTGCTTCGAACTATGCGGGAAACAAACCCTTGCTCGAAGATATTTACATAATAAAAATGTTCGGGAAGCGCTTGTATCGCACATAAAAATATTGCTTCTCTAAAGGGCCGCCTCACACTCGGCCGACCACCACGGAAGTGGACGGCGTGCAAAACACGCAATGTTCTTGGAATAATAGTCACACGGACGGCGCGGGTGCCGAAAAATCAACGGCTTGTTTAACACACCGAAATTATTCGACTGAGATAGGTAATGACATTGCCTGAAATGCTGACTACCGTCACCGCCCTAAGCACGAACAAGGTGGTTTCTTAGGCAACAGCGGCCCAGTAAAGATATTTAGATGACAAAATAACTAAAATGAAGGTCATTGACCATCTTCCACCCAAAACAAGCTGCGCGTACGGCGAGCATAAAAATGAAGTGGTTCTCGGACCATAAGTGAATTCAACCAATCTCCAACTCTTTGATCAGAGGGGCAGGGACACGTACCTAGAATTGATCGTGTAATTTTCCTGATGGGGCGCCTACCGCTCAGATCCCCGAGGAGAGAGTGTCTCGGCAACCATGCCACAATGCGGCGGAAGTCCTCCGCATTGAGATTACATGACAGTGGACCATACATTGCCACAGCAAGAAAGGATGCATACAAAACCAGAAAATGAACGGAGACGTGTCGGGGTGTAAATTGCGCAATCACTTGCCCGGCCCCTATCCCGTGGTGGTGGGGTTGCAAACCCCTTGAACTCCGGGAGGGTGGGCAGGGGGCATGCGCCCACTATGGTCTCAGGAATCAAACAGTTAAGGGGAGTAGGAAGAGACGGGCTTCAACCACAGTCACAGATGAGCCTCTATAGTGTATAGTGGACGTGACGCTTAGTAGGGGTGGAGGGCATGACCTTTTTTATTTCTTAATTTATTGTATCTAATCTAGCTAATAACTTCAGGGCCCAAGCCACTGAAACCAAACGTTATTTTTTTTAGTACTGTAGCACCAGGAATAAAGAAAAATAAACAATAAAGAATAAAACAAATCAAGAAATCGGGGCCTACTGATCAACGTGGATTCCAAACCACGGCATCTACAGTGTATGGTAGCCACCGAGAGGTCGACCCAAATCGTTACTCCATCCAAGGACTAACCACACCCAATGTACCTTAACTACTAAATTCGGTGTATCCACTCGGCTAAGCTGTAGCGATTGTATGTGATATCTATACATAGTATGTAGGTGGAACAGGATGAATAATTATAATGCCCTACGGCTTGTCATAAAAGACGACTAAGGCGCGCGAACCGCCGCAAGCAAAGTTTGGGTGTTACGTGAAATAGAACGGGTCGCGTTGATGCGTGCCAACCCCACTTTACTGGATAGTTTCATAATATTTGGGGGCATTTGATGTGTAAAAATATTTGCTTAATGTAATTATTAAACCTGCTGCTTGTTTAATCATCCCATAAAATAGGGTTGGAGGTTCTCACCAACCCTGTCTTAAGTTAACATACTTTTCCACATTCATTTTTTTTAATTCTACCTTTTTACATACGTCTCTATGGGATGACATATTTTCTGCCATCAAGGTGGCAATTGAGAGTTTTACCACCGAGACGAAAACATTATACCTTTTTTGGTTTCGTCGATCACGCGACATAGCTGTACTGATCTGTTGAAGAATTGGATCTCTCTAAGTACTGTTTATCGATGAGCACTTCGATACACTTTTTAATCATTGGGATTTGCGGTATAAATCTTGCTTTGGACTGACTGATCACCTGAAAAACAACAACATTACGATTATCAACAAGGGCTAAGGAAAAGACTATTATGCAGTTAGTAGGGACACTCTAGGACTGTAGATCTGTGGGGGTGAGATCACATCCACAGCTCGTGTTTTGTGGCTAGCAGCCATCCTAAACCATTTATTTAAAATTCTATATAATTTTTTATTAGTTTATTTTATATCGCGTGTTTGTGGAGCAAGAAGAAGAAGAATAGTGCCGAAAATAAATGCTGCAAAGCCCAAACAGACTAGCCCGCAGCCAAATTCAAGGACGGGTAATTTGCATGAAAATTCTCAATAAAAATATAAACATCTGGATAATATACAAAAATATAGCTATGAAATTAAGATCAATAGAATGGAAGTACAGGAATTTAAAGCCATCAAAGGGTGTAAAAGGATATAAAAAATAAACTAGTGAGAACTTGACAAAGGATAAAAACATAGACTATAGTTGGATCAACAATAGATACAAGAACACGAATACCGTCTGTCGGTGTGTGTCATCTAAAGCAAATAAGCCCGAAGGGGATGCAGGCCTGGGAAACAAAGCACCCGAAAATTTTGTTCCTATGAATGCCTGTAATGGTGTTGATGAGCGTGAACACCAGCTTGTGGGAAAACGGTTGGCGACTATGATATTGTAAAATTACTATTCTTCGATTTAACAGATCAATATTCTAATAATATTTAGTGTAAAATAGCGATTAAGTGGATCGTGTTAATAAACTTTACATTTTTCAAGTAAATGAATGGTCTGAATAAAGTTACCAAATATCTCCAGTGGGTGACTATACCAAAGATGCTGCTCATGTCTCCCCTAACAGCCCCAAAACCATTACTCAACAAGACTCACCTCTTGAATGAGTAAATTGTGTTTGAGGACCTTGCGCGCTTTCATGATCCTCACAATTGCTGCTTGCAGGTACAGTTTGCGATCCTCATCCACGGAACTATGGGTCTGTTCCACTTCCTGCTGAATTTCCTTAGGACTGGCCACTGTGATCTTAAATTTGGTTCGTTTGTTACTATAGTCTAAATTCAATTTCACTAATGTATCTCCCTCTAGGTCCTGTATGGAAGGAAAACAATGATAAAGAACTGGTATAATCTCACAAAAGGCGTTTATTCAATGGAGTAAGGAGACAAAATGAGTTGAAAGTAATGTAGAAGGTGAAAGAATTTACTCAACTCCTGAATACTGAAATAATTGAAATAAAGTGGTAGGTTTCTGCGCCAAACATATTCCTTCTGTACAAGGGAGTGCGCACCCATAGGGGTGGGTAAAGAAGAGAGCGCAAATACAGGAGCAAGATTTATCCTTGGTGAGAAAATAATGCTGAGTGATGAGATGATGTGACAACTGCGAAAAGTTAAGATGGTTGGGGTGTGCATGGAGAAGATGGATGGAAGGTTATGTTAAATGCGCTCCCAGTTCCTGTTTCAACTGTGGCAAAATGACCCTGGTACCCTCGGGCATGTGAGCGATTGTCATTCTGAAATTTATGTGAATTTCACTATCTGGTGGGACCTCGGCAAAAATTGTAAAGGGACTGTTGGCGCAATTAACTAACAGAAAAAGTGCGAGGGGTGGGGTGGCACTACAAAAATAATGGGGTGGATTATTTTTTTTTTATTATTATTTATCGGCTACCTGGCGACTGCCTATTTGGTCATAAGTGGCAGTAATTCTTTCAAAACCCTTAGGCTAGCTTAAAAACAAAGGCAAAAAAGGCACAAAAACCAAAATTTTTTTTAAAAAAGCAAGGAAGCATGCCCGACGTCGAGGGAAGGCGGGCCTCTACCCTCGGCGAAGGAACAATGCGACCTAAAATAAAGTCAAATAAAATGTATTGCGACCAGCTCAGCCGTGAAGATATACGCAAGGCCTGATAAAGCCCCGCTGACTTCAAACAGAGGGGATACGGCGTGGAAACCGACCCCCTCCTGGGGATTGGGAGGGGACGCAGTCTTCCAAATGCCAGCTGTAGCTACACCTAATCCCCCTTTTGTGGGTATACAAAAAGAAGATGTCACAGACAAGGTGCCTTGGGAATAATGAAATTCTTTCCTACTCTGCCCAGGTTTTTTAAAATTACAACATTTGGAACACATAGAGACTGGATCGCTACCTCAACTTATTCCCTTACCTCAGAAGTGGAGGTGAGAATTTTACAATTAATAAGCGACTGAAGAAACTTAGTGAACTGTTCCGTATTGAGCATGGTGTGTTTTTGCAATTCTGAACACATGACGCTATCAACCTAAAAAGAAAAAAATACAATGAATTTTATGAGACCAATTAATTGCAAATGTCTCTTGTAAAAAAAAAAGAAGAAAAAAAAGGGCAAAAAAAACATGAGGGTATATCTATTAGAAGACTTTTGAAAGATACATAAAGTGAGTACTGAAGTTTACATAAGGTACATAGACCAAAGGTCAGGGAAGGTGAGCAATTTTTCCTTCTGACCCTGCGCTCATTCTACAACAAAGGTACCTCTGTCCACTTGCTGGATATTGAGAAGGTAGTGTAATACAAGAGGGTATCTCCCAGCAATGGAGATAGAATAGTTATGAGGGAAAGAATACTATGTAGTGAAAAGGTATTTAAGTTGACCCCCCCCCCCCCTGCAATAAGAGAGCACCTTTCAAATCTCTTGCCATAAATACATCTTACAGAAGGAGAGAGAATTGAAATGGGAAGTGGAAAAAGAACTGAAAAGAGAAAAGGATCAAATAAATAGGATAAAAGGTTATACTAAAGAATTAAGATCATGAAAGGATAGGGAACTTTTATTATTAACTAGTGTTCGAGTAAGGAGCTAGTTTTTTGTGGGATTCAAACCATGGATCAATTACATACGTCCCCAGGAACAGAGACTGCACATGGACAATAAAAGAACCCAGTCTCAACCCCAAAATTCCTGGTAAATTTGTTCACCTCACAAAAAATTCCAATAATAACCCCCAAATCACACTAAACGTCTGCATCCCACTCAATAAAAGCCTCAACAATACTCGGCCTTATCTTCAAGCATTCACATCGCCAGTGGCATGGAAGAAAGCCAATGTGATACCTATATTTAAGAAAGGGGATAAAACAAATATGTCTAATTACAGACCAGTAAGTTTGTCATCAGTGGTAGGGAAAATGATGGAATCTATTATAGCAAGGAATATTAGGGATCACTTGGATAAGCATAAGTTGATAAAAGAATCACAGCATGGCTTTAGTAAGGGTAAATCCTGCCTGACTAATTTGCTGTCTTTTTATAGTAAGGTGTATGAAGCAGCAGATAAGGATGAAAACTATGATATTTTATACTTGGACTTTAGTAAGGCTTTTGATCGAGTGCCACACTTACGGCTTCTGAGCAAAGTTAAAGCACACGGGATCGATGGCAGTATATTTAGGTGGATTCAGTCATGGCTTGGTGACAGACAGCAAAGAGTTAGTATAGATGGAGTTAAATCTGAGTGGGGGTGTGTTAGCAGTGGAGTTCCACAAGGATCTGTTTTGGGTCCCTTGCTATTCTTAATTTATATTAATGATCTTGACATAGGTATAAGTAGTGACCTGAGTAAATTTGCTGATGATACTAAGCTAGGTAGGGCCATTAGGGCTGATTCTGATGCTGTTGTAATGCAGGAGGAATTGACCATTCTGTCCAATTGGGCTGAGAAATGGCAAATGAAGTTTAACATAGACAAATGTAGTGTACTTAGTATAGGTAGAAATAATCCACTGAATAGTTATAAATTAAATGGGAGAAATTTAGGGAGGACCGATTGTGAGAGGGACTTGGGTATTTTGGTAAGTTCAGACCTTCGTCCTAGAAAGCAATGCCTAAATGCTAAGAATAAAGCTAATAGGATATTGGGATTCATTAGGAGGAGTGTAAGCAATAAGAGTGCTGAAGTCATTCTAAAACTGTATCTGGCGCTAGTTAGGCCTCATCTAGACTATGCAGTACAATTTTGGTCACCATATTATAGGAAGGATATTGATTTGCTTGAGTCTGTGCAGAGAAGGATGACAAAGATGATTGGTGGGCTAAGGAACTTACCTTATGGTGAAAGGCTCAGAAAACTAAATCTACATACATTGGAAAGGAGAAGAGTCAGAGGGGAATTGATTGAGGTCTTCAAATGGGTAAAAGGATATAATAAAGGGGATCTGGGTAAGGTTCTTATACTTAGTGAACATGACAGGACACGTAGCAATGGGTTTAAGCTTGATAAGTATAGGTTTAGGAAGGAGATTGGGAGGAATTGGTTTACAAATCGTGTGGTAGATGAATGGAATAGGCTCACTAGACATGTGATAGAAGCCTCCTCTCTGGGTAGTTTTAAGAATAGATTAGATAAATATATGAATGAAGCTGCTAGATGGGACTGACTTTTTTATGTACATATGTATATATTTTTCTAAGGAGTGGGGAGATTATTTTGCGGTTGCATGAATGGACATAATCCTCTGGATGCATTTTATGTATATTGTAGATTAGATCTGACGAACTCCTGTAAAGGGTGACAATGTTGCTGACTTTTCTCTGGTAAGAAATCTTTTGTGTGTTGACTGGAACAGGAGCTGCCAAGTGTAGGCCATGAATGGTCTTTTGCAGTCTCCTTCTTTTCTTGTGTTCTTATGTTAACCGATACCTGCAGCAAAGCATCGAAACAACTTCGGATAAAAAGAACCATTACACCTTACAAACAATTCGCCCACAACATACTTAAATACCCCCATGGACTCTCACCTAAACATACTTGGCACACGATTTTACACCGATATAGGACACTCAGCCCTCTTCACCCATGCCACAGTGACAGAACAAAAGCGCCTCCGCATAGGAACACGAAGACTACACCCTCTCCCATTACTACTTACACCCAAGACTACTCCAACAGATAGATATCAGACACACACACAATTTGTCGGATGACAACTTCACAATCTTCCAAACAACTTAGTAATACGGTAATCAAGGCCGCGCCATCACAACAAAATAATCCATACACCCAACCTAACAAGTCCTCAAGTCTGGATCCAAACAACCTCGTAAATGTCATTCTATCGCACACAAACCCAGAAGAAACATTTTTCCTATGCCATACACAGTTCACTTTCCCAAGCCTACTTTGTAGCCACTACCTAAAGCTCAACACTTGTAAAATGAAAACAAAATTCATTGAGAAACAAAATAGTGGATATTCGGAAGGCTTCTACGACAATTCTGGCAAACACTTGCCTAAAAGGACAACTACCAGTGCAACAATTGCCTGATATATTAGAATTTAGGCAAGCGTTAATAGCATTCTGAATTTGAGGTGAATCTAGCACAAAAATGCTGCTGCAGCGCTTTATATTTGACCATACTGATTACAATTTCTAAGTCGGGACGAGTGAAACGCCAATAAACAAAGTCTGCTGACCAAAGTCGTGTGCTCTCACTTATTCTGATTTATGACCTTACGATCTTCAATAATTCCCGGGCTAAACTTGGGAAGACTGGCAATTACATCATCCGAAAGCAAATGTAAAACAACATAAGGGTTTCAAATTTCGTTAGAATCGGCCGAATAGTTACGTTATTAAAAAAAAAGAAGAAAAAAGGGAGACCAACGGACAGACATAGTGAGATATAGAGTCGCACGCGACTAAAAAAGCATCTCACCAGCATTGGTTTTTCCTGCTCCCCTCCCCTTTCTATTAGCTGTCCTAGACATTTAGCATTACTGAACAATGTGTAGGAGAAATGCACTTGGAAGAGGTCATCAAGGCAGCAACTGAGAAGTGACAATATCAATCTAAAATAATGGGTTTAAGTAAAGGTTGCATTTCTGGAATATATTTGCACAAAAGGGTTCCCTCCCTAACAATGACTCCTGACCCATAAATAATGCAATCAGACTTTGCAATCAGACTTACCGTCTCAAACATGAGGAGCATCGCCATTTGAAAAGAAGACATAGTGATCAAAAAGGTTCTCTTTGTAAAGCTAACTTTCAATTCTCCTGAAACGAAATCATTCATTAATGGCCGGTGTCTTAAATCTCAACTCCCGTTCCTTTCCTTAACATCTATGCAGATGATTATACCCTAAATCTCCATTAAGTAAGCCCCTTTCCTCTATTGGATCACACAAGTTTTCTTTCCATAATTAACAAATCCTTAATATGTGGCCCACAATTCACCTTACCTTGACATAAATGATGAAGCCATGTCAATTTTCTGCCATTAAAATTTTGATGATAAAAGCCTTCAAACTGTGAAGAAAAAATATACAAAATTAAGTGCTAGGGATATTATGATTTAAAATATAACTAAAAAATATATTCAATGAACTCAGTATGACATAAGTGTGTCACAGGGAAGATAAGCAAAAAATATATTCAATACATTCAGTATGAAATAGTTACAGGGAAAATAAACAAAAATCAAATGCCACCAGTCGAATCTGCCTGTATGCTGATTTCTGGATATATTGCATATTGAATATATGAATATGAATTTACGAACAAATTTTACAACTTTTGCTAATATATATTGCCTGGTAAAAATAATAAAGTTAACTTAATAAAAAATGGAAGAACCAATAAGCTTATAACAAAAAAACTTGAAAGTCAAATTATGTTGAATTTGGCACGCCTGTCTGTGGTATAAGAAGACTCCCTATACCGTCCTTTGACACTTGTCGTAAACAGGCACTAAGCACAGATAGGGGCAGCTAACCTAAGGAAGCAGCGCACCTGAAAGTTTTGTTCGTGGGAACGCAATAAGCGTGGATGTGCGCCAAGCTCACTTTGTGAAAAAGTTGTTGATCATAATAATGGTAGTTTTACTACAGATTTGAACCGTTTGGGTGCCCATTTCATTGGGGCTGAGGCCAAGGGTTTAACATGAACTCTGAACCAGCGGTCTTATAACATATCGGAACCGCTGAGCTCGCCCAAGCTCAAATTGGGCTCCCATTCGGGGACGAACCATGCCCAATGTGATCATAAGGATTTATGTGAAGGTAGGCGAGTTAGATTATTATGCCATATGATGACACTTTGTGAGGTTTTTTTTTTTTTTTTTTTTTATAGAGCCAATCTGGCAACTACCCACTTGGGCATAAGTCGCCGAAAAACACGACAGCCTAGAATTAGGCTACTTTAAAGTTAAAATATGAAAACTTAACAATGAATATAAATTGGAAAAACTTAACAATCGAAGCAATCTCCGGCAGCGGGGGGAGGTCCCCTCACCCCGGTGCAGGAGAGTGCAACCTAAAACAAAACAATAACAAAAAAAAGGAACCTTAAATAAAGGGGAGAAGGCCGGCCTCCCCCAAAAAGTCAATAAGTCCGCCAGTCATGGTGCACGCACTCGTCCCGAGTACAAGGGACAGGCGGTAGCGACCCCGCCCATCCCGGTACCGAGACAGGTATCGTGCGCGAAGATCACCCAGACTGGGACATTCGACAAGAATATGCCGAACAGTCTGGGGGACGACGCAGTCGTTGCAATAGGGCACATGCGAGCGCTCTACCAAGTAACGATGCGTCACACGAGTGTGTCCGATTCGAAGACGACAGAAAGCAACCTGAAGCCGCCGCGGCATTGGGGGATAGGTCCATGGGAACAGTCGCGGCGCAATGGCACGCAACTTTAAGTTCCCCTCGACCGTCTCCCATCTTCTTTGCCAAGCAGTCCGAAGAGCTGCCCGTATTCCTGCCATGTAGTCAGTGTGAGGAAGAGCGAAACGCTGGTCCGGTCGCAGAGTCCTCGCGGACTCTTTGGCGCCCTCATCGGCGCGCACATTCCCCGCAATTCCTACATGTCCAGGAACCCAGCAGAAGATAATCTCGACATCTGCCCGGCTCGCCAAAACCGTGGCGTCACGGATTTCGCGAACCAGGGGATGCGGAGATTCCAATGCCCCGAGAGCACTCAGGGCGCTTTGTGAGTCGCTATAAATCACAATCCGGTCTCCGAACCGGGCACGTCGCGTAATCTCCCGTACCGAGTGGTGTATTGCCACCAGCTCGGCCGTGAAGACAGACGCAGCGCCTGGTAGAGCCCCGCTGACTTCAAACAGAGGGGATACGGCGTGGAAGCCGACCCCCTCTTGGGACTTGGAGCCATCCGTATACACTGGCACGGTACCAGCGTGACACGATGTGTGCTCCAAAAAGGTCGAACGCAATACTCCCGGCGCAGTACAAGCTTTGGGAGCAGAGGCGTGGCGACAAATAGCAAAATGTGGTACCCTCCAGGGTGGCGTCCTGGGCAGAACCAGGGGAGCCACCGGCCCGAGAGCTATATCTACCTCTCGAAGGAGTTTCCTGGCCCTAAACCCAAAGGGCTTAGGGTATGACTGGCGTCTCTCGGCGGCATAGGCACCATCGAGATCAGCTGCGGATGCAGTGAGAGCTGTTGGCGACTGAGGGAGGCGCCGGGCTCGCGCGTACAGGCGAGTGATGCACTGCACGCGGCGCAGAGCGAGTGGCATCTCCCCAGCATCGACCAACAGGCTCTCAATGGGGGAAGTGCGGAAGGCACCGGTCGCAAGGCGAAGGCCGGTGTGGTGGATCGAATCCACCTTCCGCAATAAACGCTCGGCTGCGGATGCATAAAACTCGCATCCGTAGTCGAGCTTCGAGCGAACAAAGGATCGATAAAAAAGTAAGGCGGTAGCCCTATCAGCGCCCCAAGCGCTGAACGTCACGGAACGGAGAATGTCCATGGCGCGGGTACAAGAGACCCTAAGGCTGCGAATGTGAGCCTCCCAGGTGAGGCGTCGGTCGAATACAAGACCAAGGAAACGGTGCGACTCAACCACATCCAGGCGCACCCCATTAAGAAACAAATCTGGGTCGGGGTGAAGCCGTGGGTGGCGGCAGAAGTGCACCACCTTAGTCTTGGCCAAAGAAAACCGAAACCTGTGCGCTTCGGCATAGCGAGAGACGCGGTTCAATGCCTGTTGGAGTCGGCGCTCCAGAGTTGGCATCTGGGCCGCGCCAAAAGAGATCGAAAGGTCGTCCACGTAGAGCGTAGCGAGAACATCTTCCGGCAGCACCGAGGTGATGCCGTTGATGCTCAGGGCAAAGAGTGTGACACTGAGGACACTTCCCTGCGAGACACCCTCTTCCTGCTCCTTTGGGCCGGAGAGGGCTCCCCCCACCCGTACGCGGAATCGACGATCTCGCAAAAATTCAGATATAAACATTGGGAGGCGTCCCCTCGCCCCCATCGTGTGGAGAGTGTCCATGATACCGTATCGCCATGCGGTATCATAGGCCTTCTCCAGATCAAAAAACACCGTGGCGTAGTGCTGTCTACGAAGGAAAGCCTCGCAGACGGCATTTTCCAGTCGGAGCAGAGCATACGACGTGGAGTGGAACTTACGGAAGCCGCACTGTGCAGAAGACAGATGGCCTCCGCTGTCCAGGAAATAGGCTAATCTAACATTTACCAATTTCTCCATCAACTTGCACACGCAAGAGGTTAGAGAGATTGGGCGGAAACCGGTCGGAGTAGAGTGATCTCTCCCCGGCTTGCGAAAGGCGAGCACAGTAGCGATTCGCCAGGAGTCTGGGAGAAGACCTTCCACCCAGATCCTGTTGAACAAATCTAAAAGAAAGGCCATGCCTCGCTCACCCACGTGTCGAAGCATGGCGTACGGGACATCGTCCGGACCATGGGCGGTGTCCGCGCACGAAGCGAGAGCGGAACGCAACTCACTCACGGTAAACTTGTCGTTGAAGGGTTCTCCGCCTCTGGAGGTAAAGTCCAGCCGGCGGCCTTCCGCGACATCACGACGTGCATTGAATGCTGGCGGAGCAGCATCACGGCTAGAGAATGCGGAAAAAGCGGTCGCTAAGGATTCCGCCACGGACGCGGGGTCCGAGATTGCGGTCCCATTCTCCTGGAGAACGGGAGGGGGGTCCTGCGAGAACTTGCCCCGAATCCTTTTGACTCGCTTCCACACCTCAGCTAAAGGGGTCTTCCCGTTAAGTGAAGACACGTATGCCCGCCAAGAAGAGCGGCGGGCGTGCTTCGAAATATACCGGAACCTAGCCCTAGCCCGACGAAATTCAGCGACAGTGAAATCGTTCGGGCGGCGCTTATAGCGCATGTACGCATAACGCTTCTGTTTGAGGGCCGTCTCACACTCGGCCGACCACCATGGGAGTGGTCGGCGTGCAAAACGGCCAGACGTCCTAGGAATAGTAGTCAGGCCCACGGCGATGAGGTTGCCGGAGAAGAACTCAACGGCCTCATCTACCGACCTAAACTCCTCGACTGAGATAGAGAATTCAGTCATTTCCTGAAATGCAGGCCACCGCGCCCGCGCCAAGCACCACCGAGGTGGTCTCTCAGGCGGCAGTTGCCCTGAAAATGATATTTGAATGGGAAAGTGATCACTACCATGGAGGTCATCGACCACCCCCCAATCAAAATCAGGCTGTGCATCCGAAGAGCACAAAGATAGGTCAAGGCAAGAAAATGAAGCGGTTCTCGGACAGTGATGCGTAAACTCATCCACGTTTAGGACACCCATCTCAAGCTCTTCGATCAGATCGGCAAGGACTTGTCCCCTGGGATTTATGGAGTAATCTCCCCAGAGAGGATGCCTGCCGTTCAGATCTCCAAGCAAGAGATAGGGCCTCGGCAACCGTGCCACGACGCGGCGGAAGTCCCCCGCGTCGAAGTCAGCTGACGGTGGAATGTACGCAGAAATGATAGTATACCTCCTATCCAGGTGCAGCTGCACAGCCACTGCCTGAAAGGAGGTATCTAAAGAGAAAGGAAGAACGGAGACATCATGCCGGGTGTAAACTGCGCATCCCCCAGCCCGGCCATCCCGAGGTGGTGGGGTCGCAAGACCCTTATACCCCGGGAGGGCAGGGAGGGGGCACGCACCTAGCATGGTCTCCTGCAAAAAAATAGCTAACGGGGAACGGGACGAGACGAGCCTCCGCAGCTCCTCCCAGTTGGCCCGGAGTCCACGGCAATTCCATTGAAGGAATATGCCCTCCAGGCCTAGCTCGGAGGAGACGCGGGGGCCCTCCTCGAATTGAAGACCCTCACGGGAATGGCCGTACGCTTCCCGGGGGCAGAACCCCGGGCGCTGTTGGCCGGACAAAGCGCTGAAGGCGCTGTCGCCTTCGAGGACTTATTGGGGGAGGTTGGGCTCGCCATGCGAGTCTTTTCCTCCCTCCGCCTCGAAACCTTAGGCGGGCGTTGCGGCTTCGGAGGCGGGGGGCCCTCTTTTCGAGGAACCACCGTCTCCGAGCCACCCGCTCCACCTCGGGACGTGGGCGAAGGAGCCGAAGCTCCTTTGTTGCTGTCCTCCTTTCGGGGGACAGCTTTAGGAACCCCGGAAGATGGCCTAGCGACCATCTTCAGGGGTGTTGCCTCCTGTGAGTCTAACGACTAGGTGGAGGCGCGTGGCCGTTTCGACTTACGGGAAACGGTCACGCTGGGGGAAGAGGGGGGAGCCCTGGTTTTAGCCGGGGCAGGGTATGAGCCCTTTTTGCCGCCAGCTTTACCAGGGGAGCGCCCGGGTTGGGTAGAGCCCGCAGAAGGGCTCCGAATGGGCGCGGAAACAACCGTGCTCGTTGGCCTGGATGGGCCGGGAGCAGAGGGTGCCTTCCTAACTATTGAGGCATATGACGTCCCAGGCAGAGCCGGGCGCGCCAGGACCAAGTCCTTTCCCTCGCGGAATGAGAGTCGATCCTGGGCCTGAACGGCCAGGATTTCTTTCTCAAGGAGATATGCACCACATTGCTTCGAAGAAGCAGGGTGCGGCTCTCCGCAATTGACACACTTGGCCACACACGATTTGGACTTATCGTGTGCGACCTTGGAGCAATTTACACAGACTTCGGGTGACCCCGACTTTGCACGTCTACATGAGCGATTCGTATGGCTGAAGCGGTGACAGTAATAGCACCGCCACGGCAGTGGCACGAATGCCTTCACGCGGTAGCGGTACCAACCGGCACGCACCGACTCAGGGAGCTTGTCACAGTCGAACGTGACGAAGAGTGTAGGGGTGGGTCTCGAAGCCCCTCCCTGTTTTCTCATCACACGTTCGACCTTGACCGCCCCATGGTCGGCCAGCTCTAAGGTGATGTCTTCAATGGAGTAGTCAACGAGTTCCCTCGCATAAACTACTCCTTTCACAAAGTTCATGGTAGAGTGCGGCGTCACACTCACCGGGGTGCCATGAAGTGTCCGAAGAGCACTAATCCTGGCCGCCTCGGCGGGATTCGCCGCATTCGCCAGAAGGCTCCCGTCCGAGAAACGGGTTACCTTCGGCTCTCTACCAATTGCACTAGCTAATCCTCTCCGCTGATGGATCATGTTGCCCTTGGACAACATGGTGCCATCAGTGGAGCGAATAACGAGGAAGCGTTTGAAGCCAGCGGGCTCGAAAACGCCAGGTAACCTCTGAATCAGGGGCCCCGATGTCATCGAGGCTCCGCCCTGTGCACTCTTGGTAGTAGTCTTCTTTGTCAGGGGCTCCGCAACCGGGGGGGCAGAGGGGGCGGATGTGCCGATCTTGGCTTGGTCGCTTGCCAGAGTGGCAGCAGACCCATCCGTCCCCGCAGCCCCCGCGGATGGAGAGGAGCCCCGAGTCTTTTTGGTCTTTTTAGTCTTTTTCTTTTTCGGAGAGGAGGGCGGGGAATGAACCCGCTTTTCACCTCCGCCGGCAGAAGTCCCCAGGCCAGATGGACCAGCCTCAGCCAGGTCCCTCTCCGAAATGGAGAAGGTCCTGGTTGTCGTAGGGGCACCTGTCGGAGGAGATCCCTCCCCTCCTTCTACTGCCTCGGAGCCCTCAGCCATTTGAGGAGGACCTTGCATAGGGGCGGATTCGGGTTCGGTGCTTGGCACCGAGCCCGAATTCCCCCCCATGGAAGGCCCTACCGTCTGGGGCTGGGTCTCCTCAAGGACCATGTCTATCACAGGAGGGGCCTCCAATTGGCCATCCCCTCCCAGGACATCGCAGGTCCCCTTGGCAGTGTCGCCAGTCTTGTATGGGGAGGCACAGGCCTTGACCCCGGCAAGGTTTAAAATTCTTGCCAGCAGGTCTTTTGAGGGAAGCGACCGAAGGGGCCTGGCTTCCCTCTCCCCCCTAAGGGGGTTTGCCCTACCGAGCCGCTTTGATGGGAAGCGGCTGGCTAAGGGCTGCCTGCTGGCTTTCTTGGCAGTCCCCTTGAAAAGAAAAGATGGGACTGCCGCTGGGAAAAGGGAGGTGCCCGAAAGCACCTCCAGAGAAGGGGGTAAGGGGGAGTCCCCTGCACCCGTAGGCGAAGGAGAGGAGTAAGCCTCCTCTCCGGTTAGAGAAATATGGAGGGTCCCCTGTGCAAGCACAGGGGGGGGGACCTCCATTTTTTCGGTGGAGCTGCCCAAGGGCGGCTCCGTCGATGAGCAAGGGGGAGTTAAAGGGGTTTGGTTTTTTTTTTGTTGTTCATCTATGGGCATGGTGACCCTATTTTTGCCACGGGACGCAATAGCTCATCACCCCGCGCAGTAGCCCGCACTGCGAGAGGTGCTTACAAGCCCGGCAGAGCCAGGCGCCGCCATTCGGGACCACCCCTCCCGCCTGGTGGCCCGGCAGTCCATCGGCATGGCGGCTCCACCTTGGACACGGCGTAAAAAATATAGGTTGTGAAGAGGAGAGGAAAAGGGATGTGAGGAAGGTATGGGTGGGGATGAAGCAGGTTGTTAAAAAACCCCCATCCCGAACCGGAGCTCAGGGGTTAGGGGACAATGTCCCCTCCCCCCTCAGCCCCGATCCGGGGTGGTTGGCTTGAGAAGAAGGTCAGCATTCTACCCTTTGAAATTAGAGGCTGACCAGAGAAAGTTGTGGGAGAGGTTGTATGAAAAGCGACAAGGTAGGGGAGAAATCGGGCTATCTGAAGGAAGGAAGAGAGGCTAAGCTGGGGCCGGACGGAGCGCTGGATCCCGTCAGCACGGCGGCCAGGATGGCAAATCGCCGCGCCCCTTACGGGGGACACTTTGTGAGGCCTTAGATTTCTCACTGGGAATATACAGTTAAATGTGACATCCCAAACATGGATCGCTACAGTGTATGGAAAGAGTCAACAAGTCAATCCAATATGGGACTTCCTCCACCGACTTACCGCACCCAATGCGTCCTAACATCGATACAACTGAGGCAGTGCTTCCATGGTAGACTTTACAATCAAACCAAACTTAATTTAACCAAAGAGGATCGATCTCAAACGTTCTCTCTACTTGATGGGACAAAGCGAACCTCAACTCCAGTTGAAGGGTGACTAAGACTATCTTTTACGAATACTGCCGGGTAGTGAACACAGACAAATTCTAATTTTTTTTTTTTTTTTTTAATTAAGGGGCTATCTGGCGACTGCCGACTTAGGCAATAGTCGCCGTAAACAAACAGCCTAGTTCTAGGCTACTTTAAAAATTAAACAGGAAACAATAAAAAGAAATAACAATAACAATAAAGAAGCAATAAAGAAGCAATAAAAAAACAATAACAACAAAAACAACAAACCGGGTTAAATGAAAGGGAGAAGGCCAGCCTCCCCCAAAAAGTCAATAAGTCCACTAGTCATGGTGCACGCACTCGTCCCGAGTACAAGGGACAGGCGGTAGCGACCCCGCCCATCCCGGTACCGGGACAGGTATCGTGCGCGAAGATCACCCAGACTGGGACATTCGACAAGAATGTGCCGAACAGTCTGGGGGACGACGCAGTCGTTGCAATAGGGCGCAGGCGAGCGCTCCATCAAGTAGCGATGCGTCACACGAGTGTGTCCGATTCGAAGACGACAGAAAGCAACCTGAAGCCGCCGCAGCATTGGGGGATAGGTCCATGGGAACAGTCGCGGCGCAATGGCACGACACTTAAAGTTCCCCTCGACCGTCTCCCATCTTCTTTGCCAAGCAGTCCGAAGAGCTGCCCGTATTCCTGCCATGTAGTCAGTGTGAGGAAGAGCGAAACGCTGGTCCGGTCGCAGAGTCCTCGCAGACTCTTTGGCGCGCTCATTCCCCGCAATTCCTACATGTCCAGGAACCCAGCAGAAGATAATCTCGACATCTGCCCGGCTCGCCAAAACCGTGGCGTCACGGATTTCGCGAACCAGGGGAAGCGGAGATTCCAATGCCCCGAGAGCACTCAGGGCGCTTTGTGAGTCGCTATAGATCACAATCCGGTCTCCAAACCGGGCACGTCGCGTAATCTCCCGTACCGAGTGGTGTATTGCCACCAGCTCGGCCGTGAAGACAGACGCAGCGCCTGGTAGAGCCCCGCTGACTTCAAACAGAGGGGATACGGCGTGGAAGCCGACCCCCTCTTGGGACTTGGAGCCATCCGTATACACTGGCACGGTACCAGCGTGACACGATGTGTGCTCCAAAAAGGTCGAACGCAATACTCCCGGCGCAGTACAAGCTTTGGGAGCAGAGGCGTGGCGACAAATAGCCAAATGTGGTACCCTCCAGGGTGGCGTCCTGGGCAGAACCAGGGGAGCCACCGGCCCGAGAGCTATATCTACCTCTCGAAGGAGTTTCCTGGCCCTAAACCCAAAGGGCTTAGGGTATGACTGGCGTCTCTCGGCGGCATAGGCACCATCGAGATCAGCTGCGGATGCAGTGAGAGCTGTTGGCGACTGAGGGAGGCGCCGGGCTCGCGCGTACAGGCGAGTGATGCACTGCACGCGGCGCAGAGCGAGTGGCATCTCCCCAGCATCGACCAACAGGCTCTCAATGGGGGAAGTGCGGAAGGCACCGGTCGCAAGGCGAAGGCCGGTGTGGTGGATCGAATCCACCTTCCGCAATAAACGCTCGGCTGCGGATGCATAAAACTCGCATCCGTAGTCGAGCTTCGAGCGAACAAAGGATCGATAAAAAAGTAAGGCGGTAGCCCTATCAGCGCCCCAAGCGCTGAACGTCACGGAACGGAGAATGTCCATGGCGCGGGTACAAGAGACCCTAAGGCTGCGAATGTGAGCCTCCCAGGTGAGGCGTCGGTCGAATACAAGACCAAGGAAACGGTGCGACTCAACCACATCCAGGCGCACCCCATTAAGAAACAAATCTGGGTCGGGGTGAAGCCGTGGGTGGCGGCAGAAGTGCACCACCTTAGTCTTGGCCAAAGAAAACCGAAACCTGTGCGCTTCGGCATAGCGAGAGACGCGGTTCAATGCCTGTTGGAGTCGGCGCTCCAGAGTTGGCATCTGGGCCGCGCCAAAAGAGATCGAAAGGTCGTCCACGTAGAGCGTAGCGAGAACATCTTCCGGCAGCACCGAGGTGATGCCGTTTATGCTCAGGGCAAAGAGTGTGACACTGAGGACACTTCCCTGCGAGACACCCTCTTCCTGCTCCTTTGGGCCGGAGAGGGCTCCCCCCACCCGTACGCGGAATCGACGATCTCGCAAAAATTCAGATATAAACATTGGGAGGCGTCCCCTCGCCCCCATCGTGTGGAGAGTGTCCATGATACCGTATCGCCATGCGGTATCATAGGCCTTCTCCAGATCAAAAAACACCGTGGCGTAGTGCTGTCTACGAAGGAAAGCCTCGCAGACGGCATTTTCCAGTCGGAGCAGAGCATACGACGTGGAGTGGAACTTACGGAAGCCGCACTGTGCAGAAGACAGATGGCCTCCGCTGTCCAGGAAATAGGCTAATCTAACATTTACCAATTTCTCCATCAACTTGCACACGCAAGAGGTTAGAGAGATTGGGCGGAAACCGGTCGGAGTAGAGTGATCTCTCCCCGGCTTGCGAAAGGCGAGCACAGTAGCGATTCGCCAGGAGTCTGGGAGAAGACCTTCCACCCAGATCCTGTTGAACAAATCTAAAAGAAAGGCCATGCCTCGCTCACCCACGTGTCGAAGCATGGCGTACGGGACATCGTCCGGACCATGGGCGGTGTCCGCGCACGAAGCGAGAGCGGAACGCAACTCACTCACGGTAAACTTGTCGTTGAAGGGTTCTCCGCCTCTGGAGGTAAAGTCCAGCCGGCGGCCTTCCGCGACATCACGACGTGCATTGAATGCTGGCGGAGCAGCATCACGGCTAGAGAATGCGGAAAAAGCGGTCGCTAAGGATTCCGCCACGGACGCGGGGTCCGAGATTGCGGTCCCATTCTCCTGGAGAACGGGAGGGGGGTCCTGCGAGAACTTGCCCCGAATCCTTTTGACTCGCTTCCACACCTCAGCTAAAGGGGTCTTCCCGTTAAGTGAAGACACGTATGCCCGCCAAGAAGAGCGGCGGGCGTGCTTCGAAATATACCGGAACCTAGCCCTAGCCCGACGAAATTCAGCGACAGTGAAATCGTTCGGGCGGCGCTTATAGCGCATGTACGCATAACGCTTCTGTTTGAGGGCCGTCTCACACTCGGCCGACCACCATGGGAGTGGTCGGCGTGCAAAACGGCCAGACGTCCTAGGAATAGTAGTCAGGCCCACGGCGATGAGGTTGCCGGAGAAGAACTCAACGGCCTCATCTACCGACCTAAACTCCTCGACTGAGATAGAGAATTCAGTCATTTCCTGAAATGCAGGCCACCGCGCCCGCGCCAAGCACCACCGAGGTGGTCTCTCAGGCGGCAGTTGCCCTGAAAATGATATTTGAATGGGAAAGTGATCACTACCATGGAGGTCATCGACCACCCCCCAATCAAAATCAGGCTGTGCATCCGAAGAGCACAAAGATAGGTCAAGGCAAGAAAATGAAGCGGTTCTCGGACAGTGATGCGTAAACTCATCCACGTTTAGGACACCCATCTCAAGCTCTTCGATCAGATCGGCAAGGACTTGTCCCCTGGGATTTATGGAGTAATCTCCCCAGAGAGGATGCCTGCCGTTCAGATCTCCAAGCAAGAGATAGGGCCTCGGCAACCGTGCCACGACGCGGCGGAAGTCCCCCGCGTCGAAGTCAGCTGACGGTGGAATGTACGCAGAAATGATAGTATACCTCCTATCCAGGTGCAGCTGCACAGCCACTGCCTGAAAGGAGGTATCTAAAGAGAAAGGAAGAACGGAGACATCATGCCGGGTGTAAACTGCGCATCCCCCAGCCCGGCCATCCCGAGGTGGTGGGGTCGCAAGACCCTTATACCCCGGGAGGGCAGGGAGGGGGCACGCACCTAGCATGGTCTCCTGCAAAAAAATAGCTAACGGGGAACGGGACGAGACGAGCCTCCGCAGCTCCTCCCAGTTGGCCCGGAGTCCACGGCAATTCCATTGAAGGAATATGCCCTCCAGGCCTAGCTCGGAGGAGACGCGGGGGCCCTCCTCGAATTGAAGACCCTCACGGGAATGGCCGTACGCTTCCCGGGGGCAGAACCCCGGGCGCTGTTGGCCGGACAAAGCGCTGAAGGCGCTGTCGCCTTCGAGGACTTATTGGGGGAGGTTGGGCTCGCCATGCGAGTCTTTTCCTCCCTCCGCCTCGAAACCTTAGGCGGGCGTTGCGGCTTCGGAGGCGGGGGGCCCTCTTTTCGAGGAACCACCGTCTCCGAGCCACCCGCTCCACCTCGGGACGTGGGCGAAGGAGCCGAAGCTCCTTTGTTGCTGTCCTCCTTTCGGGGGACAGCTTTAGGAACCCCGGAAGATGGCCTAGCGACCATCTTCAGGGGTGTTGCCTCCTGTGAGTCTAACGACTAGGTGGAGGCGCGTGGCCGTTTCGACTTACGGGAAACGGTCACGCTGGGGGAAGAGGGGGGAGCCCTGGTTTTAGCCGGGGCAGGGTATGAGCCCTTTTTGCCGCCAGCTTTACCAGGGGAGCGCCCGGGTTGGGTAGAGCCCGCAGAAGGGCTCCGAATGGGCGCGGAAACAACCGTGCTCGTTGGCCTGGATGGGCCGGGAGCAGAGGGTGCCTTCCTAACTATTGAGGCATATGACGTCCCAGGCAGAGCCGGGCGCGCCAGGACCAAGTCCTTTCCCTCGCGGAATGAGAGTCGATCCTGGGCCTGAACGGCCAGGATTTCTTTCTCAAGGAGATATGCACCACATTGCTTCGAAGAAGCAGGGTGCGGCTCTCCGCAATTGACACACTTGGCCACACACGATTTGGACTTATCGTGTGCGACCTTGGAGCAATTTACACAGACTTCGGGTGACCCCGACTTTGCACGTCTACATGAGCGATTCGTATGGCTGAAGCGGTGACAGTAATAGCACCGCCACGGCAGTGGCACGAATGCCTTCACGCGGTAGCGGTACCAACCGGCACGCACCGACTCAGGGAGCTTGTCACAGTCGAACGTGACGAAGAGTGTAGGGGTGGGTCTCGAAGCCCCTCCCTGTTTTCTCATCACACGTTCGACCTTGACCGCCCCATGGTCGGCCAGCTCTAAGGTGATGTCTTCAATGGAGTAGTCAACGAGTTCCCTCGCATAAACTACTCCTTTCACAAAGTTCATGGTAGAGTGCGGCGTCACACTCACCGGGGTGCCATGAAGTGTCCGAAGAGCACTAATCCTGGCCGCCTCGGCGGGATTCGCCGCATTCGCCAGAAGGCTCCCGTCCGAGAAACGGGTTACCTTCGGCTCTCTACCAATTGCACTAGCTAATCCTCTCCGCTGATGGATCATGTTGCCCTTGGACAACATGGTGCCATCAGTGGAGCGAATAACGAGGAAGCGTTTGAAGCCAGCGGGCTCGAAAACGCCAGGTAACCTCTGAATCAGGGGCCCCGATGTCATCGAGGCTCCGCCCTGTGCACTCTTGGTAGTAGTCTTCTTTGTCAGGGGCTCCGCAACCGGGGGGGCAGAGGGGGCGGATGTGCCGATCTTGGCTTGGTCGCTTGCCAGAGTGGCAGCAGACCCATCCGTCCCCGCAGCCCCCGCGGATGGAGAGGAGCCCCGAGTCTTTTTGGTCTTTTTAGTCTTTTTCTTTTTCGGAGAGGAGGGCGGGGAATGAACCCGCTTTTCACCTCCGCCGGCAGAAGTCCCCAGGCCAGATGGACCAGCCTCAGCCAGGTCCCTCTCCGAAATGGAGAAGGTCCTGGTTGTCGTAGGGGCACCTGTCGGAGGAGATCCCTCCCCTCCTTCTACTGCCTCGGAGCCCTCAGCCATTTGAGGAGGACCTTGCATAGGGGCGGATTCGGGTTCGGTGCTTGGCACCGAGCCCGAATTCCCCCCCATGGAAGGCCCTACCGTCTGGGGCTGGGTCTCCTCAAGGACCATGTCTATCACAGGAGGGGCCTCCAATTGGCCATCCCCTCCCAGGACATCGCAGGTCCCCTTGGCAGTGTCGCCAGTCTTGTATGGGGAGGCACAGGCCTTGACCCCGGCAAGGTTTAAAATTCTTGCCAGCAGGTCTTTTGAGGGAAGCGACCGAAGGGGCCTGGCTTCCCTCTCCCCCCTAAGGGGGTTTGCCCTACCGAGCCGCTTTGATGGGAAGCGGCTGGCTAAGGGCTGCCTGCTGGCTTTCTTGGCAGTCCCCTTGAAAAGAAAAGATGGGACTGCCGCTGGGAAAAGGGAGGTGCCCGAAAGCACCTCCAGAGAAGGGGGTAAGGGGGAGTCCCCTGCACCCGTAGGCGAAGGAGAGGAGTAAGCCTCCTCTCCGGTTAGAGAAATATGGAGGGTCCCCTGTGCAAGCACAGGGGGGGGGACCTCCATTTTTTCGGTGGAGCTGCCCAAGGGCGGCTCCGTCGATGAGCAAGGGGGAGTTAAAGGGGTTTGGTTTTTTTTTTGTTGTTCATCTATGGGCATGGTGACCCTATTTTTGCCACGGGACGCAATAGCTCATCACCCCGCGCAGTAGCCCGCACTGCGAGAGGTGCTTACAAGCCCGGCAGAGCCAGGCGCCGCCATTCGGGACCACCCCTCCCGCCTGGTGGCCCGGCAGTCCATCGGCATGGCGGCTCCACCTTGGACACGGCGTAAAAAATATAGGTTGTGAAGAGGAGAGGAAAAGGGATGTGAGGAAGGTATGGGTGGGGATGAAGCAGGTTGTTAAAAAACCCCCATCCCGAACCGGAGCTCAGGGGTTAGGGGACAATGTCCCCTCCCCCCTCAGCCCCGATCCGGGGTGGTTGGCTTGAGAAGAAGGTCAGCATTCTACCCTTTGAAATTAGAGGCTGACCAGAGAAAGTTGTGGGAGAGGTTGTATGAAAAGCGACAAGGTAGGGGAGAAATCGGGCTATCTGAAGGAAGGAAGAGAGGCTAAGCTGGGGCCGGACGGAGCGCTGGATCCCGTCAGCACGGCGGCCAGGATGGCAAATCGCCGCGCCCCTTACGGGGGACACTTTGTGAGGCCTTAGATTTCTCACTGGGAATATACAGTTAAATGTGACATCCCAAACATGGATCGCTACAGTGTATGGAAAGAGTCAACAAGTCAATCCAATATGGGACTTCCTCCACCGACTTACCGCACCCAATGCGTCCTAACATCGATACAACTGAGGCAGTGCTTCCATGGTAGACTTTACAATCAAACCAAACTTAATTTAACCAAAGAGGATCGATCTCAAACGTTCTCTCTACTTGATGGGACAAAGCGAACCTCAACTCCAGTTGAAGGGTGACTAAGACTATCTTTTACGAATACTGCCGGGTAGTGAACACAGACAAATTCTAATTTTTTTTTTTTTTTTTTAATTAAGGGGCTATCTGGCGACTGCCGACTTAGGCAATAGTCGCCGTAAACAAACAGCCTAGTTCTAGGCTACTTTAAAAATTAAACAGGAAACAATAAAAAGAAATAACAATAACAATAAAGAAGCAATAAAGAAGCAATAAAAAAACAATAACAACAAAAACAACAAACCGGGTTAAATGAAAGGGAGAAGGCCAGCCTCCCCCAAAAAGTCAATAAGTCCACTAGTCATGGTGCACGCACTCGTCCCGAGTACAAGGGACAGGCGGTAGCGACCCCGCCCATCCCGGTACCGGGACAGGTATCGTGCGCGAAGATCACCCAGACTGGGACATTCGACAAGAATGTGCCGAACAGTCTGGGGGACGACGCAGTCGTTGCAATAGGGCGCAGGCGAGCGCTCCATCAAGTAGCGATGCGTCACACGAGTGTGTCCGATTCGAAGACGACAGAAAGCAACCTGAAGCCGCCGCAGCATTGGGGGATAGGTCCATGGGAACAGTCGCGGCGCAATGGCACGACACTTAAAGTTCCCCTCGACCGTCTCCCATCTTCTTTGCCAAGCAGTCCGAAGAGCTGCCCGTATTCCTGCCATGTAGTCAGTGTGAGGAAGAGCGAAACGCTGGTCCGGTCGCAGAGTCCTCGCAGACTCTTTGGCGCGCTCATTCCCCGCAATTCCTACATGTCCAGGAACCCAGCAGAAGATAATCTCGACATCTGCCCGGCTCGCCAAAACCGTGGCGTCACGGATTTCGCGAACCAGGGGAAGCGGAGATTCCAATGCCCCGAGAGCACTCAGGGCGCTTTGTGAGTCGCTATAGATCACAATCCGGTCTCCAAACCGGGCACGTCGCGTAATCTCCCGTACCGAGTGGTGTATTGCCACCAGCTCGGCCGTGAAGACAGACGCAGCGCCTGGTAGAGCCCCGCTGACTTCAAACAGAGGGGATACGGCGTGGAAGCCGACCCCCTCTTGGGACTTGGAGCCATCCGTATACACTGGCACGGTACCAGCGTGACACGATGTGTGCTCCAAAAAGGTCGAACGCAATACTCCCGGCGCAGTACAAGCTTTGGGAGCAGAGGCGTGGCGACAAATAGCAAAATGTGGTACCCTCCAGGGTGGCGTCCTGGGCAGAACCAGGGGCGCCACCGGCCCGAGAGCTATATCTACCTCTCGAAGGAGTTTCCTGGCCCTAAACCCAAAGGGCTTAGGGTATGACTGGCGTCTCTCGGCGGCATAGGCACCATCGAGATCAGCTGCGGATGCAGTGAGAGCTGTTGGCGACTGAGGGAGGCGCCGGGCTCGCGCGTACAGGCGAGTGATGCACTGCACGCGGCGCAGAGCGAGTGGCATCTCCCCAGCATCGACCAACAGGCTCTCAATGGGGGAAGTGCGGAAGGCACCGGTCGCAAGGAGAAGGCCGGTGTGGTGGATTGAATCCACCTTTCGCAATAAACGCTCGGCTGCGGATGCATAAAACTCGCATCCGTAGTCGAGCTTCGAGCGAACAAAGGATCGATAAAAAAGTAAGGCGGTAGCCCTATCAGCGCCCCAAGCGCTGAACATCACGGAACAGAGAATGTTCATGGCGCGGGTACAAGAGACCCTAAGGCTGCGAATATGAGCCTCCCAGGTGAGGCGTCGGTCGAATACAAGACCAAGGAAACGGTGCGACTCAACCACATCCAGGCGCACCCCATTAAGAAACAAATCTGGGTCGGGGTGAAGCCGTGGATGGCGGCAGAAGTGCACCACCTTAGTCTTGGCCAAAGAAAACCGAAACCTGTGCGCTTCGGCATAGCGAGAGACGCGGTTCAATGCCTGTTGGAGTCGACGCTCCAGAGTTGGCATCTGGGCCGCGCCAAAAGAGATCGAAAGGTCGTCCACGTAGAGCGTAGCGAGAATATCTTCCGGCAGCACCGAGGTGATGCCGTTGATGCTCAGGGCAAAGAGTGTGACACTGAGGACACTTCCCTGCGGGACACCCTCTTCCTGCTCCTTTGGGCCGGAGAGGGCTCCCCCCACCCGTACGCGGAATCGACGATCTCGCAAAAATTCAGATATAAACATTGGGAGGCGTCCCCTCGCCCCCATCGTGTGGAGAGTGTCCATGATACCGTATCGCCATGCGGTATCATAGGCCTTCTCCAGATCAAAAAACACCGTGGCGTAGTGCTGTCTACGAAGGAAAGCCTCGCAGACGGCATTTTCCAGTCGGAGCAGAGCATACGACGTGGAGTGGAACTTACGGAAGCCGCACTGTGCAGAAGACAGATGGCCTCCGCTGTCCAGGAAATAGGCTAATCTAACATTTACCAATTTCTCCATCAACTTGCACACGCAAGAGGTTAGAGAGATTGGGCGGAAACCGGTCGGAGTAGAGTGATCTCTCCCCGGCTTGCGAAAGGCGAGCACAGTAGCGATTCGCCAGGAGTCTGGGAGAAGACCTTCCACCCAGATCCTGTTGAACAAATCTAAAAGAAAGGCCATGCCTCGCTCACCCACGTGTCGAAGCATGGCGTACGGGACATCGTCCGGACCATGGGCGGTGTCCGCGCACGAAGCGAGAGCGGAACGCAACTCACTCACGGTAAACTTGTCGTTGAAGGGTTCTCCGCCTCTGGAGGTAAAGTCCAGCCGGCGGCCTTCCGCGACATCACGACGTGCATTGAATGCTGGCGGAGCAGCATCACGGCTAGAGAATGCGGAAAAAGCGGTCGCTAAGGATTCCGCCACGGACGCGGGGTCCGAGATTGCGGTCCCATTCTCCTGGAGAACGGGAGGGGGGTCCTGCGAGAACTTGCCCCGAATCCTTTTGACTCGCTTCCACACCTCAGCTAAAGGGGTCTTCCCGTTAAGTGAAGACACGTATGCCCGCCAAGAAGAGCGGCGGGCGTGCTTCGAAATATACCGGAACCTAGCCCTAGCCCGACGAAATTCAGCGACAGTGAAATCGTTCGGGCGGCGCTTATAGCGCATGTACGCATAACGCTTCTGTTTGAGGGCCGTCTCACACTCGGCCGACCACCATGGGAGTGGTCGGCGTGCAAAACGGCCAGACGTCCTAGGAATAGTAGTCAGGCCCACGGCGATGAGGTTGCCGGAGAAGAACTCAACGGCCTCATCTACCGACCTAAACTCCTCGACTGAGATAGAGAATTCAGTCATTTCCTGAAATGCAGGCCACCGCGCCCGCGCCAAGCACCACCGAGGTGGTCTCTCAGGCGGCAGTTGCCCTGAAAATGATATTTGAATGGGAAAGTGATCACTACCATGGAGGTCATCGACCACCCCCCAATCAAAATCAGGCTGTGCATCCGAAGAGCACAAAGACAGGTCAAGGCAAGAAAATGAAGCGGTTCTCGGACAGTGATGCGTAAACTCATCCACGATCAGATCGGCAAGGACTTGTCCCCTGGGATTTATGGAGTAATCTCCCCAGAGAGGATGCCTGCCGTTCAGATCTCCAAGCAAGAGATAGGGCCTCGGCAACCGTGCCACGACGCGGAGGAAGTCCCCCGCGTCGAAGTCAGCTGACGGTGGAATGTACGCAGAAATGATAGTATACCTCCTATCCAGGTGCAGCTGCACAGCCACTGCCTGAAAGGAGGTATCTAAAGAGAAAGGAAGAACGGAGACATCATGCCGGGTGTAAAACCGCGCATCCCCCAGCCCGGCCATCCCACGGTGGTGGGGTCGCAAGACCCTTATACCCCGGGAGGGCAGGCAGGGGGCACGCGCCTAGCATGGTCTCCTGCAAAAAAATAGCTAACCTGGAACGGGACGAGGCGAGCCTCCGCAGCTCCTCCCAGTTGGCCCGGAGTCCACGGCAATTCCATTGAAGGAATATGCCCTCCAGGCCTAGCTCGGAGGAGACGCGGGGGCCCTCCTCGAATTGAAGACCCTCACGGGAATGGCCGTACGCTTCCCGGGGGCAGAACCCCGGGTGCTGTTGGCCGGACAAAGCGGTGGAGGCGCTGTCGCCTTCGAGGACTTATTGGGGGAGGTTGGGCTCGCCATGCGAGTCTTTTCCTCCCTCCGCCTCGAAACCTTAGGCGGGCGCTGCGGCTTCGGAGGCGGGGGGCCCTCTTTTCGAAGAACCACCGTCTCCGAGCCACTCGCTCCACCTCGGGGCGTGGGCGAAGGAGCCGAAGCTCCTTTGTTGCTGTCCTCCTTTCGGGGGACAGCTTTAGGAACCCCTGAAGATGGCCTAGCGACCATCTTCAGGGGTGTTGCCTCCTGTGAGTCTAACGACTCGGTGGAGGCGCGTGGCCGTTTCGCCTTGCGGGAAACGGTCACGCTGGGGGAAGAGGGGGGAGCCCTGGTTTTAGCCGGGGCTGGGTATGAACCCTTTTTGCCGCCAGCTATACCAGGGGAGCGCCCGGGTTGGGTAGAGCCCGCAGAAGGGCTCCGAATGGGCGCCGAAACAACCGTGCTCGTTGGCCTGGATGGGCCAGGAGCAGAGGGTGCCTTTCGAACTACTGAGGCATATTACGTCCCAGGCAGAGCTGGGCGCGCCAGGACCAAGTCCTTAGCCTCGCGGAATGAGAGTCTATCCTGGGCCTGAACGGCCAGGATTTCTTTCTCCAGGAGATATGCACCACATTGCTTCGAAGAAGCAGGGTGCGGCTCTCCGCAATTGACACACTTGGCCACACACGATTTGGACTTATCGTGTGCGACCTTGGAGCAATTTACACAGACTTCGGGTGACCCCGATTTTGCACGTCTACATGAACGATTCGTATGGCCGAAGCGGTGACAGTAATAGCACCGCCGCGGCAGTGGCACGAATGCCTTCACGCGGTAGCGGTACCAACCGGCACGCACCGACTCAGGGAGCTTGTCACTATCGAACTTGACGAAGAGTGTAGGGGTGGGTCTCGAAGCCCCTCCCTGTTTTCTCATCACACGTTCGACCTTGACCGCCCCATGGTCGGCCAGCTCTAGGGTGATGTCCTTAATGGAGTAGTCAACGAGTTCCCTCGCATAAACTACTCCTTTTACAAAGTTCATGGTAGAGTGCGGCGTCACACTCACCGGGGTGCCATGAAGTGTCCGAAGAGCACTTATCTTGGCCGCCTCGGCGGGATTCGCCGCATTCGCCAGAAGGCTGCCGTCCGAGAAACGGGTCACCTTCGGCTCTCTACCAATTGCACTAGCTAATCCTCTCCTCTGATGGATCATGTTGCCCTTGGACAACATGGTGCCATCAGTGGAGCGAATAACGAGGAAGCGTTTGAAGCCAGCGGGCTCGAAAACGCCAGGTAACCTCTGAATCAGGGGCCCCGATGTCATCGAGGCTCCGCCCTGTGCACTTTTGGTGTTAGTCTTGGTCAGGGGCTCCGAACACGAGGGGGTAGAGGGGCCGGATGTGCCGATCTTGGCTTGGTCGCCTACCAAAGTGGCAGCAGACCCATCCGTCCCCGCAGCCCCCACGGATGGAGAGGAGCCCCGAGTCTTTTTCGTCTTCTTTGTCTTTTTCTTTTTTGGAGAGGAGGGCGGGGAATGAACCCGCTTTTCACCTCCGCCGGCAGAAGCCCCCAGGCCAGATGGACCGGCCTCAGCCAGGTCCTTCTCCGAAATGGAGAAGGTCCTGGTGGTCGCAGGGGCATCATCCGGAGGAGATCCCTCCCCTCCTTGTACTGCCTGAGAATCTACAGCCGTTTGATGAGGACCTTGCATAGGGGCGGATTCGGGTTCGGTGCTTGGCGCCGAGCCCGAATCCTCCCCCATGGAAGGCCCTACCGTCTGAGGCTGGGGCTCCTCAAGGACCATGTTTATCACAGGAGGGGCCTCCAGTTGGCCATCCCCTCCCAGGACATCGCAGGTCCCCTTGGCAGTGTCGCCAGTCTTGTGTGGGGAGGCACAGGCCTTGACCCCAGCAAGGTTTAAAATTCTTGCCAGCAGGTCTTTTGAGGGAAGCGACCGAAGGGGCCTGGCTTCCCTCTCCCCCCTAAGGGGGTTTGCCCTACCGAGCCGCTTTGATGGGGAGCGGCTGGCTAAGGGCTGCCTGCTGGCTTTCTTGGCAGTCCCCTTGGAAAGAAAAGAGGGGACTGCCGCTGGGAAAAGGGAGGTGCCCGAAAGCACCTCCAGAGAAGGGGGTGAGGGGGAGTCCCCTGCACCCGTAGGCGAAGGAGAGGAGTAAGCCTCCTCTCCGGTTAGAGAAATATGGAGGGTCCCCTGTGCAAGCACAGGGGAAGGACCTCCATTTTTTTGCTGGAGCTGCCCGAGGGCGGCTCCGTCGATGGAACAGGGGAAGTTGAGGGTTGGGTTTGTTTTGTTTTTTTATCATCATTGGGCATGGTGACCCTTTTTTAAACACGGGATGCAATCGCGCACACCTCTCGCAGTAGCCCGCACTGCGAGAGGTGCTTACAAGCCCGGCAGAGCCAGGCGCCGCCATTTAAGACCACCCCTCCCGCCTGGTGGCCTGGCAGTCCATCGGCATGGCGGCTCCACCTTAGACACGGCGTAAAAATTAATAGATTGTGAAGAGGAGAGGAAAAGGGATGTGAGGAAGGTATGGGTGGGGATGAAGCAGGTAGTTAAAAACCAGCCACCCCAGACCGGAGCTCAGGGGTTAGGGAACATTGTCCCCCACCCCCTCAGCCCCGATGCGGGACGGTTGGCTGAAAGGAAGGTCAGCATCTACCCTGTGAAATTAGAGGCTGACCAGAGAAAGTTGTGGGAGAGGTTGTGTGAAAAGAGAGGAAACAAGTGTTTTGAAGGAAGGAAGAGAGGCTAAGCTAGGGCCGGACGGGGTGCTGAGTCCCATCAGCACGGCGGCCAAGATGGCAAATCACCACGCCCCTTACGGGGAACAAATTCTAAATAAAGGTTAAGGGTCATATACCGCATCCATCTTTTTGTGTAATGTTCCTTGAAGTAATTCAAGCTCATCACAATTTAAGGAGTTTCTGAAAGGTTATTCTCATGCTTCACTCACTTTGACATCTTGTCTGTTCTATCCTTCCTATTTCATCTCCCATGTTTTATTACATCCTGCCTTTTCCAATACCCGTGCCCTGTCTATTCTATCAATCCTTTTTCACCAGTTTCTCCTTAATCTATCCTTCCTCTTTTACCACTGGTTTCCTGTCTATTCTATCCTTCCGCGTTCACCACTTGTGTCCTATCTATCTTCCACTTTCACCAATGTGTGTCCAGTCTATTCTATTCCTCTTTCATAACCTGTGTTGTCTAACTTCCTCTTAAAACACATATACCTGGTCTATTTTATCCTTCCGCTTTTCACCATCTGTCTCCTGCCTATTCTATCCTTCCTCTTACACCACCTGTGTCATGTTTATTTTATGCCTCTTTCACCACCTGTCTTGTCTAATCTATCTTTCCTCTTTCATGTTTCTTTAGTTGCAGTAATTTCATTTGGGGGCTGCCGAAAGCAAAAATATATTTAGGCTAATTTAAAATAAAAAAGGAAACAAAAAACGATAAAAGCAGCAACAAATACAGATATCAACAGAAAAGATAAGCAGGTTCTCTTCTTTCAGTAAACCCCTTTTGGTCTTTCTTTTTGGTTCTCGCCAGGTTAGATGGATACATGTTAACGAATCGACTGATCATTAAACAAAGAGGAACAAAAGAAGAGAGAATCGACAAAAGATTAAAAAAAAAATGTTGAAAAGGAAGCATAGAGGATGAATGGAAATTTTGAGAATATCTAAGAACAAAGGGATCCAAAAAGGTCCTTAAAGACAGACACCCACGAAGGAGTTCATACACAGAACTTACGGCTTGTACAGACTTCTCAAGCTCATGTGGGACGGCGAAGGGAGACAGAGTCGTTTGTCCGAGCGGCCACGCCCCCGCCTGCGAACAGACACATTTTGTTACCGAAATAATTTGCAGTGATCAAGTTACAATGAAATTAATTACCTAGAATAACCAAGATTATCCGTCGCATCTTCACTACCATTGTATGTTTCTGTAAACTGAATGATATTCAGGTGCATCTTAAAAGCATATATGAATCCTCCAAGCCTCTGAATTTGAGCTTATATTAAGAGGTGCAACAATGCATTTGATTCATTTTAAATATAGGGTAGTAGTGAATGTTCTAATGAAGTAAGTGCAGCTATTATATTTTCACACTGCAACATAACATCAATGTTGAAAATTTTGATACATCAGATTAATATATCATGTCCTCCGGAAAGTTTTGAGAGTTTCTGAAGGGTGGATATAAAAGAAATTTATTTGTATTGTAGTCATTTTTATTCATCAAAATACTTAATTTTTGTCAATGACCAGGACATATATTCGGCAAGTTCATAATTCCATCCACATAGAACTGGGCTGTCTTGGAGAGAAAGAAGCTATCCAGAAGGTTTTTGACAGAAACTAAATCGCTAAGCAATTTTCCATTCAAAGAATTTTGCAGGTACTTAAACAAATGAAAGTCAGATGGTGCAATTTCGGGAGAGTACAGTGAATGCGGTAAGAGATCTCACCCAAACTCATGCAACTTTGTGTAGGTAGCCAAAGAGACAAGATATCTGGCAAACCATTTCCTTTTGCTTAGTTCTGGCCTCATCTGGTGAATTTTTCTATTCAATTTCTTCAGCTGGTGGCAGTACACATCAGAATTGATGGTGTGATTGTATGGGAGTAGCTCATAATAAATAATGCCTTTGAAACCCCTCCAGACACAGGATAACTTTTTTTTGGTAAATATTCTTCTTTGGGAGCTGCTTTGGTGAATTCTCATGCAAATCCCAGGATTGTTTCCACATTGTTATCAAAGATATCCATTTTTCATCTTCAGTCACCAATCACCTCAAAAAAGGTTGTTTCATTGCATTTTAAGAGCATACCACAGATGGAATATAGGTCTATGCAGTTTTTCTCTGAAAGGTTGTGAGGGACCTATACATCATGTTGGGAAATATACCAAAGTTTCACTCATGAACAGTACTTTTTGGAATTTCTAACATTTCTGCAAGCCCTCTAGTTGTTATTTTTGAGTTGGCTTCAATGTCATTCAACTCCGAAGGTCTTCCAGAGCGGCTTGCATCTTCTAAGCTGAAATCTCTGCATTTGCATTTTGCTAAACATCTCTGAACTGTTGATTCACCTATAGCACCTTCATCATAAACATTACAAATCATTTTACACGTTTTCACTCTTTTTGAGAAAGAAAAGCATTACATGCTGAAAATGCAACTTTGGGTAATCAATGTTTGACCCTGATAATGGCCGACAAAAAAAAAGAGATATAGTGATTTTTTTTATGTGAGATGTAGCCAATAGATAACTTTGCTGCAAGCGATGCCAACATTACAGCTGTAATATGCAGAGTTTACTGTCAAAATCTCTCAAAACTGTCTAGATGACCAGATATTAAAAGTAAATGAGGGGATAATGATATGCTAATGTACTCTGGTGTCTGGGTGTGGGAGGGATGTAGTTGTGATTACGCATGTGGGAGTAAATGATGTAAAGAAAGTGGGTTCATGTGAGTTACAAGAGGGGTACAAAAGGTTAGTTGAAAGGATGAGTGAAAGTAGTTTGAAAGGCGTTGTTTCAGGTGTGCTTCCGAGATTGGATGTGGAAATGGAATGGATGTCTTGTGCAATTGGACTTAATGAATATGTGAAAGGACTGTGTGAGCAGTCGGGATTAGTGTTTATAGGGTTTGGAATGGGTTTTATGGGAATAAGGCATTGTATGCATTGGATGGACTCCATCTAAGCCAGGCTGGGGTTGACGTGTTGTGGCAGGAGTTAGATAGTGTCGTTGGGTCTTTGCAGGCGGGGAAACTAGGTACTGATAGTGGTCAGGGAAATATAAGAGTACAGGGTGCGGCAAAGAAACAAAAGCGATGCAGAGGAGATAGAGTGGAAGGTATACATTCTAAAAGAGGTGCTTCAGGGATAGGAGGGCTGAGTTGTCTTTATACCAATGCTCTTAGTCTTAGAAATAAGAAAGATGAGTTATTTAGTTATATTATTGATGAAGATTTAGATATAATATGTGTAATAGAATCATGGGTTAATTTAAATAAATTTAATGACAATGTGAGTGAATTTGAACTACAGGGTTATGATATGTACATTAGTCAAAGGAGAGATAGGACGGGTGGTGGGTTGATTATTTATATCAGAAATAGCATTTCTTCAAATCTAAATAATTCTATGAAGCAAGAAGAAGTTGAGTCACTGTGGATAGATATTAGGGTCAGTAAAAATAGGATAATACACTTGGGAGCCTTTTACAGACCACTCGGACAGACAGATTGTATTGATGAGCTAATGATTAGGGAAATGAGGAAAGGATGTGAAGTAGATACAGTTATTCTTGGTGACTTTAATTTAAATTCTGTGGAGTGGGAAAATATGATACGAAGGAATAGAGAAAGTTACAAGGAAAGAAAGTTTATAGAATGTTTTGAGGATAATTCTTTGACTCAATTTGTTAATAATCCAACAAGGGGTGCCAATATCTTAGATCTGGTTCTTTCAAATGATGATCACTTGGTTCATGAAGAGACTGTCAGGGAAGCAGTGGGAATTAGTGATCATCAGATGGTTCATTTTAACTTAGGAAAAATCAAAGGTAGAACATCAACAAACTCCACAGAAACTCCAATTTTTTATTGGGGAGATTACGATAAATTATGAAACTTGCTAAATCAGATTAGGTGGGATATAGAATTCAGGGGGAAGAATACTTATGAGATGTGGGACACTTTTAAGACTATATTAAACATAGTCCAGGAGCAGTGTATTCCAATGAAGGCTATTAGGAAGAAATGTAGGAAGCCGTTGTGGTGGAATCACAAGATACATAGGAAAATTTCTGAGAAGAAAAGGGCATACCAGAGATTACAGAGAGAAAGTACTTTTGACAATTTAAATCATTATAGGTCAACCAGAAATGAGCTAAATAAGATTATTAAGAAGAGCAAAAGGGCGGCAGAAATTAATTTAGCTCAAAATAATAATAAAGATCCAAGAAAATTCTTTAGCTATTATAAAATTAATAACAAATCTAACAGTGGTAAAATAGGGCCTATTAGATATGGAGGGATTTTGAAACAATCTGATGAGGAAATAGTAGAGGTTCTTAATGATAATTTTTCTTCAGTATTTATGCAAGAAAATAAAGATAGATTAATTGATGATAATTCTAGGCCAAGGAAAGTAGTGTTGAATAGCGTTAATGTTAACAGGCAAATAATTAAAGGGCTTATATTGGAGTTAAATACTAGTAAGTCATCTGGCCCAGACAACATTCATTCTAGATTACTCAAAGAAGGTGTAGATAGTATTGCAGTAGCTCTTGAGAAGATATATACTAGATCACTAGAGTTTGGAGAAATACCTAATGATCGAAAATTGGTGAATGTAGTGCCAATTTTAAAAAGGGAAGTAAAGAGGACCCGAATAACTTTAGGCCAGTAAGCTTAACTTCTATCATTTGTAAAATCCTTGAGAAGATAGTTAAGAAAGGGATTTCTGACCATCTAGATTAGGGTAGGTTAATAAATGATGCTCAGCATGGGTTTAGAAGAGGTAGATCGTGTTTAACAAATTTAATGGATTTTATGAATTATGTTACTAAACAATTAGATAAGGGAGAGAATGTTGATGTAATTTACTTAGATTTTAGCAAACTTTTGATAAGGTTCCACATAGGAGACTAGTTCATAAATTAAAAATGCATGGGATATGTGGTAAGTTTTTAATTGGATAATTGGATAACTGGATGGCTAAAAGACAGGAAACAGAGTTGTGCTGAATGGGGGGAGGTCACAGTGGAGGGACATTATCAGTGGCATACCTCAGGGATCCGTTCTAGGCCCTTTATTATTCATACTTTATATAAATGATCTTGGGAAGGCTGTAAATAGCAAGGTGTCAATTTTTGCTGATGACACTAAATTGGCAGCTGTAGTCAAAGAAGTTGAAGGTAGCTTTAAAGTGCAGAATGACTTAAATAAGTTATTAGCTTGGGCTCATAAGTGGCAGATAACTTTTAACCTTAAAAAATGCAAAGTTCTTAACATGGGAAGGGATAATAGGGAATTTAGCTATGAAATGGATGGGCATTGGCTGAATTCAGTTGAGGATGAGAAGGACTTAGGCGTAGTAGTAGAGAGGTCACTGAAGTTTTCAAAGCAGTATATTCAGGCAAAAAATTGAGCAAATAGGGTGCTAGGATACATTAACAGGAATGTTAGCTACAAGAGTAAGGAGGTTATCCTTAATTCTACAACTCGTATGTCAGGCCACATTTAGAGTACTGTATACAAGCATGGTCACCACATTTTAGACATGACATCAACCTGCTAGAGTCAGTACAAAGGAGGGCCACAAAAATAATACCTTCCCTGAAGCACCTCGAATATCAAGATAAACTGAGGGTACTAAATATGTTCTCATTTAAGAGAAGATGTGTGAGAAGAGATATGATTGAGCTTTTTAAAATCTATTTTGGGATGGATAAGTTGGATTTTAGCAAGTTATTTGAGTTGGAAGGTAGTAATAGGACTAGGGATCACCACTTAAAAATTAAAAAACAAAGGTGCAGGTTGGATGTTAGAAAATATTTTTTCACCAATAGAGTGGTAGATTATTGGAATAGTTTGCCATCTGAGACGGTAGACAGTCCAAACTTGAATGTTTTCAAATGCAGATTAGATGATTTTATGGGGAGGGAGGGTTAACTTTGGGGGTATTCTGGACTTATTCCTGTGGATGCAGTTTTTTATTACTGTATATTATGATTGATTTGGATTTTGATGAGTCTTGACTTGATGATGATGCTCTTTGTTTTTGACACATCCTTATGTATGGTTCGAATTGTATATTGTAGATGCATGATCTGACACAATCCTATGGATTGTTTATATTGTAGATGCATGATCTGAAACAATCCTATGGTTGCATTTTGTGGGTGGGTTTTGACAGATTAGGATGACCTTTGATAGGCCCTTGTGGCTTTTGTCATCCGTGAAATTATGTTTTGTTATGTTATGTTAAAGAAGGCGTGGTATTTCAGACCTGTGAGATACAAGATTATTGGATCTGTTATCATAACTAGGCGCCACCAGGAACCAGATACAGTTCAACACATATTCACACCATCTGACACATGCAGAATTTAGACAAAGTCTAGAGCTACAGTGAGTGCTGTTATTTGAATGAACCACAGCCAGGGAGCCATGTTTTTCCATGTGGCTGGCTTAAGGGTAGAAACTCTAACCAAAGACAACTTAAATATGGAATACCAGAGAATTGGGCCTGACTAAGGGAGTAACAAGGTAGGGTAGCGTCTCGGATCTACATGGGGCGGATTTGATTATACAGGGCTCTACCCTCCCCACTCTTTGTCTCTTACCAGTAGCCTTATTATTGCGCAACTTATCAAATGAATACAAACTGTAAACTCAGACCCCCCCCCCCCCAATAATTATATCACTAAAAACAAAGCTCTCTCTAGCCAAGTGGATACAGCATTGGTTTCTTAACGTCGATGTACTAGGTTCAATCCCGGGCGAGGACGGACACAAAGGTCAGTGGTCGTAGAGGTCTGCCCACCGACTTGGTGGATGCGATAGGCTTACCACAGGGGGTAGGTAGATTTTGCACATCCTCACACATAGCTAAACACCACAGCGCTATCATTTTCCCTCCTGACTTCACAACACAACATACCCGTTCTCTCTCCCATGTGGGCACTTACATCTCCATACCCACTGGCGCAGAACCACAAAGAGTTCTACATTGCTGATTGGTGCCATCTTTCCTCCCCACATATGAATGGCACCTGGTGCCTTGGGATGTCAGTGATCGTCATACTGATCTTTAAGTGCATTCTCTAGTTGGGGAATCTCATCCACGATACAAGGGACAGATGGCGGAACTTACTTTACCACTATGAAAAACAAATAATAACTTTTAGAAAAAAGGAACTAGAGGGACATGATCCAGTCGACCTGTGGCGAAAATGGCCGATTTAGCACCTCTAGCCACTAGGTGGTCAACTTATATAATATTTAAACTCTGTGACCTCAATTATCTTTGGTAGCATTGGTATTAGCTGGCTACATTGAGCCAGCGACTCATTGAAGACAGAAGATGAACACAACACAAGATTTGCATGACCCATAGACCTGCTTGCTTCGCTGCAGATAATAAATGTGCTAGTATATTGGAAGATTTAATCTCATACTATTTCCTAAAATAGTATCCAAATAAAGATTCTATTATACTATGGAATCTGATCCTATTGTTCCTTGTAAATATTTTTCAAATGTTTTAGAACAGAAACTATTAAAAACATCTAAAATCTTGTTAATAGTTTTTAAGTGATTTAGAAAAGAAACTATTAAAAACTGTAATACCATGATTAATAGTTTTCAAGTGTTTTAGATAAGAAACTTACAAACTTCTAAAATCTTGTTAATAGTTTCAAGTGTTTTACAAAAGAAACTATTTAAAAATTCTAAAATATAAGTAATTTACTTAAAGAGATTAAAATCTCAAATTTCTGAGTATTACAAACTATAGACTGATTCAATTAAGGAAATCAATGAAATATGATCAAACTTAAACCTTGGAACATGCTGACTGTCCAAATTGGACTATTTTACCTGTAAAACATTAATAGAAAAATTTATTCCTAACTCGATTCCAGCACTGGATGTGTACTTCTGAAACTTATGATTGTGATCTGCGCTGATGGACATATCAGTGTACATCCGATGCAACTTGCTCGTATATTCATACCCACACGCTTGCTGAAAAAGTATTACCAATCAGTGTTCGTAGATAGCAAAAATTCACTGATACCTTAATCCAATTAATGATAAAATCATTGCTTTGAAATAGTATGCACCATTTTGTATTGAATTTTGTACATAAGGTGTTAAAGGGAATAATTACAGTAAATTTTTTAATCATATCAAAGTACGATGAATTAGTATAACAGCTTAGTGTAGATTGATCACAAGGCATCACACTGCAAACATCAATTACGAATGGAAAAAGAAAATTTATTTTAGGGCAACAAATGCATTTTGACTAAAAGAAAGAATGAGAGTATCGAAAATAAGAGAAGATGTAAAAGAATAGTATTTAAAAAACAAACAAAGCCCTGTTGATTTTAAATCTTGAGACCTAGTTACGTCTAACTTGGGTCTGTCCCATAGACCAGCGGGCTTGATTAACTACACCAACCAGACCAGCTAACAGAATATCACTCACACACGAAATATGTGAACCAAATCAGAAAATTGGCCCTTTCCCAGATCTGATCTTTGCCAACTGAAGGATGTGTCGGTAATTTATCTGGTGGGTTACATTGCCGGGGAATTGGAATCGCAATGACTTTACCAAGACAATTGCGACACACCTATCATTTCCCTTCTCGTCTTCACAGCACAATATACCATCTCTCTCCCATTCTGGAAATCTGCCAATATGACACTCATATCCACATACCTCTGATGGGCAAATGGTGCCTTTCTCCCTGTGGTCATGGTTAGTGTCAACAAACAATACTAACCTCCTTTCCAACCCCAGTAATGAGGACCATCTCTGGTGTATTTGGGTTTACCAGTGATTGTTATTCTGATCTTTATATAACTTTTATTATCTGGTCAGGGGCATCTCATCTTCAGGATGAGGGGGAGGCGGGTGGGTCTCTTTCAGGAACGAAAGACGGAAGGCGCAACATAGTAACAAGTGGTCACCCACTAAAAAGCTTTGTTGATGACTCAAGTAAATTTCTAAACCAACCCACTTCCAACTCAACCTTGTTTATCCTTTGTGTTATCAGCACCCCTTTCCCAACCTCAATGTCTGTGCACCTTTTCTCCCTAGGACCTTCCTTTCGCTATCAGTTCTTAGATGCTGCTATTTGGAGAGGAAAAAAGTACAGGTGAGCCCGCAAGAAGCCTCAGAGCAGTTTATGTTTGTGGTGCTGAGTTTGTGTATGTGCGTAGGGAGGGGGGGTAAAAATAAAGTGAAAATCAACAATGGCATCTCCACTACAATGTTTTTAAGGAGAAATCCATAGAGAAATGGTGCAGATAGATGAGGTGAAAATGTGTGGAAGATATATAGCCAGAGATCCTCGTCAGGAAATTAGTGCTGGGAGAGAAAACATCTTCGGGTGATGGGACGAGGACACACCTTTCCCCAGATGTCAGCTGCAACATAGTTTCCATTCCATACTACACTTGACACTCCCTTGCGGGGGAAAGGAGTGGGAAGAAAATAGGCATGGATGGATGGGGTTAGTCCCCCTGGCATACACTGCTTGGTGATCGTGTTGTCCTCCTCCCATTCCCCTAGGAACACTCCATACAAGGTGTTTCACTGGTACATGTGAATTACCCCACCTGCGCAGAATAAAAGGCTCGAAATTAAGACCTACTTTTAATTTATTAATCATGGCTTCTTCCGAATCCATGGAGTGACTCTGTTGTTGAATTAATCTCTTGGCCAAATGGCGAGAATAAAACTTTTGAAAAACATCTTTATCATCGATGTACTTAAATAGAGTGATGCTTTGGCCCAATTTGTCATCAACCTCACTTTCATTAAAGCCTTTGTTGGATTTCTTTAAAAGATTATCACAGTATCTGAAAAAAAAGAAATGAAAAGGCAGTGATTTAAAGATTCATGGAGCTGAGCAAATTACTTTCATTAAAAAAAAAGAAAGAAAACTGTAACCAATAATGGCACTATCACTATTGACAACACTCAAACAGCTAAAATGAAAATACCATCACTGTGTGAAAGAGAGACAGTTGAAGTAACATAAAGAGTTGGGATGGATGGATGGATTGCACACGAGTCCCTTGGCGGTCACTGCGGGGTGATTGAGTCGTGGGAGAGTTGGGGTATTTTTAGTGAAGAATGAGGGGATGTAGAGACAAATGAAGGATAAAAAACTGAATAAATATTTCTCCCTTAGAGTTTTAAAATGCAATAGCAATGAGGCTGCACTGTACAAAGTCTGTAAGGAGAGATCTCCCCTCCAAAATGGTGAAACTAGAAACTTGAAAACGTGTAGAAGATATATAGATACAGATACTCATACATGCATTGTGGCTATGAGGACAAACTGTGGATGTTGTGGGGTGGGAGAGCACACAAGTTCCAAATGTTACCCGACACCTCATTGTGGTGAAATAAGCAGAGATAATGTTTTGTGTGCTGAGCAAACCTCATGTGTGGGTCTAGGGTGACACTAGGACTAGAGGTGGGGGGAGGGTTACAGTTGAATGGGAGAGGTTGACCGTCAAGCAAGATGTGGGTGATAGTTTGATTGTTTCTTGCCAGGGGTAAAGAGGGTGACTTGATTTTATGGGAATGGGGAAGGAGTTGCACATTCTGTTTTAGAGTTGTAGTTTTAAGCTTTGATAATGACTACATCCTTCAAATGTTACCTTAGAAGAATGCAATCTATCATTAAGGTAGTTCTTTAATAGACAAAAAACATACTGCATTATTTTCACTAGCCCCTTTCAGATAAACTTTGTGAAAAGAAGCTTTGCAAAGAGAACATCTATGTACTTCATAGTGAGTATTTTGAAAGTGTAGGGTGATATGGGACATTCAGATGGGTATAATGGGAAACAGGAAAACAATTTATGACCTTTAACGATATCTTCATTCTCACAGGAGTGAATTGGGAACCTATATAAATACAAATAGAAACTATACTATGGTATGGATGGATTTTAAATAATCCTAAGTTCCTGTGAAAATAGCAATGATTTAACATATGAAACTTAAGTCATTTCCAAAATTATGTAATAAAATGCATAGAAGAGAACTTTCACAATTGTCAAATTTAAAGTGATCTATTTAGAGCAGATTCCTCAAACACATTTTCACTCGATGAAAACAAGTGGGAATGCGAGAGGAAGAACCATGTATATAAGAATAAGTACATACGGAATAATGAACCCTGACTGGACGATTATTGTTACTCAAAAAAGTGAACATCAATGAGGGAATCTCTGCCAGACAGTTTGTAAGGAAAGATCTGTGAGGTAGATTTGGAAATGTTCCCTAGTGAACTTACTTAGCAAGAAGTTCAGGAGATCGACAGATATTCTTGGAAGAAACTCGATTATTAATGACCGATTCAAAAGCTTTGTCCAAGGCTACAATGAACTGCTGATCATTGTTAAACAATGTCTGGATCATCTCCAAGTACTTCTGATGCATCTGCAGAAGTGTCTCCACAAATTGGCCTGGAATCTGCATTAAGAAAGATCGCTAAATTATTTGAAAATTATTTTTAAAATTAACTAGAAAATTAAAATAATGTAATGGCAAGATAGCATATTTACTTATTGGAGGGGAAGAAAATATCTTAATGGCAAAAATTGTTTCAATCTACTATAGAAGCCCAAAACTTTTAAAAAATAAATGGCTCCAGGCTATATAGAAGATAAGACCATAAGGCAGAGATATCAAAGATGAAACCCTTTTGCCCATTACTTGGGACCAAAAACATAATTTTTTTAAAAAGAAAAGTTGTGACCACTGAATGATGCTAGGGTATCTTATACAGTGAGACACTTCCCTCTAAATATAGTAGGTTAGGTTATTACAGTATTGGGGGGGAATTATTATGGATTTTTTAAAAATTGAAATTTTTCTAAAAAAAAGGTTAATAAAACAAATTTTATTGATTGCAAATAGATTTATTTTGACATATTGGCACAGTGTTGTCTTCTACATTTATTAGTAAGAAGTTTGGCTACCCTTAGCATCCACGAGTGCTTGCCATGGCATTGATCAATGTTTTGCATATTTCCTGGATTCACTTAGATCTGAACCAAATTTCAATGAGACGGTATATGAGTTGCTGTTTGGTCATGATATGCTCTGTGTATTTCATATTTCAACACACACCATAAACTCTCATCGGATTCATGTCTGGGAAATGTTTGGCCCATGGAAGCAGCTGAAATCCATTTTATACACACCATGCCTTCACTGATTTTGCTGTATGACCCGGGGCTGAGTCTTGTTGGAATATCCAAAGTCTGTCGCCATACCATTCCCTTATTTGAGGCAGAAAATGACCTTTAAGAACTTCTATATACTTTTCTTGGTTCACAGTTTTCTTAACAATGTGCAAACGACTTGTTCCATGCACCAAAATGGCTCCCCACCCCATGATTTTCATTGGAAACTACTGTTTCCCCCCGATATTCACCCATAAATTCTTCCCCAGGCTGCCTTCTTACACTCTGCATGCAGTCATCTAGCACTGCAATGGTCGATTTGTCAGAGAAAACTACTTGCAATAGTAGAAAATACAACATAAGCAGTTGAACAGCCATAGAAGTATTGGAAAAGTCATTAAAGTATGTAATGAATCATCAAATAAACTTTATGGTTTGAAAAGATTAGAGCCATTACAAAAATGCGGCACTGTTAAAGTTAATAGGTATTAATGATTTTTTATGAATTACAAGTAACTGATTAGCCAGATGTGTCATTCTTATCTTTCCCCATTGTTCTGAAGTCAACTCAAAGTGATTCCTTGCCCAGGAATAGCGTGCCTTCATCATTGTTTCCATGAGTCGAGACTTGTTTCTCGGGTGATATGATTTCAATCCAGCTTCCAAAAACCTGTCATTCATGTTGTTCTTCGGGCGAGGCTAACACCCTCTGGTTGCAGCTCAATAGAAAACTTCCTGCAAGATGTTCTTCTGTTCTTAAGAGACCGTTGTATTAATTTTATATCTGTTCTTGGAGTTGTTTATTTGTTTTCAACCACATTTTCCAACCCGTTTTTAAAGTCTTGACCATTATTATTATTTTTCTTAACACTCACTGTTTGAGTTGAAACACTTAGTTTTTTTGCCATTTTTTTCTGTTTTAATTTATTTTCTTTCAGAAAAAATGTTTATTTGTCCAATTTATAAAGGACTCAAATTACTCTGTTTACCCATTTTGGTTTAATTCATTTATAGCTAAAATCTACCTGGAACACACAAAATCAAACTATTAAAATAACCAATAAACTATCTGAAACATATAAAAACACTATTGTTAACAATCACTGTAATATCATGACTTCATTGAAATGGTCAATTAAGTGTTGTCTTTCAGTATTACCAATTATACTTACAAAATAACCTAAGGCTCTTGAAAATAAAAGTTAAATAGTTGCTCAGTGTTAGTGCATAAAATAAATCTATTTGCAATCAATAAAATTGGTTTCACTGGCTTTTTTTCAGAAAAAAAGTTCAAATTTTGGAAAAATCCAGAATAATTCTGCCAGCATTGTAAATTAGTAGCTACCTCGATCTAGTCAACTGGCCACAGTGGATATAAAAGCCATTCTCCAAATTTATACATTTGTTTTTTCACCGCATTGCCTCATTTTAGATATACACCAGGTCTTTGTTATATGCGTGTTCAGTATATGCAAATTCGCTCATATATGACTACCCTAAATCTGCCAAGAATTCATTATATGCAAGAAAAATTTGCTCATATGCAAGCCCTGTGTGCGTGCATGTGTGTTGCAGCAGTAGCACACTTGGACAACACTAGTTCACATAAGCACTTTGTGAGGTAAATAACTATGCTCGCTTGGTGCTTGATTGTGAATATCTTTACTATGGCTTCTAAGCGTCCTCTGCCTAGTACAAGTGGTGGTGCTTCAATTGTTTACTTGTTTAAATTATATATTTATAATATTGCAAGTCTTCAACTTACAACTGTGATTGGTTCTGACAGACTGGTCATAAGTTGATCTGTGAGACACCCGTTAAATCGGAAGAGGCTCAAGGAAACGTAGATACTCAATTTTATTTTATTTAGAAAAAACTTATATATATATATATATATGCATATTTTCCCACCAAAAATGCAATTGCAAAAAGATTTATGCAGAAAAAATCATATATATAGAATAAACAAGGAAAAATGCAAATAACTCTGACTAAAGCACTCAGATATGGTTTTGGCCCAACCACAACTACAAGCCACTTTGGCTTTGCACTAATTTGTCCCAGGGCGGTCTCCTAAAGTTAAATTTTTTCTTTTGGTAGACATCTTGGGGGGATATTGACAAAAATTTTCCAAAGTGAAGACAAACAAATGGACGGAATATATTGTGGTGTAGTTTTGTGCGGGAATGATGTGTGTGTTCCCAGCTCATAGCCTCCCAGCTGCCACTGCCTGGCAGCATGAAAAGCTGGCAAATTGTCATACAGAAGCAGTTGTAACTCGCATATGTCATAAGTCAATGAAATGCAGTATAGTATTGTAAATTGTATTAATACTGCTTTAGTGCATTGTAATGATGAAAAAGTGCCAGAAATTAACACGTGGGGGTCATGGAATGCAACCTCCTAAAATTAATGTAAAGCTAGGTTTGATATATGCAAATTCACACTATGTGAGGTTTACGCAAAACCTTACCCCCCCCCTTCCCCCGCATATAAGGAAGACCCAGTGTATATATTTTTTGTATATTGTTGTATTCATATCATTTTGCTTTTATATGTATTTTTTTATCTTAAAAATTGATTGCAAATTCAGTATTAATTTAATGTTTTTCTGTTCTTAATTTTTTTTTGCCTTTGCTTTCTTTAATTGGTTGCCCAGCAGGCTGACTATTATAAATAGCCTGCATTAACCAAGAATGTTGGAACTGTCAATAGCTGAGACCACACAAGTCTGACTGAAAATATGTTGTGGTTCTGTCGGTGTGTGATCTTGATACAAGGTGTTCAGTGTTCTCTGATGAGTGGTTACATCTGGAACAGTGCTAGTTGCCTGCTCAGAATCTTGAGAGAGTCACTCTTGTGCTTCTTGGGATGATAGATCCTTCCTTTGATATGTCTGGGGGAGGTGAGTGTAGTATATATGGGGTTTTGTAAGTGGTAGCTGACTATTTGAGTGTGGATGTGATTGGTTTGTTTTTGCTGCATTAAGGCAAGGGGGTCATGAGGCATAGATTCTGTTGTAGTGTACTTAAGGTGTTTCTTTGTCAGTCCTCGGGGGAAGTGGGTTTTTGTTGATACTGTGGCATGGGTATGGTTGGGCACATTTTTAGGGGTAAAACTGTGTGCCTATGTAAGTGGGTTATGGGGGTGGTTTGTGTACAACCAGTAATTCTTCAGGCTTTGTTTTGTGCTGTTTCAAGTTTGTTTGTGTTAGCTTTAGCAGTGGTGGGGTGCCAAAATGATGATGCGTAATTAAGTGTGGTATGGATAAAGTTTCTATAGGGTGGTTAGCGCATCATTTTGTTGTCCAAATGCGGTGGTTGTTAAAGAGTAGGGTGTTTTCTGTTAGTCTTGCAGGATATGTTTGGGATGTGGTTTGTGAAGGTCAGGTGCATATTGTGGGTGATGCCTAATATAATAGGGTTTTTTTTTTTATTTAGTGGGATGAGGTGAGTTTGTAGTGTGATGTGAAGGTGGTAGTTTGATAGCTGCTTGTGTGAGGTAAATAGTGTTATTGATTTTATGGGTGTGTCTGTGTGTCATTCTGTTGGTTTTGAGCCAAACTTTTAATTGTGTAATATATGTTTGTATGTTTCCTTTGGTTCTGCCAATGGTGCTGTGCTGAGATGTTATTGTGAGGTCATCTGCATATGAATTTTTTTTAAGAGCCTATCTGATGACTACCTACAAGGGCAAAAATCACTGAAATTATGTTAGGGTCTAATACAGGGTTCCCACAGAAATATATGAAAAAAAAACTGACTTTTACCTGACTTACTTTTAAAATTATCTGACCATTAAATTGATAATTTTATACTACCTATTATGAAATAATAATAGGCATATAGTAAACTTTAAAGAATAACAAAAAAAAGCACTTTAAGAGAACTAGAAAAAAAACTATATGAAGGCCCTCCCTTTATCCCTCCTGTAACAGAATTTTAAAAACTTAGCAACTTAAAAATGCTACAAGATCCTTCTTGTGTGCATTTTTTTTAGATAATATGTATATATATTTATTTATAGAAAAATAAATTTAAATGGGAAATTTTCCTCTTTTTGCTTCAAGCTCTGAGAATTCACGTTCTTGTTGACGTTTCAAGCATTCTTTTTCCTCTTGGAGAATTTTTAATTCATTGAGAACTTTCTTCATATCAACTTCTTTTTATTTTTCCCCATTATTTTTTGTTATTTTATGCTGCTCTAAGTATATACTATACCTTTTTCTTGAAGTCTTAACATAGTTAATCATGTGAATATTAATGTTGATATTTTGAAGACCACCATAAAATTTATATGGATTAATTATTTGCCTTTGGGAGATCAATGAATTTTCTAATTGATTTTCAACAAAAAGAGATTTTTTTATGGAAAATCCACTTTCCACATCTATATTTCCATGGGAAAAAATTAGCAATATTTGGACGGCTTTATAAACATTACAATATTGGTTTTCACTTTTTAATATTTCAGAAGTAAATTTGTCTATTCTTCCTTCTTCTGTGAATGTATCTGTAGTTTTGAAATTCTGGAATTTTTCCTTAAATTTCATATGGCCTCATCACATAAAGTTGTATAGTGTTTTTTGGCACCTTCAGCAATGGTATCACTAATTCTGTTACTTGTATCCAAACATTTAATGTAAAATTAAATCTTTGAATGGCAATACATTTTTTCTTTCTTATTATGTATGGATCTAGAGAAGAAAGTCCTCTAGTCATTTTGTATCCTAAAGGAGATTCTAATAGGGGGTGATAGAATCTCTAAGATTCATCAAATATTTATTCGCTCTAAAGCCAATATCTAATTTATTGATATCTAGAAGATTTTCAATTTGTGTTAAATCTATTTTAATTAAAGATGTTCCATGAAATTGTAATACTGATGGCTTCAAAAATCTCACTAGTTCATTTAAGTTACTGTATAAAAATGGTCCTAAGGGAAGAGGTGACTAAAACTGCTTCAGAAAAGAATGGCATTCATACGAAATAAGTCTAAAGAAAGCCAACTTGCTTTGAAGAAACATCATTTAGCATTTTTTTAATGTTTATAACAGGTTTTGTATAAGGAAGTTTAACAGTTTAAAAAAAAAGCTTAATTTCATCAAATATTTCCAGACATCGATCTATGCAATCAATATTCTCTGGCCATCTAACTGAACAGTATCACTTAAAAAAGATTCTAGATGCAATTTTGCTTTTAGAAATCCTGTTTTTACCGCACCATTTACTACATGGAGCCAACAAACTCCAATTTCAATGAGCCGTTTCCCAACTGATGAAAACTCATGCTCTTGGATCTTCCTCATAAAAGATAAATTGACATTTGGCCCAGAAATGCTGATTTGTAACATTTTTTTATAGGAAGCATTTTAATTCCTTCAAGGAATGCCTTTACCAAATTGTCAGTGGTAGATTTATAAAAAAAATACTGGTAATATATTCTGTTTCAACTCTGCTTGCTACATCATTAAAATACTTTATGTGAATATCCATTTGGTTTCTATGGGTTATCTTGTTAACACATTCATCAAATAAAATAACAAAATCCTGACATTTTAAAATTCTTTCCTTTAAGCATTCATTAAAGTAAGGAGCAATGCCATGATTTATATAATATGTACATTTACTAATTCCTAATTGAAATTGTTTAGCAATTTGACTGTCAAAAAACATAATTTCAAAAGTCTCAGAAACATCCGAATTTGAATTCATTGAAGATCTCTTTATGACAGTACGTATAGCCCCTATTATTTCTGCACTGGTAACATCTGAAATGTTAACAGTGAGGCCTTCAGTGAATGATGACTGCTTTAAGCATGTATTGCTTGTTGATGCAGTAGAAGATGTAGAAGACTCAGGAACATAATCTGAGCTGGTCTTTTGACTGGTTGCAGATGCAGAATAAAATAAATTTAATGAGGGAGTTATTGATCCTGCTGTTACACTTTCTGTATGTTTTTTTGATTTCATATGATTAACTATAGCTCTTTTCCCCTTATTACTCAGTTGTATGGTTTTGAAACACAATTTACAGTAAGTTAGTGTCTGTAGCAACACTATCCAGAAAATTGAGGAAATTTTTCAGCAATAAACCACTGATTATCACTGGGAAACAAATTTCAATTTTTTGTTTATTGACTTAGAATTGACAATTAATTATATGTAATTTGGGTGCGCCAAGCATGAATTTTGATTCCATTTTGCTCTATCAGGTCCTGATTTTGTTCAACACACTTCCTCCTTCATCATATTCATAAAAAGGTTATTTTCTCAATACTTGCTAAGACCTTTTGCAGTTGCACATTGTAATTATCTATTAGTACCTATTTAAACTAATGTTTGTTTTTATATTTCAGATTTTGAAAATAAGGAATTGAAATACCTTTACAAATTGATAAAACAATCAAGTAATATGTGCTCAAGCACTAGAAAGTTCATATGCAAAAACTCTCCTAATTCATTTTGCTACATATGTGGCAATTTTACACTTCCACATTACAAGGAAATATAACAAGACTTTATGAAAAGAACTTACTTAGCTTATTTTGCCATAAAACTGGGGGATCAAGATAAATCATGGGTTCCATATAAAGCCTGCATTGTATGCATTGAAAGACTGCAACATTGGACGCAGGGTTTGGAGTCATTTGTGTACTGTAAATTACCTAAGTGTAATTGTAACTTGGGTACATAAACAACTTTTGATCAAATTTACATTTGTTACCACTTCACAATTTTTGTTTCCATTTTAGGTGTGGCGAGAGCCTACTAACCATGAGATGGATTGCTACTTCTGCTTTGTCAAGACTTCGGGCTTCACTAAGAAAAATAAACATTGTATCAAGTACCCAAATTTCGACACCACAATATGACCTGTGTTACATTCAAATGAAATTCCCATTCCAAAATTTAAGAGTCTGCCATCTCAGGAATTAGTTGAAGATGTTTCAAAAATAATGTTATGCACTCTGAGGAGTCAGACACCGAATTCAACCCCAGTGTAGTTGTAAGTGAAAGTGATCAGCAAAAGTTTAACCAGGCCAAGTAGAATGATCTTGTAAGGGATCTAAATTTACCAAAAAAGGATGCGGAAATTTTAGCTTCAAGACTTAAACAGAAAAACATGCTTAGTTTAAACACATACATTTCATTTTACAGAAACAGAGAAAAGGAACTTCTTAAATATTTTAGGACAGAGCATAGTTTAGTATATTGCTGCGACATATCAGGTTTGTTAAAGGAGATGGGGGTTCAGTATTACAATGCAAGTGATTGGTGTTTGTTTTTAGACAGTTCCAAAAGAAGTCTTAAGTGTGTGTTGCTGCATAATGGCAATCTATACAGCTTGATACCAATTCAGCACTCAACAGCATTAAAAGAAAAGTATGAGCATATAGAAACTGTTTTAAAACTTATCAAATATAGGGAGCACAAGTGGATCATATGTGTTGACTTAAAAATGGTCAATTTTCTGCTAGAGCAACAAGCAGGGTATACTAAGTATTCCTGCTTCCTTTGCTTATGGGGCAGCAGAGCTAAGGAAGAACATTATTCCAAACAAATCTGGCCTGCACAAACATCACTTACTGTCAGAGAAAAAAATATAATTAATCCACCTTTAGTGAGGAGAGAAAATCATATTTCCTTCTCTGCATATCAAACTAGGTCTCATGAAACTATATGTAAAAGCTTTATATACAAACAGCGAGTGTTTCCAACACATAATTTCAAAGTTCCCAAGTTTAAGTTATGAAAAAATCAAAGCTGGAATTTTCGACGGTCCACAAATAAGAACATTAATTAATGACAGAAGTTTTCCTAACGTCATGAATGAACGCAAAAGAATTGCTTGGTTCTCATTCGTGGACTTGATATAAAGCTTTTTAGGAAATTATAAGGCAGATAACTATGAAGAAGTCGTAAGAAAACTTTTAAAGGACTACAAAGAGCTAGATTGCAATATGAGCATAAAAATACATTTTTTGAATAGTCATCTTGACCAATTTCCAAGTAATTTAGGTGCTGTGACGAACAAGGGGAGAGATTCCGCCAAGATATTAACATTATGGAGGAACATTATCAAGTACGCTGGGATTGACACATGATGGCTGATTATTGCTGGTGCTTGAAAAGAGACCTGCTGTTAACAACCAAATACTCTTAGAAAGTCCAATAAAAGAACATTTTTACCAGAGTGAAAGCTTCATATCTCTTTGTTTTGTTTTATTTTAAATCATTTCTATCGTTATAATGTAATTTTACAATAGTTTGAACTGCATTTATTCATGAAAATTGGAAATAAATGTTAATGCATGACTTCATTTTTAGTCCTAATTTTGAACAAACTGGAAAATGGCGCATGGGGTATTTACAAGAATCAGGACCTGATAGAGCCAAACTGAGGTGAAATTCATTTTCAGCGCACAAAAATTACTTATAATCAAATGTCAGATATCAACTTTAAATTCCTTGGACATCTTCCATTTTCTTTGCCAAGCAGTGCAAAGGGCTGCTCTGACTCCTACCATGTAATTGGTTTGAGGGAACGCTGGTCTGGTTACCCAGTCCAGGCAGATTCTTTGGCACCCACATTTCCTGCAATTCCCACATGTCCAGGAGCCCAGCATAAGATAATCTCAACATCCGTGACATCATAGATACCGTGAAATGAAGTGTATGGAGATTCTAATGGCCCAAGAGCACTCTGTTATTTGCTAAATATAATAATCCAGTCTCTAAACAGGGCAAAATGCATTATCTACTGTACCGAGGTGGTGTATTGCAACCAGTTCAGTCGTGAAGACAGACATAGTGCCTGGCAGAACCCCGCTGACTTAAAACAGGGGGGATATGGCATAAAAACTGACCCTCCCCTGGGACTTAGAGCCATCTGTATACAGTGGCATGGATCCAGCATGACACAAAGTGAGTTCCAAAAAGGCTGATGCAATACATCCGGCAGTGTGTAAGCTTTGGGAGCAGAGGCATGGCAACAAATAGTCAAAGGTGGTACCCTTCAGGATGGTGTTATGGTAGTTAGGTTGTCAACCCCCCCTCCCCTATGTCTAATCCCTTTCTTTTTTTCAGGGTGTGTGGGTAGCGTAATGTGATGTTATCGCTCTGGGTGGGGGACTTGATGGACTTCTACATGCCCCCCTATTCATCTTTGTCTCTCTCCACAGGCAAAATAAAAACCATGGGTAAATTTTTGAACTGGCAGTTGCGATTGTGGATCAATTAATTAAGTGAGAATTATTTTGTGCAATATTAAACTTGTCAGTATTGGAAGTGAAAAGAAGAGCTAGCTGGCTGAAAAATAGGTGAGTGCAGCATGTGTGAAAGTAAGTGTGGTTGAGAGTTAGGTATAAAGATGAGTGAGTGTAGCAGTGAATCAGTGACTGAAAATGCCTTCTCTTTTCTAGCTCTGTGGTTCCAGTAATACCAGTCAATTGACATCTGGTTTTTAGAGGTGGCTGAAGCCAGTCCTGACCCTTGCTCGCTGCACTCATGAATGGAAGCGACAACCCTGAAGTGTGAGCCCTTGAGAGCCTCACACTCTCCAGTCATTTGGAACCCCAAATGACTAGAGTTTACGTGTTCCAGTCACTTGAGTCAGAATGCCTCTTCCCCTAACAAAGAAGAACGGGCCTGCCTTCCCTTACCTTTCTGGTTCTCCCCCTTTCCGGCTGGTTATAAGCATTTATTTCATTCAGGGTGCACCCAGGATAGTAATATATATATATTTTCTTGGGCACTGGTGTGTGCTTTATTTTTCTGCTATTTACTAGGGTTTAAATAATAAAATAATTATTAGAGTAGCTCTTCATTATTCTCTCCTTGAACCACTGGGCTGGCCTTGTGATGGTAGCAGGGATTATTGGTGAGGGCTAGCGACACTGCTGCCTCAGTGTTCTGGACAGAACCAGAGGCACCACCAAAATGAGAGCTACAGCAAGCTCTCAAACAATTTTCCAAGCCCTAAATCCAAAGGAGTTATGGTATAAATGGCATCTCTCAGTGGCATAGGCACCATCAAGATCAGCCGCAGATGCAGTGAGAGCCATTGGCAAATGAAGGAGATGCAGGCTCACGTGTGCAGAGCGACTGGCATCTCCCCAGAGTGAGAGTGTGACCACAAAAAGGTCATCACAAACTGGCCACCTATTGGAGGATGCCCTGTACTTACCCTGATGGTGGTAAGTAGCTCTTACACACATCATCAGGCACATAGCCAATCACAACATTACTATCATTTCCCTTCTGGCCCCAATAGTGACTTTGTCATATCAGATCCAATGCCTGGAGGAGGATCTGAGGCTAAATATTTTCCACACATTTTGACTTTACACATCTCTTCTTGCAAACATTTTGCGTGCTACATCCTCATTGCTATTGTGTTTTAAATTCGAGAAAGGGCAACAGGATCCAACTGGGGTCATGAAGGGTTCCAGGATCACAGGTTGGTATAAAAACCATTTTTTGTTTTTCTAAGAGCTCATCTGGCGACTGCCTACTTGGGCATTAGTCGTCGTATTCAACATTGCCTAAAATTAGGCATATTTAAAAGAGGATGATAAAACAAACCAAATAAAAAACATTAATAAAAATAAAACAAAAAAAGGTAATAAACAGGAAACAAGCCCCCCCCCCCCTGTGCAGGAACATGTGACCTACTAAAATAAAAAAACAACAATCTAACTAAAGGGAAGAAGGCCTGCCTCCTCCAAAAAGTCTAAAACTCCACAGGTCAGGGTGTATGAATCCATCCTGAGTACAAGGAACAGGCAATGTGCGAGAAGATCGCTCAGACTTGGACATTCAACAAGAATGTGCCAAACAGTCTGGGGGACAACTCAGTCTTCACAGGAGTGTGCAGCATTAGGGAGTGGGCACAATGGCACGTAACTTTACGTTCCTTTCGACCGTCTCCCATCTTCTTTGCCAAGCAGCCCGAAGAGTTGCCTGTATTCCTACCATGTAGTTGGTGTGAGGAAGAGGGAAACGCTGATCCGGTCACTGACTCTTTGGTTCCCTCATCGGCATGCTCATTCCCCACAATTCCTACATGTCCAGGAACCCAGCAGAAAATAATCTCGACATTCGCCCAACTTGCCAAAACTGTGGCATCACAGATATTGCGAACCAGGGGATGAGAGATGATCTTGGCCTGAATAGCCAGGATTTCTTTCTCAAGGAGATATGCACCACATTGCTTCGAAGAAGTGGGGTGCGGTTCTCCGCAATTTACACAGACTTCAGGTGACCCTGACTTTGCACGTCTACATGAGCGATTCGTATCTGAAGCAGTGACAGCAATGGCACCGCCACGGCAGTGGCACAAATGCCTTCATGCAGTAGGGATACCAAGCGGCACACACCGACTCAGGGAGCTTGTCACAGTCGAACGTGACAAAGAGTGTAGGTGTGGGTCTCAAGGCCCCTCCCTGTTTTCTCATCACACATTCGACCTTGACCATCCCCATGGTCGGCCAGCTGTGTAAGGTGATGTCCTTTATGGAGTAGTCTATGAGTTCCCTCACATAAACTACTCCTTTCACGAAGTACATGGTAGAGTGCGGCGTCACACACAGGCGTGCCATCAAGTGTCTGAAGGGCACTAATCAGAGCTGCCTCGGAGCAATTCGCCGCATTCGCCAAAAGGCTCCTGTCTGAGAAACGGGTCACCCTCTGCTCTCTACCACACTAGCTAAAGCTCTCGTCTGATGGATCATGTTGCTCTTAGCCAACATGGTGCCATCGTTGGAGCGAATAACAAGGAAACACTTGAAGCCAGCAGGCTAAAAAATGGCGGGTAATCTCTGAATGAGAGGCCCCGATGTAATCGAGGCTCCGCTCTGCGTACTAGCACTTTTGGTCTTAGTCAGGGGCTCCGCACCCGGGAGGGCAGAGGGGCTGGAGGTGCCGATCTTGGCTTGGCCGCTTACCGAAGTGGCAGCAGACCCATCCGTCCCCGCAGCCCCCACAGATTGAGAGGACCCCCCCCCCCCATCTTTTTTCTTTTTAGGAGGGGAATGAACCCGGTTCTTCCCTCCGCTGGCAGGAGCCCCCAAGCCAGATGGACTGGCCTCAGCAAGGTCCTTCTCCAAGATGGAGAAGGTCCTGGTAGTCACAGGGGCACCGGTCGGAGGAGATCCCTCCCCTCCTTGTACTGCCTTTGAAACCCTAGCCATTTGAGGAGGACCTTGCATGAGCGCCCACACGCGCGTTTACACAGGCAATGTGTCGAGCTAGACCTACTCGCAATACAATTTTACATAGAAAATTAAAAAAAACCTTAATTCATCGATTACCCACAAAAAAAACAACAAAACAAGCTACTTCCTTACCTTTCTAAGTTTTTGAGAACTTAAATCCTACCGATAAATATTAACATGAACAACAAACGAAAACATGGTTTCACGCTCATTAGGTACTGAAATAACCCTCCATGGTTTTTCGTCTCCACCTATAGAGCAGCTGTACATTATCGGCTCCTTTGATGTAGCTGATCCTAAAATGGTGCTCTGTGACCATTATTCTACCGCGCCTGAGTCGGCCGTTCTGGTTATTGAGTCTACCCAAGTATGGTACTAAATGGTAGCGGTATTTCAACCTACTCGAATTACCTATATTATGGTACTTAACTACCTTTAAATTGAACATTAAGGCTAGAGCGGCCTGTTGCAGCGGGGCATAATTGATGGGAGCGTAGGTCCCATAGCTCGCCTTTAACCAGGTACACGGGAAGATCGTGTCTGGGTTCGATCTTTGGGGATCGAGAAAACTTTTCCCCGCGAGGTCGTTAATGGGCTTGGCGCTCACTACGACTTGGCGATTCAGCGGTAACTCTGTAGACGTTCCGTTCGGGGAGGAGACTACTAGGGGTAGGGGATACTCATCCGCGTCTACCATTTGACTAGTCTTACCTGGGTGCATAGCCATAGCACCTCTTTCCTCCTTCCTTGTCAACTCATTTGACTCGCTTCTCTTCGCTGGTAGTTCCTCAGGTACACCTGCTCGTACCTCTACTCTACCTTCAACTTCTTCCCTGATAACCCCATTTGTCTGGGTTCTCCTCGTGGGTTCTTCCTTAGGTACTCCTGCTGGTACCTCATTCCAACTTCCTATTTCTTCCATCGTTACCCCATTTGGCTGGGTTTCCCTCGATGGTCCTTTCTTAGGTCCAGGCAGGGCTACAACTTCCTCGGCCTCTATGAGATTCTCGATAGGTGCTCTTTCGAGTGCGAGCAATCTTTCCTTTTCTTCTCTCTCTTCTCTTTCAGCTTGAGCACGTTCTTTTTCCCTCTTCATTCTCCTTTCATCTATTTCTTTTTTAATCTTTATTCTCCTCTCTTTCGACTCTTTTTCCATCTTCATTCTCCTTTCCTCGGCTTCTTGTTCTGCTTTCGCTATTTCGTTTTCCCGTCGAGTTCTTCTTTCTTCATCTTCCAGCTTTATCTTTAGTCTTCTTTCTTCATCTTCCATTTCTATCCTTATTCTGAATTCTCGTGCTTCTCTTTTCAACAGTTTTATTCTTTCGCTTGTTTTACCTCCTCTCAGCATTCTTCTTTCCTCTGTTTCTATTTTCCGCTGTATTTGGGATTCTTCACTTTTCCAGTTCATCCGTATTTCCATTAATTCACGTTCTCTTTTATTCTCTCTTATTATATCCTCTGTTTCTCTCTCAAACTTTATTAATTCTTGTTCTTCTTCTATATCCAAAATTCTTTCTTCTTCTTCACAATCTATTCTGAGTTCTGCCATGACGTAGTCATGCATTTCTGTGCCTTCAAGTCCCAGACTTTGGGCTTGTTGGTAAAATCTTGTGACTGGATCCATTTCGTGTTGGTCCGTCGATTTTTCCTTTCTGTATTCTCAGGTAATTATGCCACCACTCACCAGGTAGCGCTCAGCATAACTTACCCTTAATCCCACTACTATGCTGATTGAAATATCACTCCCGACAACAAATTTACCACTTCACCTGCCAATTACCTTTATATTGTTACCACCCCTAACTCTACCAATTTTCCTCTCATCAATTATTCTCTTGTTCCTGATATTCCTTTACGTGTTGGCTCTTTCTTAATTAGACACTGCTGGGTTCTTTATAATAACAACCTACAAAACCTGACACCACTTTAATTATGTTGTAGAATTCTTTCTGATAAGAACCCTACTTACCTGACACCTCTTTTGTTTAGTGTCGTAGAATGCCCCTCCTTTTTGTTCTATCTCTAAGAGTGCTAAGAGCTGTCTAATATACTTTGATATCGGAATATCTTAAAGAATAGAGCCGTTACCAAACACGTCAGGATATAAAAGAAACGCCCACTAATTCACAAAATAAACTTATATTTTATCTTTAACCATTGAATACACAACCTTTATACTTTAACTACAGCAATACTCTAAATATTATTATAAACAAGAATTAATTAAATTAGTTTCCCCACAAAAATTGGTTAACGTTTTCTCTAGACAAAACAATAATATAAGAATTAGGCTTACGGACTCATGTGGAGTTTAAAGGCCCTCAGAAATATTTACTCTTGACGCGTGTAGATGGGCGGAATTCCACGGTCGTCTTGGCGAGGGTAGCAGCTGGGGGGTCCACACGTTCTTCCGGGGGGGGGAAGGGTTCTTCAAGGACGAGAACCAATACGGTGCTCTATGCAACACCCAGGCAGTCGTGGTCTCTCTGGCGAGAGTGAGTCGAACTTCGTTCTTAATTCAAGTTAAATTGGAGTGCGGTGTGATCACCGAGTAACGAGCTCGAAGAGGAGCTTTTCTCCTTCGTTACTAATTTCCTTAGGGATGAGGACTGAACTCGGGGAGGGTTTTCTTTACTGGCGAGGATAACGGAGGGGGGGTTTCTCTGGCGAGAATAAGTTACTTAAAGTTTGGTGTGACCACCGAATAACGGGCTCGAGGGGGAGCCTTTTCCTTCTTCTTCTTAATTCCTCAAGGACGAGGAATACCCCTGGTGTTTACGGTGCACCAGGATATGAGGAGTCTCTCTGGCGAGAGTAAGTCGAACTTACCAAAGTTCACTTATCGTTTGGTTTGATAACCAGGGACTTAGCTCAAGGATGAGCTTTTTCTTAGCCCCTTAAGGTAGGTAGCCCTGCCTCTCTTGCAGGGTGCTTCTTGGTCTGGCGACACAAGTAAACTACCTCTCCAGTCTCGGTAGCTCGGTTGTGGATCCGAGGACTTCGTCACCTAGAGACTGACGTATACTACCAAGCCAGTCTAGGTAGCTCGGTTTTGGATCCGAGGACTTCGTCACCTGGCCTGACGTATACTACCAATCCAGTCTAGGTAGCTCGGTTTTGGATCCGAGGACTTCGTCACCTGGCCTGACGTATACTACCTCTTCTTCTTTTCTTAATTCAAGGACGAGGAATACCCCTGGTGTTTAAGGTGCACCAGGATATGAGGAGTCTCTCTGGCGAGAGAAAGTCGAACTTACCAAAGTTCACTTATCGTTTGGTTTGATAACCAGGGACTTAGCTCAAGGATGAGCTTTTTCTTAGCCCCTTAAGGTAGGTAGCCCTGCCTCTCTTGCAGGGTACTTCTTGGTCTGGCGACCCAAGTAAACTACCTCTCTAGTCTCGGTAGCTCGGTTGTGGATCCGAGGACTTCGTCACCTAGAGACTGACGTATACTACCACGATTTTCCTCAGAGTTCCTCATTTATACCTCGCACCCCCACTGGGGGGAGTGGTAAGGGGGGGGAGGGGCTTGAGGACGGCCCCAGGAGAGCTCTTTTTCCATACGGTCTTTCCCCCGAAGTCAAACATCGGCTCCTCGTTAGCCATCGAGATTGGGAGAAACCCGTCTCCAATTTCTTGTTCGACGTGAAACTAGATCTCACTCTCCTGGGGGAGATCTTACCTTTTTGACCTTTAGGGTCTTACATGGCACCGAGTTGTGCCACACTGTGGTTAAACACTGACCCGCCGATGCCTGGGGCGGATGTCCTTGCGGTAACCACCGCCTTGGGACTGCATCACGAGTGAACGGGGGGGGGGGGGAAGTGACCATTCCCTTACAATCATCATTGGGCATGGTGACCCTATTTTTTTTTACGGGAAGCAATCGCTCATCACCCCTTGCAGTAGCCCGCCCTGCAAAGGGTGCGTACGGTTCTGGCAGAACTAGGTGCCGCCATTCAAGGCCACCCCTCCCACCTGGTGGCCTGGCAGTCCCTCAGCATGGTGGCTCCACCTTGGAGACGGTGTAAAATGTATAGTGTTTGAAAATAGAAAGGAAGAGGAGGTGAGGAATATGTGGGTGGTGATAAAGCAGATTATTTAAAAACCCACCATCACAAACTGGAGCTCAGGGGTGAGGGATCATTGTCCCCTCCCCCATCAGCCCCGATCCAGGATAGTTGGCTGAGAAGAAGGTCGGCATCTACCCTGAGAAAATAGAGGACGACCAGAGAAAGTTGTGGGAGAGGTTGTAAGGGAAGCGAGGAAGTAGGGGAGAAATACAGGCTGTCTGAAAGAAGAAGAGGCTAAGCTGGGGCGGATGGGGCGCTGAGTCCCATCAGCTGGGCAGCCAGGAAGGCAAATCGCCGCACCCCTTACAGGGGGTATAAAGAGCATGCAATACTACCAGGACAAACCCCTTTCAAGGACTGATCCCTTAGCCTTCAGGTTCACTGGTAATCATTCTGATCTTCATGTAAATTTTGTGGTAGGTTTAGAAAAGTAAAAAACCCAACTTCTGATTGCATCAAAATTAAGCCGCATCAGGTGTGTTACATCGCCGGATGGAGTCCCTATTTGGGTCACCTTCACGGTGGGTGGCATAGGCTTTAGATGCTCTTGGTAAACCCCCACCCAATTTACTTCATTTTATGTAAATTTCATTCATTCTGATCTTTATGCGAATTTCATTATCCAGTCTGGGAATCTTGTCCATGAGCGAAGGGCAGATGGTGCAACAGAGTTCTAGTTGGAGAGGTGGTGTTTATGAAAGTGACATATTTGTGAACTAGTGCTAGGAACATATGAAAAGAAGTCTGCAAAAGGTCAATCAATAGCCTAAGCAAGGAAGCTCCTGTTCCCATCATTCACTTTCAGTACCACTCAGCATCCTCATCCATAAATCTATCCCTAAGTTCAATCCTATTCAGCATCCTCATCCATAAATCTATCCAAACTATCCTTAAAACTCCCCAGGGATGAAGCTTCTATCACATGACTACTGAGTCTATATTCCATTCATCTACCACTCGATTTGTAAACCAATTTCTACCAATCTCTTTCCAAAACCCATCTGAGGGCCTTGAGCATTAAAGTTAGTGTAGCTTGACAAGTTCTGGGGCAGTGAGTGTTTCTTGTCTAAAGGGTATATGTATGGTCGAAGTAGGAACTTCTCAGCTGCAGAATTAATCTCCGCTGTTCTAGACTACTAAAACACCTTTGAAAATGCAAATGGAAATTGACAGAAAGATGGAAAAATACATTGCAAATGAAGGTGATTACTTAGAACATTTCTTTATAATGAAGAATATTTGTTTAGCTTTCTTGAATATTTTTGCAGGACAAAACTTTGCATACAATCTTGTATACCTTATCTAGGGTCTTCTTAAACTCTCTTTATCAATTGAAGCCAACTTATTACAGCAATTCAGTCAACCATCTCAGCACTGGGCACTCCAACATGGGGGAGCCAGCAGAGGGCAATTACCAGAGGCTACTGTAAACCAATTTCCATAAACTGGGTCAGAGCACATCATTGCCGTTACCCCCCCCCCCTTATGCAGCTATTTTATCATATTACTAAGTTAAAACTATTTACAACAAAATTATTATTATTTTTTATAAGAGCTCATCTGGCGACTGCCTACTTGGGCATTAGTCGCCGTATTAAAACTGGCCTAGTTCTAGGCTACTTTAAAATAAAATTAAAGTGAAAAAAATGCCTCAAAAAGGGGGAAAGGAAGCAAGCTAGTGCGTCGAGAAGAGGTCTCCCCGGCGCAGGAGCGTGCAAACAAAGGAAAAAAACAAAAACAAAAAAATGCAAAAAACAAAACAAAACAAAAAGAAACAAACCTTGCTTAAATAATAGGGAGAAGGCCGGCCTCCCCCGAGAAGTCAAAAAGTCCACGAGTCAAAGTGCACGAATCTGTCCCGAGTACAAGGGACAGGCGGTAGCGACCCCACCCATCCCGGTACCGGGACAGGTATCATGCGCGAAGATCACCAAGACTGGGACATTCGACATGAATGTGCCGAACAGTCTGGGGGACGACGCAGTCGTTGCAATAGGGCACAGGCGAGCGCTCCATCAAATAGCGATGCGTCACACGAGTGTGTCCGATTCGGAGACGACAGAAAGCAACCTAAGCCGCCGCAGCATTGGGGGATAGGTGCATGGGAACAGTCACGGCGCAATGGCACGCAACTTTAAGTTCCCTTCGACCGTCTCCCATCTTATTTGCCAAGCAGTCCGAAGAGCTGCCCGTATTCCTGCCATGTAGTCGGTGTGAGGAAGAGCGAAACGCTGGTCCGGTCGCAGAGTCCTCGCGGACTCTTTGGCGCGCTCAATCCCCGCAATTCCTACATGTCCATGAACCCAGCAGAAGATAATTTCGACATCTGCCCGGCTCGCCAAAACCGTGGCGTCACAGATATCGCGAACCAGGGGATGCGGAGATTCCAATACCCAGAGAGCACTCAGGGCACTTTGTGAGTCGCCATAGATCACAATCCGGTCTCTGAACCGGGCACGTCGCGTAATCTCCCGTGCCGAGTGATGTATTGCCACCAGCTCGGCCGTGAAGACAGACGCAGCGCCTGGTAGAGCCCCGATGACTTCAAACAGAGGGGATACGGCGTGGAGCACACGATGTGTGCTCCAAAAAGGTCGAGCGCAATACTCCCGGCGCAGTACAAGCTTTGGGAGAAGAGGCGTGGCGACAAATAGCCAAATGTGGTACCCTCCAGGGTGGCGTCCTGGGCAGAACCAGGGGCGCCACCGGCCGGAGAGCTATATCTAGCTCTCGAATGAGTTTCCTGACCCTGAACCCAAAGGGCTTAGGGTATGACTGGCGTCTCTCGGCGGCATAGGCACCATCGAGATCAGCTGCGGATGCAGTGAGAGCTGTTGGCGACTGAGGGAAGCGCCGGGCTCGCGCGTACAGGCGAGTGATGCACTGAGGGAGGCGCCGGGTTCGCGCGTACAGGCGAGTGATGCACTGCACGCGGCGCAGAGCGAGTGGCATCTCCCCAGCATCGACCAACAGGCTCTCAATGGGGAAAGTGCGGAAGGCACCGGTCGCAAGGCGAAGGCCGGTGTGGTGGATCGAATCCACCTTCCGCAATAAACGCTCGGCTGCGGATGCATAAAACTCGCATCCGTAGTCGAGCTTCGAGCGAACAAAGGATCGATAAAAAAGTAAGGCAGTAGCCCTATCAGCGCCCCAAGCGCTGAACGTCACGGAACGGAGAATGTCCATGGCGCGGAAACATGAGACCCTAAGGCTGTGAATATGAGCCTCCCAGGTGAGGCGTCGGTCGAATACAAGACCAAGGAAACGGTGCGACTCAACCACATCCACGCACACCAAATTAAGAAACAAATCTGGGTCGGGGTGAAGCCATGGATGGCGGCAGAAGTGCACCACCTTAGTCTTGGTCAAAGAAAACGGAAACCTTTGCGCTTCGGCATAGCGAGAGACGCGGTTCAATGCCTGTTGGAGTCGACGCTCCAGAGTTGGCATCTGGGCCACGCCAAAGGAGATCGAAAGGTCGTCCACGTAGAGCGTAGCGAGAACATCTTCTGGCAGCACCGAGGTGATGCCGTTGATGCTCAGGGCAAAGAGTGTGACACTGAGGACACTTCTCTGCGGGACACCCTCTTCCTGCTCCTTTGGGTCGGAGAGGGCTCCCCCCACCCGTACGCGGAATCGACGATCTCGCAAAAATTCAGATATAAACATTGGGAGGCGTCCCCTCGCCCCCATCGTGTGGAGAGAGTCCATGATACCGTATCGCCATGCGGTATCATAGGCCTTCTCCAGATCGAAAAACACCGTGGCCTAGTGCTGTGTACGAAGGAAAGCCTCGCAGACGGCATTTTCCAGTCGGAGCAGAGCATCCGACGTGGAGTGGAACTTGCGGAAGCCGCACTGTGCGGAAGACAGATGGCCTCCACTGTCCAGGAAAAAGGCTAATCTAACATTTACCAATTTCTCCACCAACTTGCACACGCAAGAGGTTAGAGAGATTGGGCGGAAACCGGTCGGAGTAAAGTGATCTCTCCCCGGTTTGCGAAAGGCGAGCACAGTAGCGATTCGCCAGGAGTCTGGGAGAAGACCTTCACCCAGATCCTGTTGAACAAATCTAACAGAAAGGCCATGCCTCGCTCACCTAGGTGTCGAAGCATGGCGTACGGGACATCGTCCGGACCATGGGCGGTGTCCGCGCACGAAGCGAGAGCGGAACACAACTCACTCACAGTAAACTTGTCGTTGAAGGGTTCTCCGCCTCTGGAGGTAAAGTCCAGCTGGCGGCCTTCCGCGACATCACGACGTGCATTGAATGCTGGCGGAGCAGCATCACGGCTAGAGAATGCGGAAAAAGCGGTCGCTGAGGATTCCGCCATGGACGCGGGGTCCGAGATTGCAGTCCCATTCTCCTGGAGAATGGGAGGGGGGTCCTGCGAGAACTTGCCCCGAATCCTTTTGACTCGCTTCCACACCTCAGCTAAAGGGGTCTTCCCGTTAAGTGAAGACACGTATGCCCGCCAAGAAGAGCGGCGGGCGTGCTTCGAAATATACCGGAACCTAGCCATAGCCCGACGAAATTCAGCGACAGTGAAATCGTTCGGGCGGCGCTTATAGCGCATGTAGGCACAACGCTTCTGTTTGAGGGCCGTTTCCCACTCGGCTGACCACCATGGGAGTGGTCGGCGTGCAAAACGGCCAGACGTCCAAGGAATAGTAGTCAGGCCCACGGCGATGAGGTTGCCGGAGAAGAACTCAACGGCCTCATCTACCGACCTAAACTCCTCGAATGAGATAGAGAATTCAGTCATTTCCTGAAATGCAGGCCACCGCGCCTGCGCCAAGCACCACCGAGGTGGGCTCTCAGGCGGCAGTTGCCTTGAAAATGATATTTGAATGGGAAAGTGACCACTACCATGGAGGTCATCGACCACCCCCCAATCAAAATCAGGCTGTGCATCCGAAGAGCACAAAGATAGGTCAAGGCAAGAAAATGAAGCGGTTCTCGGACAGTGATGCGTAAACTCATCCACGTTTAGGACACCCATCTCAAGCTCTTCGATCAGATCGGCAAGGACTTGTCCACTGGGATTTATGGAGTAATCTCCCCAGAGAGGATGCCTGCCGTTCAGATCTCCAAGCAAGAGATAGGGCCTCGGCAACCGTGCCACGAAGCGGCGGAAGTCCCCCGAGTCGAAGTCAGCTGACGGTGGAATGTACCCAGAAATGATAGTATACCTCCTATCCAGGTGCAGCTGCACAGCCACTTCCTGAAAGGAGGTATCTAAAGAGAAAGGAAGAACGGAGACATCATGCCGGGTGTAAACCGCGCATCCCCCAGCCCGGCCATCCCGCGGTGGTGGGGTCGCAAGACCCTTATACCCCGGGAGGGCGGGCAGGGGGCACGCGCCTAGCATGGTCTCCTGCAAAAAGATAGCTAACGGGGAACGGGACTAGACGAGCCTCCGCAGCTCCTCCCAGTTGGCCCGGAGTCCACAGAAATTCCATTGAAGGAATATGCCCTCCAGGCCTAGCTCGGAGGAGACGCGGGGGCCCTCCTCGAGCTGAAGACCCTCACGGGAATGGCCGTACGCTTCCCGGGGGCAGAACCCCAGGCGCTGTTGGCCGGACAAAGCGCTGAAGGCGCTGTCGCCTTCGAGGACTTATTGGGGAAGGTTGGGCTCGCCATGCGAGTCTTTTCCTCCCTCCGCCTCGAAACCTTAGGCGGGCGCTGCGGCTTCGGAGGCGGGGGGCCCTCTTTTCGAGGACCCACCGTCTCCGAGCTAGTCGCTCCACCACTAGGCGTGGGCGAAGGAGCCGAAGCTCCTTTGTTGCTGTCCTCCTTTCGGGGGACAGCTTTAGGAACCCCGGAAGATGACCTAGCGACCATCTTCAGGGGTGTTGCCTCCTGTGAGTCTAACGACTCGGTGGAGGCGCGTGGCCGTTTCGCCTTACGGGAAACGGTCACGCTGGGGGAAGAGGGAAAAGCCCTGGTTTTAGCCGGGGCTGGGTATGAACCCTTTTTGCCACCAGCTTTACCAGGGGAGCGCCCGGGTTGGGTAGAGCCTGCAGAAGGGCTCCAAATGGGCGTGGAAACAACCGTGCTCGTTGGCCTGGATGGGCCAGGAGCAGAGGGTGCCTTTCTAACTATTGGAAGTATGAAGATTTGATTGAGCAAGTGAAATTGGAAGAAAAGTTGAGTGAATGTGAGAAGCAAAAAGTTTGCAGGATGTTGTGGAATAGGAGAGGTGCTTTGAGTCAAGGGGATGAGGACTTTGGCAACGCTTGCTTGCCTGAGTTCAAAATAATTTTGAGCGACGATATGCCAATATATCAAAGGCCTCGTCATTTCCCTGCCCCTGTGGCTCAAGAGATTGAGGAACAGTGTGAGGAATTAGAGAGAATTGGCGTGATTGAGCCGAGTTTGAGTGCCTGGAATAGTCCGATTGTACCTGTACGAAAGCCAGATGGACGTTTGCGACTGTGTATTGACTATAGAAGAGTGAATGAACGAACGTTGAAAGACAAGTTTCCTATGAGTGTTGTGTCTGAATGTGTGTACAGTATGTATGGAATGAAAGTGTTTTCTAAGATGGATCTGGTACGTGGATACTACCAGATGCCTGTGGCTGAAGAGAGTAGACCTATTACGGCGTTCTCTACCTCAAAGCGCCATTATCAGTTTAGAAACCTGAGCTTTGGGTTGGCAAACGCACCAGCTGCTTTTCAGCGTGCTATGAATGTAGAGTTGAGTGGTTTTCCGTGTAAGAATGTACGAGTGTTTTTGGATTATATTTTGGTGATGAGTGAGAACATGGAAGAACATATGACCTTGGTGAATGATGTTTTAAGAAAGTTGGAAGAGGTTGGTGTCAAAGTGAAGTTGTCTAAATGTGTATGGTTTGCTAGTGAAGTTGAGTTTTTAGGACATAAGGTGAGTGCGGTTGGATTGCGTAAATCGGAGAAGTTCGTGGGAAAGGTTAGGAATTTTCCTAAGCCTACCACAGTGAGAGAGTTGCGTGGATTTCTTGGTTTAGTTGAGTTTGGAAGAAAGTTTATGAAAGATTGTTCAGGTGTAATGAAACCGTTGAGTGTATGGACTGGGAAAAAGAAGAGTGCTGTGATTAAGTGGAATGACTCTATGAATGCAGCGTTTGAAAAGTTAAAAGCGGAAGTTGCAAAAGATGTGGAACTTGCGTATCCAGCATATGGAACAAATGCAGGAATGCTTGAAGTGTATACGGATGCAAGTGGTCATTCGATGGGTGGATGTTTGATGCAAGATCAAGTTGTGAATGGAGTTGAAAGAAAGCGAGTAATTGCGTATGTTTCCAAGGCGTTTAGTGTGGCAGAGCGTGCATATTCAACGATTGAAAGAGAGCTGGCTGCGTTAAGATTCTGTCTCAAGTCGTTACGACCATTTCTGTATGGAGTACGGTTTGTAGTGAGAACAGATCACCAGCCACTAGTGTATTTACAGCGTATGAGGTTAGTTGATAGTAGGCTTGCAAGGACAATAGAGGATTTGAGTGATTTTGATTTTGTGGTTGAGTATTTGCCAGGTGAAAGGAATGTGATTGCTGATTTGATGTCACGTTTGCCTTGTAGTTTGAATGAGAGTGAGGTTGTAAGCATAAATCCTGAGTATTTGCCAGCAGGTGTAGTTGTTGGAAGAAAATGTAAGGGTGGAGGTGATTCTATGTTTGAAAGTGTGTTATATGGTTTACAAGATTTGATGAAAGATGGATTGCTTGAAAAGGTGCCAGAAAGTGTGAATGCATTACAAAAGGTGGTTATGGAAGAAGCGTGTAAGAGACCAGAGCAATTGGGAATGGAAAATTCAAGTAGGTTAAGAAAAGAGTTAAGAAGTATGTGTATGCCAGGAGTGATGATGTTTCAGGAAGTGTTAGCGATAGTGAGTAAGCTGTTTGGTGTGAGAGTATATGTGCATTATGGTGTGGAGAAGCCAGTGATGTATCGTGGTAAAGGTGTAGAGCGAGTGAATGGATGTGAGTTGCATCTGCAATGTTTGAGTGGTGTGCATTATAATTGGCTGATTGAGAAGAAGAATTATGTAAGAAGAGAGATTGACAATGTTTGTGAAGGAATTGTTCCTGTTAGTGAAGATGAAGGTTTGGATGCTGCAGAAGTGTTTGTGGAACAGACCGAAGTGTTGAATATAATGTGTGAACATGGACTTGAAGAGAGAGTGCAAGTTACCTTGACTATGAATGGGAAGAGCTATTGTGGAATGATTGACACAGGTGCGCAAATTTCCTTGGTGAATGCAAAGGTTGTGCATGATGCTGACAATATGAGTTTGAATGTTTCTAGAAAAGGTGTGACAGTTTCGATAAGTGGACGTATTATGGCATGGGAGGAAGTGAGTTTGTCTGTAAGCATGGGGAAGTTGAATGATATATTGCATGAATTTGTTGTGCTAAGCGAGAATGAGTTACCTTATTGTTTTCTGTTTGGGATTGATTTTCTGCGTAAGAATAGGATTTCTGTGGATGTATGTAATGAATGTTTAGTGAAAGATGGTGTAACAGTTGGGAAGTTGCAGAGTGAGCTTGTAGGCTCAACTGGATTTGTAGGAGTGGTAGGTGTCGATTTGAGTGAAGAGCTGTTGACTGCTGAAGATATAGAGAGCATGCAAGAGTCATGTCCGATGGTGCGTGAATTGAAAGATAGCGTGATGACCAGTGTTCCTGTGAATGAATGGAGTTGCATATTAAGAGAGTTTAGAAGGTTTGCTGGAAAGTTTGTAGTGTGCAAGGGTTTAGTGTATTTTGTGCAATGTATAGATGATGAGGATGTATATATTCCGGTGTTTTCCGTGTGTGGCACGATTGGAATGGTGAAGATTGTGCATGATAGGTTTGGACATATGGGTAAGAATAAATTGTGGGAATGTATGAAAGGATGTATATTTAGTCCCTTTTTGAGAAAGATTTGCGTGGATGTAGCGACTACGTGTGAAGTGTGCCAGAAGAGAAAGTATCAGAGAGTGTATGCCGCCCCACCTGTATTAAAGTTGAGTGTGAATGAACCCTTTGAAATGGTAGCGATCGATTGCGTGTCTTTTCCGAGGACTGCAAGAGGGTATGTAGGGATGATTGTGATGGTGGATCATAAGAGCAAATTTGCGTATGCTGCACCTGTGACAAATAAATCTTCATTGACTGTTGCTAGAGAAGTGAGTGAGAGAATGTTGCCCATGTGCATGTGTAAGCCTGTGCGAATGTTGAGTGACAATGGACCTGAGTTTGTAGGACGTGCTTTTGAGGAGATGTTGAGTGAATGGGGAATAGATCATGTGCAAACGACGCCGTATATGCCTAGTGCGAATGGTTTGGCTGAAAGAACGATAAGAACTTTGAGTGAGATGTTACGATTGATGGTGAAAGATGGGAAAGAATGGGATGAATGTTTGGGAAGAGTGCTTTGGGCGTATAACATGACAGTGCATAAGGCGATTGGAATGTCACCATGTAAGTATTTGATGAACTTTGAACGAATGATTAGGCCACATATGGGACTTAGTGAGAAGGATCATGAGTTGTAGAGAAAAGGGAATGAAAGGTTTGAGAGTTTTTCTGTGGGTGATAAAGTACTAAAGGAGATTGAGACAAAAGGTAGACTGAATGTGGATAAGTTGAAAGAGAAATTTGAAGGTCCGTTTGTAGTAAGAAAGGTTTGGTCGAATGGGGTAAGTTATGTGATAGTTCGTGAAAGAGAGGATGGAAGTTTGGATGAACGTAGAGTGCATCAAAGTCAGTTGCGAAAGTGGCGTGAACCTCCTGAGTATTTGGTGCAACATCCGGTGAATGAATATCTGTCTGAAAGAATGGAAGACTGTGAAATGGTGGATGATATAGCTAGTGCTTTAGAGGGGAAGCAGTTAGTGTTAGTTGAACATCGAAGGGGGAAGCGTAAGAGTAAACGGTTGAGAAAGGATGAATGGATGGAACAGTTTGGTGAGAGAGTTTTCTGGGTTTGTGCAAGATCGAGATGGAGTATATGATAGAACATACAGTATTTGTAAGTTTCCGTTGAATGAGTCTGAGTCTATGCTAGAGAGTATAAATGGGATAAGTGCGAAATTGGAACAAGAGTCGATAAATGCTATGAAAGAATGGGAAGGTTTGATGGATGTAGTAGAGAGGTTAGTTGAGGATTTGAGTGGGATTGGTCAGGGAATGTCGGATGTGTGTGTGGATGAAGTACATAGAGAAGGGGCCATGGACAGACATGAGGAGACATTACGACAGATGACAGAGACAGTTGATGGACCTGTGACTAGGAGGAGAGGCAGAGTGAAAGAGTATGACTGGGTGATGTCGAAAGCATTGTGAATGAATGAAGATGGGGATTGAGACATGGTGAGGTGAGGCGAATTTAGCTGGGAGGGATGTAGTAGTTTGGTTGTCCGCCTCCCCTCCCCTATGTCTAATCTTTTTCTTCTTTTGCAGAATGTGTGTGTGTGGATCGTGTGATCACCGTCTTTGCTTTGTGTGGGGGGACTCGATGGATCTCTATTGTGCTCCCCCATTCATCTCCTGTTTTCTTTTTAGGCGGATTCTTTCAGCAAATATTTTTCTTTAGAAAGTGTAGGTAAAAGTTTGGAAGTAAAGTTTGTGACTGAGGAAGGAAGAGCCGCCTAGACGGAAGATAGGTGAGTGAAGATTGTGTGAGAGTGGATATGGTTGAACGAGTTAGGAGTAAAGATGTTTGAGTGTGGCAGTGAATAGGTGACTGAATGTGCCTTCTCTTTTCCAGTTCCGTGGTACCGATTGTCGTCGACATCTGGCTTTCGAAGACGGCTGAAGCCAATCTTAACTCTCGTGTGGCAGTAAAGGGACGCATCGATTGGGGCCTGAGCCCTCGCACTTTCCGCTCTGACTGGAGCCACCACTTCCTCATCCTTGAGTGCGAATCATTCGCCTTGGCTGAAGTTGAACTTCCAGTCCCTTAAGAAAAGGGAACCTCTCTTCCCTCAAGAAAGCGGGCCCGCCTCCCTTTCCCTCCCCCCCCCTCCCATACCGGTAATAGCGCTCCCAGAGCTGAAGAAAGTTGAACAGACTCACATGGTGGCACTGGGCAATCTGCTTGTGAAGCCCTAAACATTTCCTTATTTGCGTGTGTGTGGCCAGGGTAAAGTTGTAAGGCCCCCTATATATATATATATATAAATATCTTTGGTTGTGGTTAAAGATAGTTAATATTTTGGAAATTGGGTAAATTTACATTTTTGTTTTCTGGGGTTGTGGTTGATTTCTTTTTTTTGTGTGTAAATTAAATTTAGAAAATACTCTCTCTCCTCAATACCCTCTTCTTGAACCACCGAGCGGACCTTGTCAGGGCGGCGGGAACTTTTGGCTAGGGACTCGCGATCCCGCCGCTACAACGTCCCAGGCAGAGCAGGGCGCGCCAGGACCAAGTCCTTAGCCTCGCGGAATGAGAGTCGATCCTGGGCCTGAACGGCCAGGATTTCTTTCTCAAGGAGATATGCACCACATTGCTTCGAAGAAGCAGGGTGCGGCTCTCCGCAATTGACACACTTGGCCACATACGATTTGGACTTATCGTGTGCGACCTTGGAGCAATTTACACAGACTTCGGGTGACCCCGACTTTGCACGTCTACATGAGCGATTCGTATGGCCGAAGTGGTGACAGTAATAGCACCGCCACGGCAGTGGCACGAATGCCTTCACGCGGTAGCGGTACCAACCGGCACGCACCGACTCAGGGAGCTTGTCACAGTCGAACGTGACGAAGAGTGTAGGGGTGGGTCTCAAGGCCCCTCCCAGTTTTCTCATCACACATTCGACCTTGACCGCCCCATGGTCGGCCAGCTCTAGGGTGATGTCCTCAATGGAGTAGTCAATGAGTTCCCTCGCATAAACTACTCCAGAAGGATCCCGTCCGAGAAACGGGTCACCTTCGGCTCTCTACCAATTGCACTAGCTAATCCTCTCCTCTGATGGATCATGTTGCCCTTGGACAACATGGTGCCATCAGTGCAGCGGGCGGGCTCGAAAACGCCAGGTAACCTCTGAATGAGGGGCCCCGATGTCATCGAGGCTCCGCCCTGTGCACTTTTGTTCTTAGTCAGGGGCTCCGCAACCGGAGGGGGGGGGCAGAGGGGGTGGATGTACCGATCTTGGCTTGGTCGCTTGCCAGAGTGGCAGCAGACCCATCCGTCCCCACAGATGGAGAGGAGCCCCGAGTCTTTTTTTGTCTTTTTAGTATTTTTCTTTTTCTTTTTTGGAGGAGGGCGAGGAATGAACCCGCTTCTCACCTCCGCCGGAAGAAGCCCCCAGGCCAGATGGACCGGCCTCAGCCAGGTCATTCTCCGAAATAGAGAAGGTCCTGGTAGTCGTGGGGGCACCGGTCGGAGGAGATCCCTCCCCTCCTTATACTGCTTCGGAAACCACAGCCGTTTGAGGAGGACCTTGCATCGGGGCAGATTCGGGTTCGGTGCTTGGCGCCGAGCCAAGATTCCCCCACATGGAAGGCCCTACCGTCTGAGTCTGGGTTTCCTCAAGGACCATGTCTATCTCAGGAGGGGCCTCCAGTTGGCCATCCCCCCCCCAAGACATCGCAGGTCCCGTTAGCAGTATCGTCACTAGTCTTCTTTGGGGAGGCATGGGCCTTGACCCCGGCAAGGTTCAATATTCTTGCCAGCAGGTCTTTTGAGGGAAGCGACCGAAGGGGCCTGGCTTCCCTTTCCCCCCTAAGGGGGTTTGCCCTACCGAGCCGCTTCGATGTGGAGAGGCTGGCTAAGGTTTGCCTGCTGGCTTTCTTGGCAGTCCCTTTGGAAAAAACAGAGGGGACTGCCGCTGGTAAAAGGGAGGCGCCCGAAAGCACCTCCAGAGAAGGGTGTGAGGGAGAGTCCCCTACACCCATAAGTGAAGGAGAGGAGTAAGCCTCCTCTCCGGTTATAGATATATGGAGGGTCCCCTGAGCAAGCACAGGGAGGAGGACCTCCACTTTTTTGCTGGAGCAGCCCAAGGGCAGCTCCGTTGATGTTATAGGGGAAGTTGGGGGTTGGGTTTTTTTTTATACTCATCATTGGGCATGGTGACCCTCTTTTTTATACGGGATGCAATCGCGCATCACCTCTCGCAGTAGCCCGCACTGTGAGAGGTGCTTACAAGCCCGGCAGAGCCAGGCGCCGCCATTTAAGACCACCCATCCCGCCTGGTGGCCTGGCAGTCCATTGGCATGGCGGCTCCACCTTAAACACGGCGTAAAACACATAGATTTTGAAGACGAGAGGAAAAGGGATGTGAGGAAGGTATGGGTGGGGATAAAGCAGGTTGTTAAAAACCAACCACCCCAGACCGGAGCTCAGGGGTTAGGGAACATTGGCCCCTCCCCCCCCGATCCAGGATGATTGGCTGAGAAGAAGGTCAGCATCTACCCTGTGAAATTAGAGGCCGACCAGAGAGTTGTGGGAGAGGTTGTATGAAAAGAGAGGAAACAAGTGTTTTGAAGGAAGGAAGAGGGGCTAAGCTGGGGCCGGACGGGGTGCTGAGTCCCGTCAGCCTGGTGGCCAGGATGGCAAATCGTACAACAAAATGAAAATAACACAAATCACTGGGGCAGAGTGGGGGCAGTTATTGTTTTGACACCAACCAGTAATCATAAAACCGTCATAGTTCTGCATCACGAGTATGTGAATATGAGCATCTCGGTTAGGAAAGATAGTACTCCAACCCATTCCCAAATTTGGAGTACTAGATGTGTACATAAACTTCAATGGAAGCCCCAACCTTTGCCAAACTACTTACATTTTCTCCTCTAAGATTATTGACTGACTGCAATCCCTTCTGTTTGATATGCTCTTGCAGGTGTTTGACCAAGCATGTGGCTGCTCCTGGAACAGTTCGGAGTAGGATGTACATGTTACCCAAGTCCTTAGCACATTCCCTGGCGACCATGGATTGGGCTTCGGCATGTAGTGTAGGCAAGTGATCTGCAATCATCCTCATTTGTAATTCCTTCTCCACCCGACTGTGAGAACTGAAACCCAAATAGGCTGGATTTAGGGATGAAGAATAGTGTTAGAACTAGTCAAGGAAATAACTAGACGAAAAACATAAATAATAAGAAGAAATAGCACTCAAGAACAAATGTAGGAATAACAAGAACTGTAACAGCATTTTTTAGGATTTACTTTTAACACAACTGTGATTGCTCATAAAAAGAGGTAAACTTCTAATACCAAATGCTGCGAACAACACCCTTAATGTTTAACACTTAGATTAGACATCTCACTATACAATAAGAGTTATTTAAGCCTATCAGTGTACCATATATGACCCAATTACAGGCATATTATAAAACTGCAAGAACAATAAAGACATTCTAATTAGAAGGCTTTTGAAATGAGGCTCACAAAGAATGTGGAAGTGAAAATGTGGAGAAGATACAGAACACCAGCAGCCAAAGAGGAGAATACTTGTGGAATTAGGGAGTGGGGGACAATAAAATAAATCTACTCCCATTCCATGATGGAGGCAGGTCCCCCATGCAAGACAGAGCAAACCTCTAATTCTTAATTATTTTGAGGTAGAGAAGGAACATTTTTAATTGCTTTGACTAGTCATAGGAGGAACAAAAAACAGTATGAACTGAAGCCCTCAATATAACAACAGTGGGCATTCAAGGGGTTTAGGACCATTTGCAGAGTAAAAGTTAAATGAAAAAAATTCTAAGCCCCTTCCTGAGATAAAGAGGATCAAATGCTACAGTCTATTACTCGGCTAGAAACAAAAAACAAACAAACAAAGATAAAAAAGGCAGAGGAACAATAAAAAAACAAAAACTAAGCAAAAAGCAAGAAGAAGAAGAAGGAAGCACACTCTGGCACCGGGGCATAAAAAGTTAAATGCCAAAAGAATAAAGGAGAAAATATACCACTTTTGTAATTCATGGATTTAAGACAATCTACAAATTCTCAAGAAGAGATTTTCCTCTTTGGCCTTGGTTTGTTAAGCACCAAATATGACCTTGTATCTGAGTGTATTTTCCAATTCCTCTCAAATGCCTTTAGATGCAATGTACTGAGCCACATACAGTAAAATGTAAATTCAAATGCAAAGGGATTTAATTTGTTATGGCAAAGACAGTTTGACTTTATAGGCCGCAAAAGAGAGAACTAATTCAAATGCAAAGGGATTTAATTTGTTATGGCAAAGACAGTTTGACTTTATAGGCTGCAGAAGAGAGAACTAATTAAAATACAAAGGGATTTAATTTGTTATGGCAAAGACAGTTTGATTTTATAGGCTGCAGAAGAGAGAACTAATTAAAATACAAAGGGATTTAATTTGTTATGGCAAAGACAGTTTGACTTTATAGGCCACAAAAGAGAGAACTAATTCAAATGGAAAGGGATTTAATTTGTTATGGCAAAGACAGTTTGACTTTATAGGCTGCAGAAGAGAGAACTAATTCAAATGCAAAGGGATTTAATTTGTTATGGCAAAGAGTTTAATTTTATAGGCCACAAAAGAGAGAACTAATTATTTTTTATAAATTTGAAGGCTACTGAAGCATCCTGAAAACAAAAATTAATGGGTGAGTAAAATGAACAAATGTTTGGAATGACATGAGTACATATTTTATAAGGCAATTATGAGAGTAAATGAACCAAAGTATGAGGTTGTGAAAGAGTGAAATGGTCCATCAAGTGAAATGAATCAAAGGTGAGCAGAAAAATGAATGATTCTGGTCTGAATAAAAATAAAAGGATTAGTATGTAAGCTCACAGACTGTAAAGAATGGTGATAAAAAGATGGTAGGGGTGAAGATGTGAACAAATGCAAACCAATGATGAAAAGGCTTTAGATACCATAAATAGTTATGTGGTCATATGTGTGAATGTGAAAACCAATGGAAAAAATAAGATGGACGGATGAATCATTTAAGTGGAATGATGTATTTGAGTGTGTGGAAGGTTAACAGTGTGATTCTGGCAGGTGTATAATTGAACCCCAAAATAAGTATGAAATAGTGAATGTCAAAATGACACAAAGGCCTTTGGGATGCTTTGAGTGCAAGCCAAGTGAAGTTATGGCAAGCTTCTTGAACAGTATTATAAAAAGGAAAATGAAATGAATGGCTTTAATGAAATGAATATTAGAGGGAGAATGAATAGCAGGACAAGTGGCGTTATAGGTGCATGGAATATAGGAATATGCTGACTGAACTAGTGCATGCTTTGGATGTAGATAGATTGAGCTGGGTTTTTTTTTAAGATCCTATCATGGCAGCAATCAATAAGTTCAATGTTGTTACAACACCCATTAATTATACTTTGAGTCTATCAAATATATTGTGCATTATGTAAAAAAATTGTAGAACACCTAGAAGTGATCTCAAAAGTTTAGTTACAATGTCCTTTTCATTTAAAATTGTCCCCAGATGGGTAATAGTAGAACTGTTGTGTACTTGACTTGTAGAGTGCGAGAAGTTCAGGCGAGCATCTTAAATGCTTTGCTTGAATGGGTCTTTTTTTGGACTCAGAATGGCCGAGTGGTTTGAGGCTCTTGCTAACGGCTGTCCAGCAACGGTGGAAGCACGTTCAAAACTTGTTTCACTACTTTTCTTTGCCCCCTTTTCCTACACAAAGCTATCTATCTACAGACTGATGGGAATTCTTTTTAAAGATTCTATCTGGCAAGTGCCTACTAGGGCAATAGTCGCTGTAATTCCCGCAAAGCCTAATACTAGGCTAGATTAAAAAACAATTAAACAACAGAGAAAAAAGGAACAAAGGAAAGACAAGTTAAAAAACAAACAACAACAAAAATAGCAAAAAGGCTCCGATGTCGGAGGTAGGCCCAGACTGATTGTGGTTCACCATCACTGCTTTCCCTCAGTGAGAAAGTGATGGCATTCTATGTGCTGTAGCTTCTATTGGACATAAACCAAGATAAAAAAAAGGAGACAACTAGGGGGACTGGAGACCAGGGAGGACATTCGACTCTCTTAACCAAGCCCAGGACATGTTACAAAGGAAAGTTCTTTGTTAGTAGGAAGGAAAATTAATAAATTAGTGAGGCCTAATCATACTAATGCCTGTTGAGACATAAATTACAGTCCCCCACACCTCATACAAAGTCTTTGGAATGTGTGCAACAGAATCCCCAACCTCTTGCAGCTTCTCAGCATCACCAATCATAAAACTCAGTGAACAAAGGTAAAGGTAGGCGAATTCTAACCTGTGAGGAAGAAACTTGGTAGCTCTCAGCCTTTCTTCACTTAATCTGCTAATGACTTTTTCCATGTATTGTGAGACATTGCATTCCTGTAAAATGGTTGATGCTTCAGCTGAGTAGAATTCCCCCGTTTCTTTGATAAGATCCTCTTCAAAGACGCTTTCAAATAACTGTAATGTTGAGTTGGAAATGATAGAGGAAATAGCATGACTTAAACATACCTATGAATCTATAAGGCAAACCAAAGCTCAGTTCTGACATTATAGGTTGGAAGAGGAGGGGAGGTGAAGCAGGGAAAAAAACCCTTACTATACTTGAAAACTCTAGAAATAGCATGCCCTCCCATGACCAGTATGTACGGGGACAGGTGATGCAGGCAGCATGCTGCATTTTTTTTTTTTTTTTTTTTATTAAGGGGCTATCTGGCGACTGCCGACTAAGGCATAAGTTGCCGTAAACAAACAGCCTAATTTAGGCTACTTTAAAAAATTAAACAGAAAACAATAAAAAGGAATAACAATAACAATAACAAAGCAATAACAAAACAATTACAAAAACAACAATTAAATCGCGTTAAATAAAAGGGAGAAGGCCGGCCTCCCCCAAAAAGTCAATAAGTCCACCAGTCAAAGTACATGCACTCATCCCGAGAACAAGGGACAGGCGGTAGCGACCCCGCCCATCCCGGTACCGGGACAGGTGTCGTGCGCGAAGATCACCCAGACTGGGACATTCGACAAGAATGTGCCGAACAGTCTGGGGGACGACGCAGTCGTTGCAATAGGGCGCAGGCGAGCGCTCCATCAGATAGCGATGCGTCACACGAGTGTGTCCGATTCGGAGACGACAGAAAGCAACCTGAAGCCGCCGCGGCATTGGGGGAAAGGTCCATGGCAACAGTCGCGGCGCAATGGCACGCAACTTTAAGTTCCCTTCCACCGTCTCCCATCTTCTTTGCCAAGCAGTCCGAAGAGCTGCCCGTATTCCTGCCATGTAGTCGGTGTGAGGAAGAGCGAAACGCTGGTCCGGTCGCAGAGTCCTCGCGGACTCTTTGGCGCCCTCATCGGCGCGCTCATTCCCCGCAATTCCTACATGTCCAGGAACCCAGCAGAAGATAATCTCGACATCTGCCCGGCTCGCCAAAACCGTGGCGTCACGGATATCGCGAACCAGGGGATGCGGAGATTCCAATGCCCCGAGAGCACTCAGGGCGCTTTGTGAGTCGCTATAGATCACAATCCGGTCTCCGAACCGGGCACGTCGCGTAATCTCCCGTACCGAGTGGTGTATTGCCACCAGCTCGGCCGTGAAGACAGACGCAGCGCCTGGTAGAGCCCCGCTGACTTCAAACAGAGGGGATACGGCGTGGAAGCCGACCCCCTCTTGGGACTTGGAGCCATCCGTATACACTGGCACGGTACCAGCGTGACACGATGTGTGCTCCAAAAAGGTCGAACGCAATACTCCCGGCGCAGTACAAGCTTTGGGAGCAGAGGCGTGGCGACAAATAGCCAAATGTGGTACCCTCCAGGGTGGCGTCCTGGGCAGAACCAGGGGCGCCACCGGCCCGAGAGCTATATCTAGCTCTCGAAGGAGTTTCCTGGCCCTAAACCCAAAGGGCTTAGGGTATGACTGGCGTCTCTCGGCGGCATAGGCACCATCGAGATCAGCTGCGGATGCAGTGAGAGCTGTTGGCGACTGAGGGAGGCGCCGGGCTCGCGCGTACAGGCGAGTGATGCACTGCACGCGGCGCAGAGCGAGTGGCATCTCCCCAGCATCGACCAACAGGCTCTCAATGGGGGAAGTGCGGAAGGCACCGGTCGCAAGGCGAAGGCCGGTGTGGTGGATCGAATCCACCTTCCGCAATAAAAGCTCGGCTGCGGATGCATAAAACTCGCATCCGTAGTCGAGCTTCGAGCGAACAAAGGATCGATAAAAAAGTAAGGCGGTAGCCCTATCAGCGCCCCAAGCGCTGAACGTCACGGAACGGAGAATGTCCATGGCGCGGGTACAAGAGACCCTAAGGCTGCGAATATGAGCTTCCCAGGTGAGGCGTCGGTCGAATACAAGACCAAGGAAACGGTGCGACTCAACCACATCCAGGCGCACCCCATTAAGAAACAAATCTGGGTCGGGGTGAAGCCGTGGATGGCGGCAGAAGTGCACCACCTTAGTCTTGGCCAAAGAAAACCGAAACCTGTGCGCTTCGGCATAGTGAGAGACGCGGTTCAATGCCTGTTGGAGTCGACGCTCCAGAGTTGGCATCTGGGCCGCGCCAAAAGAGATCGAAAGGTCGTCCACGTAGAGCGTAGCGAGAACATCTTCCGGCAGCACCGAGGTGATGCCGTTGATGCTCAGGGCAAAGAGTGTGACACTGAGGACACTTCCCTGCGGGACACCCTCTTCCTGCTCCTTTGGGCCGGAGAGGGCTCCCCCCACCCGTACGCGGAATCGACGATCTCGCAAAAATTCAGATATAAAAATTGGGAGGCGTCCCCTCGCCCCCATCGTGTGGAGAGTCTCCATGATACCGTATCGCCATGCGGTATCATAGGCCTTCTCCAGATCAAAAAACACCGTGGCGTAGTGCTGTCTACGAAGGAAAGCCTCGCAGACGGCATTTTCCAGTCGGAGCAGAGCATCCGACGTGGAGTGGAACTTACGGAAGCCGCACTGTGCAGAAGACAGATGGCCTCCGCTGTCCAGGAAATAGGCTAATCTAACATTTACCAATTTCTCCATCAACTTGCACACGCAAGAGGTTAGAGAGATTGGGCGGAAACCGGTCGGAGTAGAGTGATCTCTCCCCGGCTTGCGAAAGGCGAGCACAGTAGCGATTCGCCAGGAGTCTGGGAGAAGACCTTCCACCCAGATCCTGTTGAACAAATCTAACAGAAAGGCCATGCCTCGCTCACCCAGGTGTCGAAGCATGGCGTACGGGACATCGTCCGGACCATGGGCGGTGTCCGCGCACGAAGCGAGAGCGGAACGCAACTCACTCACAGTAAACTTGTCGTTGAAGGGTTCTCCGCCTCTGGAGGTAAAGTCCAGCCGGCAGCCTTCCGCAACATCACGACGTGCATTGAATGCTGGCGGAGCAGCATCACGGCTAGAGAATGCGGAAAAAGCGGTCGCTAAGGATTCCGCCACGGACGCGGGGTCCGAGATTGCGGTCCCATTCTCCTGGAGAACGGGAGGGGGGTCCTGCGAGAACTTGCCCCGAATCCTTTTGACTCGCTTCCACACCTCAGCTAAAGGGGTCTTCCCGTTAAGTGAAGACACGTATGCCCGCCAAGAAGAGCGGCGGGCGTGCTTCGAAATATACCGGAACCTAGCCATAGCCCGACGAAATTCAGCGACAGTGAAATCGTTCGGGCGGCGCTTATAGCGCATGTAGGCATAACGCTTCTGTTTGAGGGCCGTCTCACACTCGGCCGACCACCATGGGAGTGGTCGGCGTGCAAAACGGCCAGACGTCCTAGGAATAGTAGTCAGGCCTACGGCGATGAGGTTGCCGGAGAAGAACTCAACGGCCTCATCTACCGACCTAAACTCCTCGACTGAGATAGAGAATTCAGTCATTTCCTGAAATGCAGGCCACCGCGCCCGCACCAAGCACCACCGAGGTGGTCTCTCAGGCGGCAGTTGCCCTGAAAATGATATTTGAATGGGAAAGTGATCACTACCATGGAGGTCATCGACCACCCCCCAATCAAAATCAGGCTGTGCATCTGAAGAGCACAAAGATAGGTCAAGGCAAGAAAATGAAGCGGTTCTCGGACAGTGATGCGTAAACTCATCCACGTTTAGGACACCCACCTCAAGCTCTTCGATCAGATCGGCAAGGACTTGTCCCCTGGGATTTATGGAGTAATCTCCCCAGAGAGGATGCCTGCCGTTCAGATCTCCAAGCAAGAGATAGGGCCTCGGCAACCGTGCCACGACGCAGCGGAAGTCCCCCGCGTCGAAGTCAGCTGACGGTGGAATGTACGCAGAAATGATAGTATACCTCCTATCCAGGTGCAGCTGCACAGCCACTGCCTGAAAGGAGGTATCTAAAGAGAAAGGAAGAACGGAGACATCATGCCGGGTGTAAACCGCGCATCCCCCAGCCCGGCCATCCCGCGGTGGTGGGGTCGCAAGACCCTTATACCCCGGGAGGGCAGGCAGCGGGCACGCGCCTAGCATGGTCTCCTGCAAAAAAATAGCTAACGGGGAACGGGACGAGACGAGCCTCCGCAGCTCCTCCCAGTTGGCCCGGAGTCCACGGCAATTCCATTGAAGGAATATGCCCTCCAGGCCTAGCTCAGAGGAGACGCGGGGGCCCTCCTCGAATTGAAGACCCTCACGGGAATGGCCGTACGCTTCCCGGGGGCAGAACCCCGGGCGCTGTTGGCCGGACAAAGCGCTGAAGGCGCTGTCGCCTTCGAGGACTTATTGGGGGAGGTTGGGCTCGCCATGCGAGTCTTTTCCTCCCTCCGCCTCGAAACCTTAGGCGGGCGTTGCGGCTTGGGAGGCGGGGGGCCCTCTTTTCGAGGAACCACCGTCTCCGAGCCACTCGCTCCACCTCGGGGCGTGGGCGAAGGGGCCGAAGCTCCTTTGTTGCTGTCCTCCTTTCGGGGAACAGCTTTAGGAACCCCGGAAGATGGCCTAGCGACCATCTTCAGGGGTGTTGCCTCCTGTGAGTCTAACGACTCTGTGGAGGCGCGTGGCCGTTTCGCCTTACGGGAAACGGTCACGCTGGGGGAAGAGGGGGGGGCCATGGTATTAGCCGGGGCTGGGTGTGAACCCTTTTTGCCGCCAGCTCTACCAGGGGAGCGCCTGGGTGTAGTAGAGCCCGCAGAAGGGCTCAGAATGGGCGCGGAAACAACCGTGCTCGTTGGCCTGGATGGGCCAGGAGCAGAGGGTGCTTTTCTAACTATTGAGGCATATGACGTCCCAGGCAGAGCCGGGCGCGCCAGGACCAAGTCCTTAGCCTCGCGGAATGAGAGTCGATCCTGGGCCTGAATGGCCAGGATTTCTTTCTCAAGGAGATATGCACCACATTGCTTCGAAGAAGCAGGGTGCGGCTCTCCGCAATTGACACACTTGGCCACACACGATTTGGACTTATCGTGTGCGACCTTGGAGCAATTTACACAGACTTCGGGTGACCCCGATTTTGCACGTCTACATGATCGATTCGTGTGGCCGAAGCGGTGACAGTAATAGCACCGCCGCGGCAGTGGCACGAATGCCTTCACGCGGTAGCGGTACCAACCGGCACGCACCGACTCAGGGAGCTTGTCACAGTCGAACGTGACGAAGAGTGTAGGGGTGGGTCTCGAGGCCCCTCCCTGTTTTCTCATCACACGTTCGACCTTGACCGCCCCATGGTCGGCCAGCTCTAGGGTGATGTCTTCTATGGAGTAGTCAACGAGTTCCCTCGCATAAACTACTCCTTTTACAAAGTTCATGGTAGAGTGCGGCGTCACACTCACCGGGGTGCCATGAAGTGTCCGAAGAGCACTTATCTTGGCCGCCTCGGCGGGATTCGCCGCATTCGCCAGAAGGCTCCCGTCCGAGAAACGGGTTACCTTCGGCTCTCTACCAATTGCACTAGCTAATCCTCTCCTCTGATGGATCATGTTGCCCTTGGACAACATGGTGCCATCAGTGGAGCGAATAACGAGGAAGCGTTTGAAGCCAGCGGGCTCGAAAACGCCAGGTAACCTCTGAATCAGGGGCCCCGATGTCATCGAGGCTCCGCCCTGTGCACTCTTGGTCTTAGTCAGGGGCTCCGCACACGAGGGGGTAGAGGGGCCGGATGTGCCGATCTTGGCTTGGTCGCCTACCAAAGTGGCAGCAGACCCATCCGTCCCCGCAGCCCCCGCGGATGGAGAGGAGCCCCGAGTCTTTTTCGTCTTTCTTGTCTTTTTCTTCTTTTTAGGAGAGGAGGGCGGGGAATGAACCCGCTTTTCACCCCCGCCGGTAGAAGCCCCCAGGCCAGATGGACCGGCCTCAGCCAGGTCCTTCTCTGAAATGGAGAAGGTCCCGGTGGGCGCAGGGGATTCATCCGGAGGAGATCCCTCCCCTCCTTGTCCTGCCTGAGAATCCACAGCCGTTTGATGAGGACCTTGCATAGGGGCGGATTCGGGTTCGGTGCTTGGCGCCAAGCCCGGATTCCCCCCCATGGAAGGCCCTACCTTCTGAGGCTGGTTTTCCTCAAGGACCATGTCTATCACAGGAGGGGCCTCCAATTGGCCATCCCCTCCCAGGACATCGCAGGTCCCCTTGGCAGCGTCATAAGTCTTTAGTGGGGAGGCACAGGCCTTGACCCCGGCAAGGTTTAATATTTTTGCCAGCAGGTCTTTTGAGGGAAGCGACCGAAGGGGCCTGGCTTCCCTCTCCCCCCTAAGGGGGTTTGCCCTACCGAGCCGCTTTGATGTGGAGCGGCTGGCTAAGGGTGGCCTGCTGGCTTTCTTGGCAGTCCCCTTAGAAAGCATAGGAGGGACTGCCGCTGGAGATAGGGAGGTGCCCGAAAGCACCTCCAGAGAAGGGGGTGAGGGGGAGTCCCCTACACCCGTAGGCGTAGGAGAGGAGTAAGCCTCCTCTCCGGTTAAAGAGCTATGGAGGGTCCCCTGCGCAAGCACAGGGGGGGGGACCTCCATCTTTTCTGTGGAGCTGCACGAGGGCGGCTCCGTTGTTGTTATAGGGGGAATTAAGGGGAGATGTTTTTTTTTTTCATCATTGGGCATGGTGACCCTCTTTGTTTTACGGGACGCAATCGCTCACCACCTCTTGCAGTAGCCCGCACTGCAAGAGGTGCTTACAGGCCCGGCAGAGCCAGGCGCCGCCATTTGGGACCACCCCTCCCGCCTGGTGGCCTGGCAGTCCTTCGGCATGGCGGCTCCACCTTGAACACGGCGTAAAACGGATAGATTTTGAAGACGAGAGGAAAAGGGATGTGAGGAAGGTATGGGTGGGGATGAAGCAGGTTGTTAAAAGCCAACCACCCCAGACCGGAGCTCAGGGGTTAGGGGACATTGTCCCCTCCCCCCTCAGCCCCGATCCGGGACGATTGGCTGAGAAGAAGGTCAGCTTCTACCCTGTGAAATTAGAGGCTGACCAGAGAAAGTTGTGGGAGAGGTTGTATGAAAAGCGACGAGGTAGGATAGGAATACAGGCTATCTGAAGGAAGGAAGAGAGGCTAAGCTGGGGCCGGACGGGGCGCTGGATCCCGTCAGCACGGCGGCCAGGATGGCAAATCGCCGCGCCCCTTACGGGGGCAGCATGCTGCAGCTGAAATATCAAGGAGTGTGTATGACTTCCCATCTCCAATGCCTGCAGGGTGGATCTATATCTATATATTTTCCACACATCAAAAAAGTTTGCCATAACTTCATTGGGCTTTCACTCAAAGCATCCCAAAGGCCTTTGTGTCATTTTGACATTCACTATTTTATAACTTTCTTTGGTTTCAAAATATTCTTTTTCTTTAAGAATATAGAATTTTGCAAGCAGAAACGATGGTAATTTTGCACATAGCAATACATTAGGTCTATATTCACAGTTTTTAATTTTGTAATGCTTTTTTAGATATATAGAATATTTTACTTTCATTAAGAGCTTATCTATATAGGATTAAACACCATAGTAAATTGTAAGCTTTATTTTTTAATACTAATATGGACAAGCAGTTTTGACAGACAGGTGAAAATATGGTGCTGTACGGATGAATGCAAAAAAGATATCCAGTCTTGACCCTCAATGTTAAATGAAAACCACCCTATTTCCATAAAGACTTCTTTTTTTTTTAGCCATGTGAAAAAACTTGGGATTGTTTAATTTAATTTGCCAGATTGTTTATGTCAGCCCAATGCAACACTACATACAACCCTATTCAAGCATAATGTAGCCAAATTAAATTCTAACAGTTACCTACCTGACAAATGATACCAATGATCACAATTTTAGATTATTTTACTGTAGTCAGCAACCCCCCCCCCCCTTTCAATTTGCTTTTGCAATTATCCTCCTCAAGATAGTTTTAGTATTAACTTTAGTTAATATTCACTATAAGAAATCAAACAGTTGAACTTATTTTAATATAACTTCATAAACCCATTTTTTTTTGTACAAGGAATGCAATGCAGCTATTTATTTTTATTTAGTGGTATTTAATGACAGAATTTACAATTAATTGCAAATTATAGTTGAACAAATATTTTGCAACTCAAGTTTATTCTCTGCTACCAGACATTGGATAAAAGTTGCCAAAAGGCAACTATACAAAAACCTATACATTGTCAAAGATATTAAAATTATGTGCTAACACACATTTACTTCTTAATCTGCAGAACCTAGCTGATGAGAAAGAGTAATGAGCAAATCAGTATGTGCTGAAAAAATACTGATCTATAAATTCCAATCCAAATTTTTTCACTGTGAAATGTGAGGTATATTAATGAAGAATATATGCAATTTAAAAATGACTAAGGTGAAAAAAGATTGTTCTAAAATGGATTGAGAAATATTAGGATTGCACTTTAGAAATTTTAACTCTTAGGTATCATGTCTAAGAGTGAAGGATAGATGGGGAAACATACTACTAAGTTTAAGGTTAAGCAAAATTGCACTGATGTGTGGTGTAATTTACGATGCAAGATTAAGTTTCGGACAAGAAAAAATTAATACACTGAGCATAGGCACCTCATTCAAGCAATTCAAAGAGCTTATCCTCCATAACTAAAATCATTATTTTTTTTTAACCTACCAATGGTGATATCTCATCTGTGCTCTGGAAGAAGTGAGTAAGGCAAAGTCCAGCACACTACCCACCTAATACCTCCCGCAGCCCTCTGGCTTTTAGCCCTCAAAGCAGGTATTGACTTCATGATATATACTGGCACCCAGCTAGGTTCTGGTAAGAGACTGGGAGTACATCAGCTACCGGAACCTCTCTGGATACTAATGGAAAAGTTGGGACATGGAGAGTAGGGTATGTAATAAAGAACAATAGGATTGGGAAGAGAATTGGTAGGGGGGTTTACTACCAAGCTACAGTTATTTCAGATGCCTTGTATTACTCAGTGGGGACTGACAGTTTAATGTGGGACCCAAACCTGCAACTCTATTTGGCAACTTACCATAGCCAATGTAGCTTAACTTTGCTGTAATCAGAAAAGGTTTTTCCACTCAGCTAAGCCATAGCCCAAAGTATAAAGCTTACAAGGCATTAAAGCTTACCCACCACAAGCAACCAAGAATTATCACATAGGGGTGGTTAGCCCATTACACATTTGAAAAAATACATTATCATAAACTAAAGTATGGAAATGTTCACATTAATTAATACTAGTAGCTTCAGAATAAATAAGATGCATTAGCTGTCTTCCATGTTCATATTTTAAACCAAGGAAGTTAGAGCAATTCTGCAGTGAATTGGAATTCAGTGCTAAAACTATTTCAAACTCCATAAAAAACAGAGTTTCTGTTTTGCTTTGGCCATTAAAAGTAAATCATTCTTATATACATTTGCAACAAATCTGTAATAAGTCAATCTAATAATCTATACTCTAATAATACACATTAAGGAGTAATCTAACCTGATGTGATGATTTATTTTTAAACATATTGACTTTAACAAATGAGGAAATGACACCCTTAATTGTAGATGTTGGGGAATCAGTTTGTAAGCCCAGTCTATCTTGTTTGATCCCCAATAAGAGGAGGGAGACAAGTCGAGGCTTCAATGATAAAATCATCTCCTTTTGCCATATCTCCAAACCTAATTCACCTACAAAGAAGAAATAGAAATTAGTTATCTATTTTTAGAAAAACAAATTATATAAGACTTCTCCAGTATTTAAAGGAAATTAAAATACAGTCATCCCTAGCTCTTTAAGAGGGTTAGGTAACATAAAATCTCAGTGAAAAATTTTGTAAATACGATGACACCTCAGAAAAGTACCCTCCCTGCTCCCAAATTATTTTTTTAAACCATACATAATTCCGTTATGGGGTCACAATAGTGATACAGGGATCCCTTGCATACAATGGTCTTAAATCACAGCAATTAATATTAATGGAAGTTCAGAATTAAAAACATTTGCTGTATGAAGGTTGCAATTTGATCCTTCAATCCTACCATGAGAGATTGGAGATGGGATATACAGAATTGCATATAAAGTTTTAATGGCCGATTTTTTTTTTAAAGGGGCTATCTGGCGACTGCCCACTTGGGCATAAGTCGCTGCAAACAAACAGCCTAGTTATAGGCTACTTTAAAATAATTTTTTTTTTAACAGAAACAACAATAAAAAGGGATAACAATCAGGGAGCAAGCTCCGGCGTCGGGGGGGAGGTCCCCCTCCCCCCGGTGCAGGAGCCTGCGACCTACAAAAAAAACAAAACAAACAACAATAACAAAAAACAAGTTAAATACAAGGGAGAAGGCTGGCCTCCCCCCCAAAAGTCAACAAGTCCACCAGTCATGATGCACGTACTCATCCCGAGTACAAGGGAAAGGCGGTAGCGACCCCGCCCATCCCGGTACCGGGACAGGTAACGTGCGCGAAGATCACCCAGACTGGGACATTCGACAAGAATGTGCTGTCTAAGGGACGACGCAGTCGTCACAATAGGGCGCTGGCGAGCGCTCCATGAGATAGCGATGCGTCAACGAGTGTGTTCGATTCGGAGACGACAGAAAGCGACCTGAAGCCGTCGCGGTATTGGGGAATAGGTCCATGGGAACAATCGCGGCGCAATGGCACGCAACTTTGAGTTCCCTTCGACCGTCTCCCATCTTCTTTGCCAAGCAGTCCGAAGAGCTGCACGTATTCCTGCCATGTAGTCAGTGTGAGGAAGAGCGAAACGCTTGTCGGGTCACAGTCCTCACAGACTCTTTGGCGCCCTCGTTCCCCGCAATTCCTACATGTCCAGGAACCCAGCAGAAGATAATCTCAATTTTTTATTTTTTTTTATTTAAGGGGCTATCTGGCGACTGCCGACTTAGGCATAAGTCGCAGTAAACAAACAGCCTAGTTCTAGGCAACTTTAAAAAATTGAACAGGAAATGACAATAACAATAACAAAGCAATAACAAAAACAATAACAACAATTATACCTGGTTAAATAAGAGGGAGAAGGCCGGCCTCCCCCAAAAAGTCAATAAGTCCACCAGTCAAAGTGCACGCACTCGTCCCGAGTACAAGGGACAGGCGGTAGCGACCCCGCCCATCCCGGTAGCGGGACAGGTGGCGTGCGCGAAGATCACCCAGACTGGGACATTCAACAAGAATGTGCCTAACAGTAAGATAATCTCGACATCTGCCCGGCTCGCTAAAACCGTGGCGTCACGGATATCGCGAATCAGGGGATGCTGAGATTCCAATGCCCCGAGAGCACTCAGGGCGCTTTGTGAGTCGCTATAGATCACAATCCGGTCTCCGAACCGGGCACGTCGGGTAATCTCCTGTACCGAGTGGTGTATTGCCACCAGCTCGGCCGTGAAGACAGACGCAGCGCCTGGCCGAGCCCCGCTGACTTCAAACAGAGGGATTACGGCGTGGAAGCCGACCCCCTCTACGGACTTGGAGCCATCCGTATACACTGGCACGGTTCCAGCGTGACACGAGGTGTGCTCCAAAAAGGTCGAACGCAATACTCCCGTCACCGTAACGCTTTGGGAGCAGAGGCGTGGCGACAAATAGCCAAATGTGGTACCCTCCAGGGTGGCGTCTTGGGCAGAACCAGGGGCGCCACCGGCCGGAGAGCTATATCTAGCTCTCGAAGGAGTTTCCTGACTCTAAACCCAAAGGGCTTAGGGTATGACTGGCGTCTTTCGGCGGCATAGGCACCGTCGAGATCAGCTGCGGATGCAGTGAGAGCTGTTGGCGATTGTGGGAGGCGCCGGGCTCGCGCGTACAGGCGAGTGATGCACTGCACGCGGCGCAGAGCGAGTGGCATCTCCCCAGCATCGACCAACAGGCTCTCAATGGGGGAAGTGCGGAAGGCACCGGTCGCAAGGCGAAGGCCGGTGTGGTGGATCGAATCCACCTTCTGCAATAAACGCTCGGCTGCGGATGCATAAAACTTGCATCTGTAGTCGAGCTTCGAACGAACAAAGGATCGATAAAAAAGTAGGGCAGTAGCTCCTTCAGCGCCATAGCGCAGGTACAAGAGACCCTAATGCTGCAAATATGAGCCTCCCAGGTGAGGCGTCGGTCGAATACAAGACCAAGGAAACGGTGCGACTCAACCACATCCAGGCGCACCCCATTGACAAATAAATCTGGGTCGGGGTGAAGCCGTGGATGGTGGCAGAAGTGCACCACCTTAGTCTTGGCCAAAGAAAACCGAAACCTGTGCGCTTCGGCATAGCGAGACGCGGTTCAATGCCTGTTGGAGTCGACGCTCCAGAGTTGGCATCTAGGCCGCGCCAAAAGAGATCGAAAGGTCGTCCACGTAGAGCGTAGCGAGAACATCTTCCGGCAGCACCGAGGTGATGCCGTTGATGCTCAGGGCAAAGAGTGTGACACTGAGGACACTTCCCTGCGGGACACCCTCTTCCTGCTCCTTTGGGCCGGAGAGAGCTCCCCCCACCCGTATGCGGAATCGACGATCTCGCAAAAATTCAGATATAAAGAGTAGGAGGTGTCCCCTCACCCCCATCGTGTGGGGAGTCTCCATGATATCGTATCGCCATGCGGTATCATAGGCCTTCTTCAGATTGAAAAACACCGTGGCGTAGTGCTGTCTACGAAGGAAAGCCTCGCATACGGCATTTTCCAGATGGAGCAGAGCATCCGACGTGGAGTGGAACTTGCGGGAGCCGCACTGTGCAGAAGACAGATGGCCTCCGCTGTCCAGGCAGAAGGCTAGTCTAACATTTACCAATCTCTCCATCAACTTGCACATGCAAGAGATTAGACAGTTTGGGCGGAAACCGGTCGAGGTAGAGTGATATCTCCCCGGGTTGCGAAAGGCGAGCACAGTAGTGATTCGCCTCGCCAGGAATCTGGGAGAAGACACTCCACCCAGATCCTCTTGAATAAATCTAACAGAAAGGCCATGCCTCGCTCACCCAGGTGTCGAAGCATGGTGTACCCGACATCGTCCGGACCATGGGCGATGTCCGCGCTCGAAGCGAGAGCGGAGCGCAACTCACTCACAGTAAACCTGTCGTTGAAGGGTTCTCCACCTCTGGAAGTAAAGTCTAGCCGGCGGCCTTCCGCGACATCACGACGTGCATTGAATGCTGGCGGAGCAGCATCCCGGTTAGAGAATGCGGAAAAAGCGGTCGCGAAGGATTCCGCCACGGACACGGGATTCGAGATTGCAGTCCCATTCTCCTGGAGAACAGAGGGGGGTCCTGCGAGAACTTGTCCCGAATCCTTTTGACTCGCTTCCACACCTCTGCTAAAGGGGTCTTCCCGTTAAGTTAAGACACGTATGCCCGGCAAGAAGAGCGGCGGGCGTGCTTCGAAATATACCGGAACCTAGCCCTAGCCCGACAAAATTCTGCTACAGTGAAATCGTTCGGGCGGCGCTTATAGCGCATGTAGGCATAACGCTTCTGTTTGAGGGCCGTCTCACACTCGGCCGACCACCATGGCAGTGGTTGGCGTGCAAAACGGCCAGACGTTCTAACAATAATAATCAGTACCAACTGGCTCGCACCAACTCAGGGAGCTTGTCACAGTCGAACGTGATGAAGAGTGTAGGGGTGGGTCTCGAGGCCCCTCCCTGTTTTCCCATCAAACATTCAACCTTGACCGCCCCATGGTCAGCCAGCTCTAAGGTGATGTCCTCTATGGAGTAGTCAACGAGTTCCCTCGCATAAACTACTCCTTTCACAAATTCATGGTAGAGTGTGGCATCACACTCTATCTTGGCCGCCTCGGCGGGATTCGCTGCATTCGCCAGAAGGCTCCCGTCTGAGAAACGGGTCACCTTCGGCTCTCTACCAATTACACTAGCTAATCCTCTCCTCTGATGAATCATGTTGCCCTTGGCCAACATGCTGCCATCAGTGGAGCGAATGATGAGGAAGTGTTTGAAGCCAGCAGGCTCGAAAATGCCAGGTAGCCTCTGAATCAAGGGCCCCGATGTTATCGAAGCTCCGCCCTGCGCACTTTTGGTCTTTGTTATATTCGGGGGCTCCGCACCTGGGAGGGCAGAGGGGCCGGATGTGCCGATCTTGGCTTGGTTGCTTACCAATGTGGCAGCAGACCCATCCGTCTCCGCAGCCCCCGTGGATGGAGAGGAGCCCCGAGTCTTCTTAGTCTTTTTCTTTTTTGGAGAGGAGGGTGGGGAATGAACCCTCTTCTCACCTCCGCTGGCAGAAGCCCTAGGCCAGATGGACCGGCCTCAGCCAGGTGCTTCTCCGAAATGGAGAAGGTCCTGGTGGTCGCAGGGGCACCGGTTGGACGATATCCCTCCCCTCCTTGTACTGCCTCGGAGGCCCCAGCCATTTGGGAAGGACCTTGCATAGGAGCGGATTCGGGTTCGGTGCTTGGTGCCGAGCACAGATTCCCCCCCATGGAAGGCCCTACCGTCTGAGGCTGGGTTTCCTCAAAGACCATGTCTATCACAGGAGGGGCCTCCAGTTGGCCTTCCCCTCCCAGGACATCGCAGGTCCCCTTGGCAGCATCACCAGTCTTGTTTGGGGAGTCACAGGCCTTGACCCCGGCAAGATTTAATATTCTTGCCAGCAGGTCTTTTGAGGGAAGCGATCAAAGGGGCCTGGCTTCGCTCTCCCCCTAAGGGGGTTTGCCCTACCAAGCCGCTTCGATGGGGAGCGGTTTGGTATAGGCTGCCTGCTGGCTTTCTTGGCAGTCCCCTTGAAAAGAAAAGAGGGGACTGCCGCTGGAAAAAGGGAGGTGCCTGAAAGCACCTCCAGAGAAGGGGGTGAGGGGGAGTCCCCTGCACCAATAGGCAAAGGAGAGGAGTAAGCCTCCTCTCCGGTTAGAGAAATATGGAGGGTCCCATGCGCAAGCACATGGAGGGGAGGACCTCCATTTTTGGGGGTGGAGCTGCCCGAGGGCAGCTCCGTTGATGAGCAAGGGGAAGTTGAGGGTTGATTTTTGATTTGTTCATCATCGGGCATGGTGACCCTTAATTTTCCCCCCAGACCGGAGTTTTGAGGTTAGTGAACATTCTCCCCTCCCCCTTCAGCCCCAATCCGGGACGGTTGGCTGAGAAGAAGGTCACCATCTACCCTGTGAAATTAGAGGCTGACCAGATAAAGTTGTGGGAGAGGTTGTATGAAAAGCGAGGAAACAAGTGTTTTGAAGGAAGGAGAAGAGGCTAAGCTGGGGTCGGATGGGGTGCTGACTCTCATCAGCACGGCGGCCAGGATGGTAAATCGCTGCGCCCCTTACAGGGTTTTAATGGCTAAATAAAGACGTTATATTTCATGGCTAGGGAAATTCAGTTATTTAATAAAATTCTCTGCTATGCATATTCTTGGTAGTGCATTACTTAGAGCCTCTTTCTGACACTGAAGATATGAAAGTTTCTCAAATCAATGTTATTTATGGACTAAAATGTTTGTATACAATCTTGGATCAAATAACTAAAATTAATCAACCAGTACCAAGTGAAAATGCTTACTAAGCAAGAGTCGAGACAGGTAGGCAAGGGTACAAGGGAAAGGGGAGATCTTTCTTCTTACCCCACTTTATTTTTTCAAAAAAGGTGGCATCTTATAAATCATTGGGAATTATAGCCCATTAAAGTTTGAAGAAAAATGAGTTGTTCAAAAACATCACTTGGTGATATACGGAAACTGCAAGAAGCAGGGAATGTCTTTCGAGCAACTTCAATTAAGATACACCAAGGTAAGATATTCTCAGTCATAGAAAAAAAAATGAGTAAGGGTTTTACCACTGATGTGCACTCTTTGAGGTCTTATGATTTTCAACGGGAACCTACAGTTTAATGTGGGATTCAAACCACAAATATCTACAGCAAATGGCAGCTCCTGTAGAATCAACCAAAATTACGACTACATCTAGCAACTAACAATAACTGAGGTGGCTTAACTTAGCAAAAATTGGAAGTTGTAGCTCCAGTAACAGAAATATGTAACCCAATTACACATTGTTTTATTCAGCCTAACCAAAACAACTCAACATTGAAAAACAATAAAATACACATGACAATGCCCTCAGGAAATACCAAGATCAACCAATAAAGAACAAGAAATCTGACCAGACAAAATGACAGAACCCCACTAACCTAAACCTGCTCTTTTTTTTTTAAAGAGCACATCTGGCAACTGCCTGCTAGGAAAAAGGTCGCTGTAATCACCTTTTAGCCTAATGCTAGGCTAGAATTTTTTGGGGGGGCAAAAATCAAATTAAAACTACAAAAACAAAACAGAAAAGGGAAAAAAAACAAGCAGCAAAAAAAGTAAATTGGAAGCACCCCCCTCCCATTATAGGAATATGCGACCTACAACAAAGAGGAGGCCAGCCTCCTCCAAAAAGTCATATCCACAAGTCTCGTAAATGAACTTATCCCAAGTACAAGGGAAAGTGGTAGTTCCCCTTGGCTGTCTCCTATCTTTTTGCCAAGATTCCTACCATGTATTTGGTGTGAGGAAGAGCCAAATGTTGGTCTGGTTGCCCAGTTATCGCAATTCCAACATGTCCAGGAACTCAGGACATGTAATTCAACCTAGCTTGAATTACTGTGGCATCATAGATACCACGAACCAGGGGATGTGGAGATGCCAATGCCCCAAGAGCATTCAGGGCACTTTTTGATTTGCTAAAAATCACAATCAGTTCTCTGATCCAGGCATAGACTAGTTATTTCCAGTACTGAGCAGTCTATTACAACCAGCTTGGCATCGAAGTCAGAAGCACGCCTGGTAGAGCTTGGCTGATTTCAAACAGAGGGAATAAAGTGTAGAAATGGACCAACACCCTGGGACTTGGAACAATCTGTATACGCTGGCAATGGATCCAGCAAGGACACAAAGTGTGCTCCCAAAAGGCTGAATGCAATACTCCTGTCACTGTAGAAGCTTTGGGATCAGAGGTATGGTAGCAAATTGTCAAAGGTGGTATCCTGGGCAGAACCAGAGGAACCACTGACCTGAAAGCTACACCAAGCTCTCAAAAATTCACCCCCAAAATTATGAATCTGAAATAAAAATTAAGACATAAAATCACAATCAGTTCTCTGATCCAGGCATAGACAAGTTATTTCCAGTACTGAGCAGTCTATTATAACCAGCTTGGCATTGAAGTCAGAAGCACGCCTGGTAGAGCTTGGTTGATTTCAAACAGAGGGAATAAGGTGTAGAAATGGACCACCACCCTGGGACTTGAAACCATCTGTATACGCTGGCAATGGATCCAGGAGGACACAAAGTGTGCTCCCAAAAGGCTGAATGCAATACTCCTGGCACTTTAGAAGCTTTGGGATCAGAGGTATGGTAGCAAATTATCAAAGGTGGTATCCTGGGCAGAACCAGAGGAACCACTGACCTGAGAGCTACACCAAGCTCTCAAAAATTCACCCCCAAAACTATGAATCTGAAATAAAAATTAAGACATAATAGAGGATAATGAAAACATAAGTGCTGCCATATTGTGCAGACCAGCTGGGAAAAGTTTTTTAACAAAATTGATTTACAGAGAACAAGAAATCTTAACTTTCCCTACCAAACTATTAGTGTGGTTCAGGGTGTAGATGCAACACTGTGCAGATTCAAAAACTTTAAGAACCTTGGCACACTGAGTCACTATGACAAAATAGCCCCCAGTGTCCATAGTGTGAACAAAAAGGTAGAGAGGGAAGAGATTTAGGAGAATGAGAATATTCTGTGCTTAGAATTGTTCCTGGATGTTAAGTCTGAGTTACCATCATTAAACAGATGGATAAAAGTGTTTTTCTTCAGCACCAGTAAATTCAGAAGAACTTGAACACAGCTGCTTTTCTATGCCCGAACTTGGAACATATCCTTACCACCTTTGCCCATTCCCAAAACAATCCACAAGTAGACAGATAAAAACAAGAAAAATGTGTAGCGAGCTATTATATTCAGAAACAATGCATGAAATGTATTTATATACCATCCATCCAGCTTAATACAAAAACACAAATTGTAAAAGAAAATCACCATAATGATATGATAAAATAATAAAATATAATTCCAAATCCCTTTGACACAATTTAGTTTAACTTCCTTCACTTTTTTCCTAATTCTATCATAAAATCTAACAGACTTACCTATTTCTAGCAATCGATCACATGCGTCAGTAGAAAGAGAACCATATGTTATATCAACCTCACTCATTTTGCTTTTCTGAACATGTAAACCATTTAGGTACCTGAAATAGTCTCTTATCAGTGATGTCTATTAACAATGCAGTTAATATAAAATGTGATGACTATATCAAGAATAGATCACGTTTATCCAAAATCAAAAGTGGAAGAATTTAATTCAGGATTCTTCTGCTTTCACAATTAAATTTAACTTCTCTAATTTGAACAAAATTTTTAAACATGTAAAACTTGATTTTTAAGTATGGCATGATTAACTTGAGGGTTTTAAAGTTAACAGTACAAATAAGTTATAAATATAACATTCAAAATAGAAATTTAAAAGCTTACAAAAAATAAGTGGAGAATAAATCAATTTTTAGTCACAGATTGCCCCTTGCTTAGTTTGGATGAAGAAACATGAGGATAGACTTAGAAGAATTTTCCTAGCAGTAATGAAATGGAAAAAGAATTTCAAATAACCTATAGCTATATATGATAGTTCAAATTACATACGAGTAAAGACAATTCAGATTTTTTGTTCCAGTGCTGTACTGATACCAGTGCTTATAGTATTCTGATAGTAAACTTTCATCACTTTGAGCACTAATCTGAAAAGATAAATGACTCCTAAAGATTTGGGTCAAAGAAAAATTTCAGCATATGACTTAAAATATTTCAGCAATTGCAAATATATGAAAGTTCATTCAATTATAGAATATAAAAATATTTCATTTTAATATATATATATATAAAATATTTTAATTATGAGAGAACATTTTGGTGAGCATATAACTTTTAACTTTAGTAAATGATGTATTGAAGACTTTCAAAAGAGTTGTAGTGAAGGTGAATGTTGGTAAGTGTGAATGATTCAAGAAAGAAGTGGAGTTCTTCAGCCATCAGTATACAGCTCTAACATCTTTGCATTCTCTGTGTAATCCAGGTACAAAAATTCCACATCCTCTATGCAGCTTCTTTGACACTTTCCTAAACTTTACAGGCACCACTCACAATACTAACAACAATTGTTGTGGTCACTAGTTGCTTTTGCTTTGATTCACCCACCTCCCAAAGCAACAAGGGCAATGACTGCTTGGGGTGAATTTGGAGGACATTTAATATATACTCTTTACTCTGGAAGGTTGCAAGGAAAGAGATTAGATTTTATGCTTTATTACAGAAAATAATTTAATGATATTAATTAAATATATGAAAAAATACAGTAACTCATAAAAGATAGAATTATTCAATTTAATGAGACTTGTTAAAGGCAATTAAGTTTTTATTATTACACTGGATTTATTTGCTTCACTTTAGGCACTGTGAAGTCTGCAACTATATATGAATTGATAATTATGCTTTTAACTATATTTTAAGGTAAATAATGAATTAAATGGTCAAATCCATTGCTAGGTAATGGAGATGTGGCCTTAGGTTTGGAGTCACATGACAATGAAGAATCAAGTGATTAGCTTTAAACTCTGATCTTGAAATGCAGATGACCATTGCCATGGTTGCCATGGAGAGTATCTTATTTGGCACGTGTAACTGGGACTCTTCTGTGTGTGTGAAGAAAGTGGATGAACCATGACTTCTGAAATTATCTGAACTGCTTCTTGACAAGCCAGTTTAAATCTCTCCAAATTGGGGAAAGAGGGGGAGGTATATCCACTTGGAGAACTAAGGCATTCCAGGACAAATTGCTTCTGGCTAAAAGAGAAAGATACTACAACTCTAATCCAGTGGACTGAGGGAGGCTTAACTCTCCCATTCTCAGCAGGAGCCGGAAGTTCATCTGGAAGTTTCTTTGACAGGCATACTGGGTGCATTTGGTGCTAAATCATCGGAGAAGCCAGGACTGTCATCTCCAGCAGTAAAATTCTCAAAGAGTAAAAGAAGAGGATATTAGGTACAAAAAGAGAAGCAAATTTTTCAGTTCTGTTGATGGGCACCCTGTTGTTTATATGAGGCAGTCCCTGACCTGGGAAGCTGCTGTTTAAAGGTGATTTATTGCAACTGTGTCCTCTTTGCTGTTCTTCAGTATTACATAATACTTGGGAGCATGCCTGATAACTTGTAGAGGCTGTATGTACGGTTGCAGTAATGGTTCTATTACTTGGGGATGTAGATAGTTCTTTCCTCTTTGTGCATGGTTGGTGTCAGCTTGATCTGACCCATAGTTTGGCTGAAGGTACCCAAGTAAGCCTGTGAGGGTGAGATCATCATTATGTGCAACACAATTGCATGACAATTGACATGTGGGAAGTGGATTAATTTTGACAAGAGTATCCGCTACAAAGTTTTCTTTGCATAACATGGTGAATTGTGAGATATAATCCAGCTGGCAATATTCATGCAGGGAATGGCAATTTTAAGTGGTCTGAATTGCAAATACAAGTCTTGATTGATGGTCTGCATATATGGTAAAAGTTTGTTATTCCACCTGGTGGCAAAATTATTTCACCATGAGAAATTTGGGCAGGAAAGAACTCACATCCAAAGTTCTTGTTGAGTGATAGTTAGCAAGGATTCAGGTCAGGTAAATCTTGCCTGACAAATCTGCTGGAATTTCTAGATTATGTCACAGGACAATAGGATAAAGGAAATGACAGATGTAGTTTACTTAGATTTTAGTAAGGCTTTTGATAAGATCCCTTATAGGAAACTTGCATAAATTGAGTAGCAGACTGGATAGAAAATAGAAAGCAGAGGGTAGTACCACATGAAGAAATTGCAATGGATGGATGTTATTAGTGGGGTATCTAAGGGCTTTGTTTTGAATCTATTATTTATTATTCATGGTTTATATTAATGATGTTGAGGTAGGTGTTAAAAGCAAAATGTCAATGTTTGCTGATAATATTAAGTTAGCAGCCAGTATATGGGAAATATGGGGAAATTTTGTAATCATTGATTTAAATAGGCTAGTTGCTTGAGCACTGAAGTGGCAGATGGCATTCAACCTCCAAAAATGCAGTTGTTCACATGGGCAACCAAAACCCATTTTACAGACAGGATTTTAAAATTCTGGATGCAGTACAGAGAAGATGAACAAAAATGATACCCTACTTGAAACACCTCGACTATATGGATAGGATGAGGAGACTCCAACAACATATTTTCATTTGAAAGGAGGTGCTTAAAGGGATCCAGGTTTTTAAAATGTTTAAATAGATTCATAAATTAGAAATAGGGAAAAAATTTTCTGAGCTGGAGACTGATAAGTTAAAAAATCTAGATGTAGGTTTCACTTGAGTAAATATTATTTCAATAATAGAGTCATAGATTCTTGGAATGAATTGCCTGGGGATGTTGTAAATAGCTCTAGTTTGACATCATTCTAAGGAGAGCTAAACAAGTATATGGGGGGAAAGAGCATATATAAAGAACCTGATTTTGCAAGCTAATATGTAAGCATTTTTATTACTACTTTCATGCTTGAGGTCTTGTATTATAAAGTCAATATGACAAGCCTACTGGTTGATGGTTAATAATGCAATCCAATAGATGCAGATGATACTATGGTGGTATCTTAATGGGTTTTGTGGATGATTTAATAGGCCCTAGTGGCTTTTTTCATCCTTTATTTATGTTAAAGGAGCTGTAACATCTCTCAGCAGGCTTTAGCAGCTTGGAGAATAATGCTATGGAACTTAATGCTCTTCCTTTTCTCTACTGCAACACTCCATCATAAGATGCACTCCTGAAGAGTCCATATGGACTAAATGTGTGAGGGTAAATAAAATGTTTTTTTACCTCAGTGAAAGCCTTGACTGCCTAATCCATCCACATGAGTGGGGAGTTCTTTTTCCGAGTTCACCTTATGAGGAGCGCATTTAAGAGATTTAAAAGTTGCGTACAGTGTGGAATGAATCAATGGTATAAGTTGACCCTCCAGCTGAATTCTTCCAGTTGGGTAAAAGTATGGAGCTATGCTAACTTTGTTTCCAATTTTTTGGAGAGTGGGAGAGACCAAGAAAAGGACAGTAAACCCTTGATATACGAGGGGCAGTCAATAAGTGTTGAGAATCGGTAGGGCAAAACAGAGGAAGGGGGATGGCTGTTTGTGGGGGTGTTGAGACAAGTTATGACAAGTTAAGACCTGCAGCCACACGCTCCTGACTCGTCTATTTAAGAAGCAGTAGCTGATCGCAGATCATCAGTCACAAATTTTTCAACAATGGAGAAGGTTGAGCACCGCGCAGTGATACAATTTTTGACCAAGGAAGGCAAGAATGCAAAAGAGATCAATGAATGCATAGTTGCAGTGTACACTGACAACGCCCCTTCCTATGCAACCCTTGCTCACTAGAATAGGGAGTTCCGCCATGGTTGTGAGTCCTTTGAAGATGACCCCCATCCAGGACACCCATCAGATGTGACCAACGAGGACAATGTGGCCCGTGTGGAGAGGAGGATCCTCGAAAATCGACAGGTGAAGGTCGAAGAAATCGAGCGAGAACTTGGAATATCACAGGGAAGTGTTATCAACATCATCCGCGACAATTTGGCTATGACCAAGGTATCTGCCCATTGGGTCCCTAGAAACCTCACGCCCCATGATCAACTTCAATGTCGTCAAAGTACACAAGGCCAGAGTTGCACAAGCTGACTTGCAGAGTGCAGATTCGAGGAGTTCAACCATCCCCACTACAGTCCAAATCTGGCCTCTAGCGACTACTTTTTATTCCGCCAGCTCAAGGCTGCACTGCGTGGATGCCAGTTTGAGGATGATGAAGATGTCCAGCTCGCCGTCTAGGAGTGGATTGAACAGCAGTCGGGAGATTTCTGGTTGTCGGGAATTCAAAGCCTCAGGGACAAGTGGTGCAAGTGCATTGAAGTCGAGGGTAGTTATATTGAAAAATAATAAAACACTTTTCCTCATATCTCGTTTCCTTATATCCGAATTGCAAAACTTATTGACCGCCCCTCGTAACGAACTATTTGGGGCGGGGGATCGTTCGTCAAAGCCAAAAGTTCATTAAACCTGATGGTCATTAAAAGTGATGGAAATAACAAACCAAGTTCGTTCATTCTATGGAGTAGTAAGTAGCACTCATGAAGAGAGGAAGGAGGAGGAGGAAGAGAATGCCAGAACCTCTCCCGCCTGATGTTCACAGCCAACTGAGCTGTGAGCCAGTGAGTCGCAGCATGGAGTTCGGCCAGGAAATTTGGTTTGTTATATCCAAAATTTGTTATATTGAGGTTCGTTATATCAAGGGTTTACTGTATATGAATAAAGAAAAAAAAGGTAGGGTTTTAACACTGATATGCAATCATTTAATATACTTTTTATTTTTCAGTGGGGGATATACAGTTTAATATGGGATTCAAACCAAAGTGGGACTCTATCCAGCAATTTACCATCAGAAGTGGTTTAGCTTTGCTGTAAGAGCTGGAGCTTACATATAGTTCAAAACTAAATGGACTCCTGCCCTCACCCAACAAAATTCACATAAGGTGAAGTTGCTCAGATAGCACTTCTCTCAGTGCACCATTTTGCATTGAGTGATAAATGTATGACATGAGGTTGTATGTAGGAGCCATTTCATCTTTATTTTTATGGAAGAGTTTTCACTGCATTGCCTTTATCTGTCTTTTTAGTCTCCTTTTCTTCCTTTTTGTGTATGAATGAAGAGAGAATTTTTAGTAGGAGAGGGTTAGTAGGGAAAGTTAGGATAGTTTTTTTATATATGTAAAGTTTTAATAAAATTTTTAAAATATTAAAAAAAAATCTTGAATTATGCTAGGCATACTATATTTAATTCTTCTAATTTATTGGGGGAAAGGGGGGTATTCAAGGTTATTATTAATTGTAAAGTAAGTCTTTGCACTCAGGCTGATTTTCAGTAAAGATTATATTTGGAGCAATAGATGTTTCAAAATGGCCGAAAGTGAAAGATTTGAGGCATCCAATAGTGGAATGAATACCAGACACCTTGAAGTGTTTAGGAAAATAAATCTTCTGGGAAACCATGTACCTTTGAATGGTTTCCAGGACATCTAGAAGACTATATACCCGAGTTTCTGGAATATTGGGAAAACCATATACCTTAACAGTTTCCAGTACATAAACCCTATGAAAACCATATACTTGAAAGGTTTCCAGGGTATACTCTTTTGAAAACCATGTATCCTAAAGGGTTTCAAGGATATCTGGATGACATATACCCTTCTGGATTTCCAGAACCTTTAAAACCATATACCTGCAGGGTTTCCAGGATAAACCCTGGGGGAAAACATATGCCCTGGGGTTTTCCATGACATACATCTTCTGGGAAAACCATATACCCTGAATGGTTTCTAAGGCATATGGAAAAGCTATACTATCAGGGGGTTCCAGGATATCTGGACAACCATATACCTGAGCGGTTCCTGGGGTATAAACCCTCTGGAAAACCATATACCTGAAGGGGTTCCAGGCTATAAACCCAAACACAAAATTTGCTGACCTGGCAAAGAGGGATGTCCCACATTTGTCCACTTTATTGGCCAAACCGAGGCATGTGCGGGGGTGCCTCCATAAAAGATCAGCAGCTGAAGGAAAAAAAAGAGAGGACCAGTGAGAGCTCCACCGATTTTCCTCCCCTGTCCATTTTATCCCACAAAAAGATTTATCCCCACCCACTACACTTGGATGAGATAGTGGGTTTTGATAGGAGCTTTTTGTAAGATCTTCCAAGTAATTGAGGAGAGAAAGTGGCAGTAAAAATGGTATGAAATCTGTTTCAAACGAGATTTTGGAAATTTATTAAAAAAAAAATCAAGTTTGACAGAGAAAAGGATTTTTTGTGTGGAATTGTAAAATGATAGCAATTGAAAAATTCAAAATAATCACCTATTGTAATTTGAATTATAATTTGAGATTGCTAAAAGTCTATTATAAATATATTATATACTAACTTAGTATTTTTTGTAATAAAATTAATTTAAATTTAATGTATCTGGCTGCCTTTGCTCCGGCAATTAAGAGGTATTACACTTTGGGACCCACAAGCCCAGCGTAAAAGTATGAGGTACATTTTACACCATATTCTCACCACTAAACAAAATGCAAGATGTTTGCAGAATAGAAGCCAGGCCCACAGCAATGAAAGTATAGGCAAAAAAACTTGATTGCTTCATCAACTGACCAAAACTCATTGGAAGACAAGAGGTCAATCATTTACTTGAATGCGAACAACCACACTCAAACCAAGCACCACTGAGGTCCTTCTGAGTGGCAGTATAGATGGGGGTGGGGTGTCACTAGTTTATTGGTAAGGCCACCTGTTTAAGGTAGGTGGAATGAATGGTAATATTTGACTTGAAGCTATCAGCAGCTGTGTATTACGGTGTAGAATTCAATCTGACTCCAGATGTCCACTGCAGGTTATTAACTTGTAGGTTAGGTAAACAGTAACTGGCTTATTACTTGGCAAAGGTGGGGAATCAGAAGAAAATGATGGTTTGGTAGGTTTTAATTTTGGTCTTATAACCACCTAGGGTCTGGTAAGAGAAATCGCTGAGTTCCTAGTTTGTAGTGTACTCATCATTGTAACTGGCTATCTGTGTTAATAGACTGTAATTCTTATATTTTTATCTCTGCCAGACTGTCCTTGTATATTTTTGTGAGCACTTTTATTCTAACTAAAATTTAGGGGCGTGGCTCCGTTTCTCCGATCCGAAAGATGGGTGGAGCCTATTCGATTAGAGGGTATATGCATATATTAATGTAGGCGCATGTATACCAAGTGAGTGTTTGAATTAGGAAATCTGCTCGATATCCATAGTAAAATAAGATTTTGTTTTTCACAGACTTCCTCTCTATATAAGATCATTACTTTGTGTGCACAGCTGTTTCAAGGGTCTTTGTTATCTCTGCAGCCAAACCATTGGCTCGCAGCTATTTCCTAATGTGTGTGACCATTTGTATGTTTAGCATGGGAGCACAGCAATTTCATTTGCATTATTTACAAGTATTTTACTTTGCATTGATATATTGATTATTGACTTAGTGTTATTTACAAGTATTTGCTTTGTTTTGCATTAATTAATTGTTAACAGACACCATATTATTTAAATGTTTGATTTGTGTACCAAATGCAAGATTTTATAAGGCCAACGGGGTGTACAATTTGTGAGTTTCCTTGTTGGCTCTATTCTACCTTGTAATTGGGCAACTACAGCAGCACCTTGGCAATAGATATATGAATGGGAAAATTAGTGCTACCATGGAGATTGAGGACCACCATCCATCCAAAGTACGCCTGTGTATCAGAAGAGTACAGGGACAGGGCAAAGAAGAAAAAAATTATGGTTCTAGGATTGATACATGAATTTATCCATATTAAGGACACCAATCTCCAACTTTTAAAACCAGTTCTGCTAGGATTGATGATGTGGTCTCTCCAGAAGAGGTCTCTACCATTAAGGCACCTGAGGAGAAAGGGCTTCAGCAATTACATGGCAGAACTCAACCATGTCAAAGTCAGCTCACAGTGAAATGCACAGAGAATACTTCCTATCCAGGTAAAGTCAGACAGCTACTGCCTGAAGAGAGGTATCAAGAGATCAAGAAAGAAGGAAGACCAAATTGGGTATAAATTATGCATCTACCTGCATCTATCTGGTGGGAGGGTTGTAAAGCTTATACCCCAAGAGGGTGGGCAGGAGGAATGCACTTGTCTCCTGAAAAATAGACAGCTAGAGGGGAATGTGAGGAGACACTCATTAACAACAACTTCACAATTAGCCAGGAATCCCCAGTAATTCCTTTGAAGAAAAATGCCTTCCAAATCTACTCAAGAGGCCAGGTTTCTCTTAGAAGAGAAGACCCTCACTAGGAAGGACATAGCCCTCTTATAGGCACAGCCCGGAGTGTTAGTGGGGGAACTGATGCCTTTGAGAACTTACTGGATGAGTTTGGCCTTGAAATGTTGTGGCAAATGGTGAATGTACGAATGATTTGTATGTCCAAGTCATTCTTACCATTTTTCTAATGGAATTTTCACTCCTTTGGATTTATTTTTTTATCTCCTTTTTTTCTATTGAGCTGTATGAATGAGAGGGTTGGAGAATTTTTTCTTTTAGGTTAGATTTCTTTTTTCCCAATCTCCTTTCGGGATTGGGACAGGGGTTTTTTGTAGAGAGAGAGAGAGAGAGAGAGATTGAATTTTGAATAAAATAAAAATCTTATGTTACTGCTTTGAGAGAAGATAGTAATTTAAATACTGAAGCAAACTGGTGATTTACAAGTGAACATAATTGATGCTATAGAAGCCAATTACATTTGTTTCAACAGATAATAAATTAAGACCCAAAATGTGAGATCTTGATACAAAAGGAGTGGCTCTTCTAGGGTTTGTTTACCCAGCAATATTATATTGCAACCAACACTTGTTTATGGTCACCCATAAAATAGGTGACCATAATTAAAATTTCCGCCTAGTGCTACGCAACTCTAAAATTACCCAACAACTCTAAAAATAACAAGAGAACATGAGACAAAAAGCAAACCCAAAACAAAGCAAGAAAAAACAACAAAACATGCAGCCAACACAAAAGATTTAAATAAAATGGGCCTCTACCAAAGTCAGATAGTCCACAAGTCTATGTGCATGCATCGGTCCCAAGTACAAGGGATAAGCAGTAGTAACCCAGCTCATCCAGGTACTGGGATAGGTAATATGTGCAAAGATTACTCAGATTGGAACATTCAACTTTTTATTTTTTTTAAAGGAGCCCATCTGGTTACAGACTAATACTAAGCTAGATTAACAACAAAAAAGTATAAACAAAATAACAAAAAATAAAGAAACAAGCAAAAAGAACCTGAACCTGCCTCCCCACAATGCAGGAACATGCGATCTACAACAAAGAGAATCAAATAAAATGGAGCCAGCCTCCTCCAAAAGGTCAGATAGTCTGCAAGTCTGTGTAGATGAACCTGTCCCGAGTACAAGAGAAAAATAGTAGCAACTCTGCCTGTTCGGATACCAGAACACGTAATGTGCATGAAGATCACCCAGACTGGGACATGCAAAAAGAATGTCAAGGGGCCAATGTAGTCATTGAGGTAAGGTAGACAAGTGCTTCATCAAATGGTGGTGCATCCTGCGAGTGTGTCCAATTCCATAACAACAAAGCTAGCAGAAGTCATTGCAGTATTGAGTGGTAGGTCCATGGAACAGTGCAATGCCACACAAATTTACATTCCCTATGCAGTCTCCCATCCTCTTTACCAAGCAGCAGAGGGGTGCCTTGATTCATGCCATGGTCTGGTCACCCAGTCATGGCCGATTCTTTGGCACCCTCATTCCCCACATGTTTAGGAATCCAGAAGATAATCTCAACATTTCCTCAGCTCGTGGCAACCACCGCATCATGGATACCATGAACAAAGGTGTGTGTGGCTATTCCAATGCCCCAAGAGCACTCAGGGTGCTTCATGAGTCCCTGAAGATCACAATCTGTGTCCAAACAGGGCAGAATGGTGTATTGCAACTAGATCGGCTGTGAAGACATAACCAGCACCTGGTAGAGCCTCATTGACTTCCAACAGAGGGGATACAGTGTGGAAGCCAGCCCCTCCTGGGACTTGGAGCAATTGTGTACACTGGCACAGATCCAGTGCAACACAAAATATGGCCCAAAAGGGTCAAATGCAATTCTCCAGGTACTGTGGAAGCTTTGGGAGCTGAGGTGTGGCCACAAATAGTCAAAGTTCATACTATCCAGGGTGGCATCTTGGGCAGAACCAGAGGTGCTACAGAGCCGAGAGCTATACCTAGCTCTTGAAGGACTTTCCTAGCCCTAAACCCAAAGGGCTTTAAGGCATAACTGGCATCTCTTGACAGCAGAGGCACTGCCAAGATCAGCTGCAGGTGCAGTGAGAACCATTGGTGACTGAAGGAGGCACCAGGCTTGCGCACACAAGTGCATAATGCACCGTGTACAGCACAGAGCAAGTGACATCTCTCATGCATCGACAAGTAGGCTGTGAATGGGGCACTGGTCACTAGGTAAAGACCAGTGTGGTGGATCTAGTGCACATTCTGCAGAGGATGCATAAAACTCACATCCGTAATCAAACAAACAGAGGATTGGGAGAAAAGTAAGGCAGAAGGCCTTATCAGCACCCAAAGTGCTGAACACACAACAAAAAATGTCCAAGAGACACTAAAGCTGTGAATATGAGCCTACCAAGGGAGGCATTAGGGGAAAACAAGACAAAGAAAACTGAGATTACACTAGGTTCAGGCAAACCCCATTTAGGAACGTCTGGATCAGTATGGAGCCATGGATGGTTGCAGAAGTGTACCACCTTAGTCTTGGCTAAGGAAAACTAAAATCTATGAGCTTCGGCATAGTGGAGAGATGCGGTCCAATGCCTGTTGGAATAGACGCTCTAGAGTTGCCATCTGGGCTGCGTCAAAAGAAATCAAATGGTCCTCTACGTAGAGCGTAATGAGAACATCTTCCAGCAGCATCAAGGTGGTACTGTTGATGCTTAGGGCAAAGCGTGCGACACTGATGACACTTCCCTGAGGACACCGTCTTCCTGCTCCATTGGGCTAGAGAGTAATCCCTTCATCAGTTTGCAGAATCAATGATCTCTCTATGCTTGCTTTTGCAAAAGCAAGCATAGTAGCCATTCACCAGGAATCTGCGAGGATACCTTCTGTCCAGATCCTGTCCATGCTTCCTCACCTACGTGTCAAAATATGGCATATGGGACATCATCCAGAACAGGGGCCTTGCCCTCACACAATGTAGGAGTGGAAAGCAACTCACTCAATATAAACATGGCATTAAAGGGTTCTCTACCTCTGAAGGTAGAGGCTAGTTGGCGGCCTTCAGCAACATCACAATGTGCATTGAATCTGGTGGAGCAACATCCTAACTAGAGAATGCAGAGAAAGAGGTCACAAAGGACTCTGTCATGGGTGCATGATCTGAGATTGTGGCCCCATTTTCATGGGGCCACAAGAACTTGCCCTAAATCATTTTGACTCTCTTTGATGCCTAGGCAAGAGGGGTCTTCCTTTAAGTGAAGACATGTATGCCCACCAGGAAGGGTGGCAGACCTGCTTCAAAACATACCAGAACCTGGCCCTAGTTCTCTGAAATTCACAGACAGCAAAATCATTTAGGTGGCCCTTAATGCGCATGTAGGGATAACACTTATGTTTGAAGGCTGTCTCACACTCACACTCACACTCAGCAGACCACCACAGAAGCAGTTGGTGTGCAAAATGGCCCATAAGTTCTAGGAATAGGTGCTAGGCCCACAGTGATGTTGTTGCCAGAGAAGAACTCAATGGTCTCATTAAATGACCTAAACTACTCAATTGGGACAGAGAAATCAATCATTTCCTGAGATGTGGACCACTGCACCAAGCACCACCGGGGAGAGGGAGGGGGGGGTCATTTAGCAGCAGCAGTCTAGAAAATATTTGCATGGGAAAGTGATCACTATCATGGAGGTCATCGACTACCTACCACCCAAAATCAGGCTGTGCATTCAGAGAGCACAGGGATAGATTTAATACAGGAAAATGAAGCAGTTCTCGGGCAGTCAGGCTGTGCATTCAGAGAGCACAGGGATAGATTTAAGACAGGAAAATGAAGCAGTTCTCGGGCAGTCATGCGTAAACTCATCCACATTTAGGACACCTACTCAGGCTCGTTGATCAGGTCGGTAAGGACCTGACCCATGGGATTGATTGAGTGGTCTACCAGAGGGGTGACCACTGTTCAAATCCCCAAGCATTAGAAAGGGCCTCAGCAACTATGCCACAATGTGGCGGAAGTCCCTTGTGTAGAATGTTGGATGACGGTGGAATGTACGGAGAAATAACACTATACCTCCTATCCAGGTGCAGCTGCACTGCTACTGCATGAAAGGGTGTATTTATAGCAAAGAGGAGAATGAGCCATCATGCCAAGTGTAACTCGCACATCCTCCATTGGTGGTGGGATGGCAAAACCCTTATACTGCGTGAGGGAGGGCAAGGAGTGAGCACTCAACATAGTCTCCTGAAAAAAAAAACATAACTATGAGCAAGGTTGGCCAAACAAGGCGGTAAAGGCTAAGGTCGCTTTTGATGACTTATCAAGGGAGATTGGGGTTGCTATGCAAGTCTTTTCCTCCCTTCACCTCAAAACCTTTGACAGGCAGGGTGGCTTCAGAGGATCAACCCTCTCTGAGTGACCAAGTCCAGCCTTAGGTGGGGCCTTGGGAGCTGAAGCTACTTTAGTGCTGTCCCCCTTTCAGGAGACAGCTTTAGCAACCCCACAAGATAGCCTCAAGATCACCTTCAGGGGTGTTGTCTCCTGTGAGTCTAACTACTCAAAGGAGGTGAATTGTTATTTCGCCTTACAGGAAATAGTCAAGCTGGGGGAGGAGTGGAACCCTGGTGTTAACTTTTGTGTCACCAGCTCCACCAGGGGGGCAGAAGCTGCAAAAGGGTTCCGAATGGGAGCGGAAATGATTGTGCTTGAAGGACTTGATGAGCCAGGAGCAGTGTGTGCCCTTTTTAACATTGAGACATAGAATATCCCAAGCAGTAACAGGACCAGGTCCTTAGCCCCTAAAATGAGAGATGTTCCACAGCCTGATTGGGCGCTTTGAGGTCAGATGTGCCAAATCTTGGCCTAACCGCTTGCCCAAGAGCCAGTGTACCCATCCATCCCCAGAGCTCCCCTTGAGGGAGAAATACCTAGTGCTCTTTATCTTCATCTTGTTCTAATACATAGTCCTCTTTGTCTTCATCTTATTCTTTCCTTTGGGAAGGGGAGCATGGAGTGACCTGCTTCCTTCTTCCCTCCACCCTCAGAAGATACCCCTAGGATGGATAGACTGGAGTAAGCAAGATCCTTCTCCGAGATGGAGAAGGGTTTGGCTGTCAAGTAGACACCAGTTGGGGGAGAAGGTCCCTCCTCTCCTTTTGAGTCCTTATGGGCCTGAGCTGGCCCCTGATTGAGTTCATTTCTTTTAAAATGGTCATTTGTTACATTGTTTTAGATATTCAAATGATTTTTTTACCTATATTTTAGTTTAAACCTAATTATTTTTAGCAATATCAGAGGATGCACTTTAAGACTTTTGAACAAGTAAGGAAAGATGTTGCCATTTTTAAAAGTTTACTATATAATCTTATTACTTTATAATTTAGTCATTTAGAAAAAAATATCATTTCATTTTTTGAACTTTTGTCCTTTGTTTAAACTATACGGTTACTGAATGTTTATACAGTGATACTTTGACTTACGAGTTTAATTCATTCTGTGACCGAGCTTGTAACTTAATTTGCTCAGATTTCAAAGCAGTTTCCCCCATTGAAATTAATGGAAAGTTTATTAATTCCAGCCTCCAAAAACCACACCAATTTTTTTAGTACAAGTTTTTTAATAAAAAAATATACTTTATACATAACAAATAATGCATAAAAAAATAATAAAACATAATAAAAGAGAATGTAAAAAAATAATCTGGTTTTATTAAGCATACTTTACCTTGAAGATCAGATGGAGATGCAGTTGGAGCTGAAGGAAATTGGCGCAGGAGGTTAGGAGAGAGGGAGGGGGGGGTCTTTCATTTCATGTTCTATCGCTTAACTCAGTTGCTACATTGCTAAATTTAACTTACTTGCTACACAATGCTACACTTTATCTCAATTAATTAATTTCTTAAATAAAAAAAAGCTACAATAGCAGAGCTATAGCTTTTCAACCCCTTTAACAGGTTAGGGATCTAAAAAGGAGCCTGATGATTACCATTTGCAGTAATGAAATGCCTTGAGAAATATATAATTAAATGGAGTCAAAATTGAAGGTTTTATGTGCTGACTTCACAGCAATGACTAAAAAAAAGTCTAATAAGTTGTAGGGAATAAAAGTTAATTTGAATGAGTCAAACAAAAGTTAAACATGACTATTTTCTTCAGTAATAGTTAAATCCTTCACATTTTGCATCTATATGAACTAAGACCTCTAATCACATCAATTTTATGATGAGGAAAATCCCTTAAACTACTCTAAATCTTGCAAGGACTAAATAAAAAGATTTCATATCCCTTCCCAGAGGTCATCATCAGATGCCTCCATAAAGTCAATGATGGAAAGGACTCATACACACTACTCTATAGAGCTTCAGTACACAAATCTAATTTCATGGTCATAACTTGTCAGAGATCAGAGGGAGAGAGAGAACAGGCATCTGGTCGACCCTTTTTGTCTGCTCTAATGGCAGTGCAAAATCATGAGACGTTGTGGTGGCCTGAAAGCCTGCCATTGGAGAAAGCTGTGACAAGCTTGAGGGCCTGAAAAAGTCCTTTTGTACAGAGGGGAAAGAACCCCACTATAAATCCTCCAGTGCCAGAGTTGGAAGGCAGTATCCGCTGCCTGCCCGCCCCATCAGTATCTGCTGTCTGCCAGCCCCTGTCAGTGCCTGCCATCTGCACTTCGCCTGAGTCTACCCCGTACTCATTGTTACCCATTTCTTGAATGCAACACGCCCAGTCTCGACTTTGTGTTCTAAACCTGAAGGCAAGATCTAAGTTCATCCCATTAGTAGTCATTTTCAGGAGACTATTATTCGAACTTTGCACCAAGGCAAGAATTACTCCCTCGGACCAAATCTTTGAGGTAACAGCAACACGCAACTCTCCTGCGCAACTGCTCTCTCTACCCCCCCCCCCCTCCCTAGTGTAAGCCTCCATCATCGGCTTCATATACGCTCAAGGTCATTCGAGCAACCCTTTGGTTAGTATTGTTTGTTTGTGTGTACAGTGACTGTCCCCGCCAAGCCCTCCCCTCCTTTAAGTTGCTGAGACTTATGTATGTCTAATGTTATATATAGCTTGTTCCAAAACCCCTTTTTAACCTTTGTAAAAGAATATTAATTTGCATATTAGTAAAGTTATTTTTGTACCTGTTTTTCTATTATCCTGGAACCTACAAGAGAGCTGACTATTTAGCCAACCTAAAATTTGGTTATTTTGCACTGTCTGTATTATAAATCTCCCATGCATACAGCCATCATCTCTCTTGGATAAGTAATGCAGGAAGGGTTGAACTCCACCCTATGCTACGACAGCTTCCAAGTTTATGTTTCTAAACAATTACAGGCTTAAATTTAGGCTATTCAAACAAAAATATTGGACCAAAAATATTGGACATATGACCACAATAACAATGATAAACTATTGAACCATCTGCTCCTATGATGATTTTCATAGAGAAATAATAATAGTATATATTGAAGCCTCTTGAAAGTTGGAACTTAGCTCACTGATGCTCAGGACCTTTTTGACCCCTAGGGGTACACAGACTCTAGGTTGGGAATCTAAGGGATAAAAGATGGCAGAAAGTGCAACAGAAAATCTTATTAGCGCCTATAATGCAAATTTAGTACATTTTACATTATCTAAAGTTAATACAATGTGCTAGAGAACATAACCCAGTTATTAATTCTATAAACTATATAGATTAGAGGTAGAGAACCTTTACACTACCTTAGACAAATTGTAAGTCCATAAGAAGTTATGTGGATGCAAATGAATGAATCCATAAATTTTTAGAATCTGTAGGCAGACTTTGCAGACTTATTCAACACAAGACAAAGATTAATGGTATGAGAAATAATACATAGTGAAATATGAGTGCAGAAATATGATTTATATACAATGTGTAATAAGCAAATATTTAAAAAATGGCCTTAATCTATATTCAAACTTGATTTGAGGGTTTAAAAATTATACTAAATGTGAGGGGATCCTCACTACTAAATAGATACATAATATTGCTGTAATGCAACTATATTCTTTATTTATAAACTTACCTTTGCATAAAGATCTCTAACATGATTTTGTAAAAGATTCTTAGTTTCTTGATAAAGTTTGTCAGCCAAAGGCTCTGGGTAAGCAACACAAAGAGCGTAGATATCTGAAAAGCGTTCATTCCAAAATTTTTGCTTAACAATACCCATAGTTAAAACAAGAGAGACAGTTTCTTCAATTTGGACCCACTTATCTTCAAAACGCACATGGCATGGTCTTAGAGACATCTTTGTTATTGTTGATGTCTCTAATAAAAATTTATTTACCTAAACTTTGGAAAAGAAAATATACTATATAAATATGCATTTTTTTATGTTTAAAAATATTAATTTTCACAATGCAAATAGACTAAGGAATATCCAAATTTTACCCAATAATATAATTCTTATTGACTGGCTGGCAATAGTAACTTAGATATGCTGTCTTCAGCTCAGAGAATGCTAATAAATTAGGTCGCCGGGAAATTAATATTAAAAAAAAAAAAACACCTAAAAATATTGAATAAAAACAATAATTCTGGAGAATGTAATATGAAAATTTCTAAATTTCATACTCTTCAATCCAAATTGCAACCCCTTAATCAATATAAGTTATGACAGAGCTATATCATTACAATATTTTATATATTATTTGGATATTTTTGAATACCAAGATATCAAAACTCAATTATACCAGGTTATTCCTGAGGATCGTAACAAGGAATATGGAAATGAAGTAAAATTTCATTAAATACAGAAAATGAAGATTTTTTTTTAATAGGAAATAGAAAGTTTGTATCCTCTCCTTAAAACAAAGAGATTTAATAGTGGAAGGAAACAATAATCTAAAAAGCTTCAAGAATTATAAACAGAAAATAGCATGTATTATCACCGGATAAATATTTTATTTGAAGGAGGAATTGTTTAACTTAGTGGACTAACTTCAGACAGTTTGTGTCACCTTTCTCACCAAAATCATGCCTAAAATTTTGTCAGTTTTTTTTTTTTTTTAATTTTAGGAGCCTATCTGGTGAATGCCCACTTGGGCATAAGTCACTGGAATCACTACACCCTAGCACTAGGCTACTTTAAAATAAGAATATGAAAATACAACAATGATAAAAAGGGAAGATCGTAACAATTAGGAAGTAATCTCCAGCGTCAGGGGGAGGTTCCCATCACCCTGGCACAGGAGCGTGCAACCTACAAAGAAAACAACGATAAAAACAATAAAACCTAGTTAAATAAAGGGGAGAAGGCCAACCTCCCCCCAAAAGTCTATAAGTCCACGAGTCAATGTGCACAAACTCGTCCAAAGTACAAGGGACAGGTGGTAGCAGCCCCGCCCATCCCGGTACCAGGACAGGTAACGTGCATGAAGATCATCCAGACTGGGACATTCGACAAGAATGTGCCGAAAAGTCTAGGGGACGACGTAGTCATCAAAATAGGGCGCTGGCGAGCGCTCCATCAAATGGCAATGCGTCACACGAGTGTGCCCGATTCAGAGAAGACAGAAAGCGACCTGGAGCCATCGCGGCATTGGGGATAGGTCCATGGGAACAGTCGCGGCACAATGGCACGCAACTTTAAGTTCCCTTCGACTGTCTCCCATCTTCTTTGCCAAGCAGTCCGAAGAGCTGCCCGGATTCCTGCCATGTAGTCAGTGTGAGGAAGAGCGAAACGCTTGTCCAGTCACAGAGTCCTCACAGACTCTTTGGCGCCCTCCTTCCCCGCAATTCCGACATGTCCATTAACCCAGCACAAGATAATCTCGACATCTACCCGGCTCACCAAAACCGTGGCATCACAGACATCGCGAACCAGGGGGTGCAGATTCTAATGCCCCGAGAGCACTCAGGGTGCTTTGTGAGTCGCTATAGATCACAATCTGGTCTCCCAAATGGGCACGTCGCATAATCTCCCGTAATGAGTGATGTATTGCCACCAGCTCGGCTGTGAAGACAGATGCAGCGCCTGACAGAGCCCCGCTGACTTCAAACAGAGGGGATACGGCGTGGAATCCAACCCCCTCTTCAGAATTGGAGCTATCCGTATATACTGGCAAGGTAGCAGCGTGACACGCTGTATGCTCCAAAAAGGTCAAACACAATACTCCCGGTACTGTACAAGCTTTGGGAGCAGAGGCAAGGCGACAAATAGCCAAATGTGGTACCCTCCAGGGTGGCGTCCTGGGCAGAACCAGGGGCGCCACCGGCCCGAGAGCTATACCTAGCTCTCGAAGGAGTTTCCTGGCCATTTTTTTTTTTTTTTTTATAGAGCCTATCTGGCAACTGCCCATTGGGCATAAGTCACCGAAAAACACGACAGCCTAGAACTAGGCTACTTTAAAATAAAAATATGAAAACATAACAATGATATAAATTGGAAAAACTTAACAATCAGGAAGCAATCTCCGGCAGCGGGGGGAGGTCCCCCCTCACCCCGGTGCAGGAGAGTGCAACCTATAAACAAAACAATAACAAACAGAAAACAAAAAAGAACCTTAAATAAAGTGGAGAAGCCCGGCGTCCCCCCAAAGTTCAACAAGTCCACAAGGCAATGTGCACAAATCCGTCCTGGGTACAAAAGACAGGTGGTAGCGACCCCGCCCATCCCGGTACCGGGACAGGAATGTGCCAAACAGTCTGGGGAACGACGCAGTCGTTGCAATAGGGCGCAGGCGAGCGCTCCATCAAATAGCGATGCGTCACACGAGTGTGGCCGATTCGGAGACGACAGAAAGCGACCTGAAGCCGTCGCGGCATTGGGGGATAGGTCCATGGGAACAGTCGCAGCACAATGGCACGCAACTTTAAGTTCCCTTCGAACGTCTCCCATCTTCTTTGCCAAGAAGTCCGAAGAGCTGTCCGTATTCCTGCCATGTAGTCGGTGTGAGGAAGAGCGAAACGCTGGTCCGGTCGCAGAGGCCTCGCGGACTGTTTGGCGCGCTCATTCCCCACAATTCCTACATGTCCAGGAACACAGCAGATGATAATCTCGACATCTGCCCGGCTCGCCAAAACCGTGGCGTCACGGATATCGCGAACCAGGGGATGTGGAGATTCCAATGCCCCGAGAGCACTCAGGGCACTTTGTGAGTCGCTATAGATCACAATCCGGTCTCCGAATCGGGCACGTCGCGTAATCTCCCGTACGGAGTGGTGTATTGCCACCAGCTCGGCGGTGTTTTGTTTTTTTTACAGAGTCCATCTGGCAACTGCCCACTTGGGCATAAGTCGACGAAAAACACGACAGCCTAGAACTAGGCTACTTTAAAATAAAAATATGAAAACGTAACAATGATATAAATTCGGAAAACTTAACAACCAGGAAGCAATCTCCGGCAGCGGGGGAAGGTCCCCCTCACCCTGGTGCAGGAGAGTGCAACCTACAAAACAACAACAAAAAGAACCTTAAATAAAGGGAAGAAGCCCGGCCTCCCCCCAAAAGTCAACAAGTCCATAAGTCAATGTGCACGAATCCGTCCCGAGTACAAGGGACAGGCGGTAGCGACCACGCCCATCCCGGTACCGGGACAGGTATCGTGCCAGCTCGGCGGTGAAGAAAGACGCAGCGCCTGGCAGAGCCCCGCTGACTTCAAACAGAGGGGATACGGCGTGAAAGCCGGCCCCCTCTTGAGACTTGGAGGCATCTGTATACACTGGCAAGGTTCCAGCGTGACACGAGGTGTGCTCCATTTTTTTTTTTTTTTTTTTTTTTTTTATCTAAGGGGCTATCTGGCGACTGCCGACTTAGGCATAAGTCGCCTAAACAAACAGCCTAGTTCTAGGCTACTTCAAAAAATGGAACAGGGAACAACAAAAAAGAAATAACAATAACAAAACAATAACAAAAACAACAACAAAAACAACAACAACAAAAATTAAGCCTGGTTAAAAAAAAGGGAGAAGGCCGGCCTCCCCCAAAAAGTTAGCAAGTCCACCAGTCAAAGTGCACGCACTCGTCCCGAGTACAAGGGACAGGCGGTAGCGACCCCGCCCATCCCGGTACCGGGACAGGTGTCGTGCGCAAAGATCACCCAGACTGGGACATTCGACAAGAATGTGCCGAACAGTCTGGGGGACGACGCAGTCGTTGCAATAGGGCGCAGGCGAGCGCTCCACCAGATAGCGATGCGTCACACGAGTGTGTCCGATTCGGAGACGACAGAAAGCAACCTGAAGCCACCGCGGCATTGGGGGATAGGTCCATGGGAACAGTCGCGGCGCAATGGCACGCAACTTTAAGTTCCCTTCGACCGTCTCCCATCTTCTTTGCCAAGCAGTCCGAAGAGCTGCCCGTATTCCTGCCATGTAGTCGGTGTGAGGAAGAGCGAAACGCTGGTCCGGTCGCAGAGTCCTCGCGGACTCTTTGGCGCCCTCATTCCCCGCAATTCCCACATGTCCAGGAACCCAGCAGAAGATAATCTCGACATCTGCCCGGCTCGCCAAAACCGTGGCGTCACGGATATCGCGAACCAGGGGATGCGGGGATTCCAATGCCCCGAGAGCACTCAGGGCGCTTTGTGAGTCGCTATAGATCACAATCCGGTCTCCGAACCGGGCACGTCGCGTAATCTCCCGTACCGAGTGGTGTATTGCCACCAGCTCGGCCGTGAAGACAGACGCAGCGCCTGGTAGAGCCCCGCTGACTTCAAACAGAGGGGATACGGCGTGGAAGCCGCCCCCCTCTTGGGACTTGGAGCCATCCGTATACACTGGCACGGTTCCAGCGTGACACGATGTGTGCTCCAAAAAGGTCAAACGCAATACTCCCGGCGCAGTACAAGCTTTGGGAGCAGAGGCGTGGCGACAAATAGCCAAATGTGGTACCCTCCAGGGTGGCGTCCTGGGCAGAACCAGGGGCGCCACCGGCCCGAGAGCTATATCTACCTCTCGAAGGAGTTTCCTGGCCCTAAACCCAAAGGGCTTAGGGTATGACTGGCGTCTCTCGGCGGCATAGGCACCATCGAGATCAGCTGCGGATGCAGTGAGAGCTGTTGGCGACTGAGGGAGGCGCCGGGCTCGCGCGTACAGGCGAGTGATGCACTGCACGCGGCGCAGAGCGAGTGGCATCTCCCCAGCATCGACCAACAGGCTCTCAATGGGGGAAGTGCGGAAGGCACCGGTCGCAAGGCGAAGGCCGGTGTGGTGGATCGAATCCACCTTCCGCAATAAACGCTCGGCTGCGGATGCATAAAACTCGCATCCGTAGTCGAGCTTCGAGCGAACAAAGGATCTATAAAAAAGTAAGGCGGTAGCCCTATCAGCGCCCCAAGCGCTGAACGTCACGGAACGGAGAATGTCTATGGCGCGGGTACAAGAGACCCTAAGGCTGCGAATATGAGCCTCCCAGGTGAGGCGTCGGTCGAATACAAGACCAAGGAAACGGTGCCACTCAACCACATCCAGGCGCACCCCATTAAGAAACAAACCTTAGTCTTGGCCAAAGAAAACCGAAACCTGTGCGCTTCGGCATAGCGAGAGACGCGGTTCAATGCCTGTTGGAGTCGACGCTCCAGAGTTGGCATCTGGGCCGCGCCAAAAGAGATCGAAAGGTCGTCCACGTAGAGCGTAGCGAGAACATCTTCCGGCAGCACCGAGGTGATGCCGTTGATGCTCAGGGCAAAGAGTGTGATACTGAGGACACTTCCCTGCGGGACACCCTCTTCCTGCTCCTTTGGGCCGGAGAGAGCTCCCCCCCCCCGTACGCGGAATCGACGATCTCGCAAAAATTCAGATATAAACATTGGGAGGCGTCCCCTCGCCCCCATCGTGTAGAGAGTCTCCATGATACCGTATCGCCATGCGGTATCATAGGCCTTCTCCAGATCGAAAAACACCGTGGCGTAGTGCTGTCTACGAAGGAAAGCCTCGCAGACGGCATTTTCCAGTCGGAGCAGAGCATCCGACGTGGAGTGGAACTTGCGGAAGCCGCACTGTGCGGAAGACAGATGGCCTCCGCTGTCCAGGAAAAAAGCTAATCTAATGTTTACCAATTTCTCCATCAACTTGCACACGCAAGAGGTTAGAGAGATTGGGCGGAAACCGGTCGGAGTAGAGTGATCTCTCCCCGGTTTGCGAAAGGCGAGCACAGTAGCGATTCGCCAGGAGTCTGGGAGAAGACCTTCCACCCAGATCCTGTTAAACAGATCTAACAGAAAGGCCATGCCTCGCTCACCCAGGTGTCGAAGCATGGCGTACGGGACATCGTCCGGACCATGGGCGGTGTCCGCGCACGAAGCGAGAGCGGAACGCAACTCACTCACAGTAAACTTGTCGTTGAAGGGTTCTCCGCCACTGGAGGTAAAGTCCAGCCGGCGGCCTTCCGCGACATCACGACGTGCATTGAATGCTGGCGGAGCAGCATCACGGCTAGAGAATGCGGAAAAAGCGGTCGCTAAGGATTCCGCCACGGACGCGGGGTCTGAGATTGCGGTCCCATTCTCCTGGAGAACGGGAGGGGGGTCCTGCGAGAACTTGCCCCGAATCCTTTTGACTCGCTTCCACACCTCAGCTAAAGGGGTCTTCCCGTTAAGTGAAGACACGTATGCCCGCCAAGAAGAGCGGCGGGCGTGCTTCGAAATATACCGGAACCTAGCCCTAGCCCGACGAAATTCAGCGACAGTGAAATCGTTCGGGCGGCGCTTATAGCGCATGTAGGCATAACGCTTCTGTTTGAGGGCCGTCTCACACTCGGCCGACCACCATGGGAGTGGTCGGCGTGCAAAACGGCCAGACGTCCTAGGAATAGTAGTCAGGCCCACGGCGATGAGGTTGCCGGAGAAGAACTCAACGGCCTCATCTACCGACCTAAACTCCTCGACTGAGATAGAGAATTCAGTCATTTCCTGAAATGCAGGCCACCGCGCCCGCGCCAAGCACCACCGAGGTGGTCTCTCAGGCGGCAGTTGCCCTGAAAATGATATTTGAATGGGAAAGTGATCACTACCATGGAGGTCATCGACCACCCCCCAATCAAAATCAGGCTGTGCATCCGAAGAGCACAAAGATAGGTCAAGGCAAGAAAATAGAGCGGTTCTCGGACAGTGATGTTTAAACTCATCCACGTTTAGGACACCCATCTCAAGCTCTTCGATCAGATCGGCAAGGACTTGTCCCCTGGGATTTATGGAGTAATCTCCCCAGAGAGGATGCCTGCCGTTCAGATCTCCAAGCAAGAGATAGGGCCTCGGCAACCGTGCAACGACGCGGCGGAAGTCCCCCGCGTCGAAGTCAGCTGACGGTGGAATGTACGCAGAAATGATAGTATACCTCCTATCCAGGTGCAGCTGCACAGCCACTGCCTGAAAGGAGGTATCTAAAGAGAAAGGAAGAACGGAGACATCATGCCGGGTGTAAACTGCGCATCCCCCAGCCCGGCCATCCCGAGGTGGTGGGGTCGCAAGACCCTTATACCCCGGGAGGGCAGGGAGGGGGCACGCACCTAGCATGGTCTCCTGCAAAAAAATAGCTAACGGGGAACGGGACGAGACGAGCCTCCGCAGCTCCTCCCAGTTGGCCCGGAGTCCACGGCAATTCCATTGAAGGAATATGCCCTCCAGGCCTAGCTCGGAGGAGACGCGGGGGCCCTCCTCGAATTGAAGACCCTCACGGGAATGGCCGTACGCTTCCCGGGGGCAGAACCCCGGGCGCTGTTGGCCGGACAAAGCGCTGAAGGCGCTGTCGCCTTCGAGGACTTATTGGGGGAGGTTGGGCTCGCCATGCGAGTCTTTTCCTCCCTCCGCCTCGAAACCTTAGGCGGGCGTTGCGGCTTCGGAGGCGGGGGGCCCTCTTTTCGAGGAACCACCGTCTCCGAGCCACTCGCTCCACCTCGGGGCGTGGGCGAAGGAGCCGAATTCCCTCGCATAAACTACTCCTTTCACAAAGTTCATGGTAGAGTGCGGCGTCACACTCACCGGGGTGCCATGAAGTGTCCGAAGAGCACTAACCTTAGCTGCCTCGGCGGGATTCGCCGCATTCGCCAGAAGGCTCCCGTCCGAGAAACGGGTTACCTTCGGCTCTCTACCAATTGCACTAGCTAATCCTCTCCTCTGATGGATCATGTTGCCCTTGGACAACATGGTGCCATCAGTGGAGCGAATAACGAGGAAGCGTTTGAAGCCAGCGGGCTCGAAAACGCCAGGTAACCTCTGAATCAGGGGCCCCGATGTCATCGAGGCTCCGCCCTGTGCACTCTTGGTATTAGTCTTCTTTGTCAGGGGCTCCGCAACCGGGGGGGCAGAGGGGGCGGATGTGCCGATCTTGGCTTGGTCGCTTGCCAGAGTGGCAGCAGACCCATCCGTCCCCGCAGCCCCCGCGGATGGAGAGGAGCCCCGAGTCTTTTTCTTTTTCTTTTTCGGAGAGGAGGGCGGGGAATGAACCCGCTTTTCACCTCCGCCGGCAGAAGTCCCCAGGCCAGATAGACCAGCCTCAGCCAGGTCCCTCTACGAAATGGAGAAGGTCCTGGTTGTCGTAGGGGCACCTGTCGGAGGAGATCCCTCCCCTCCTTCTACTGCCTCGGAGCCCACAGCCATTTGAGGAGGACCTTGCATAGGGGCGGATTCGGGTTCGGTGCTTGGCACCGAGCCCGAATTCCCCCCCATGGAAGGCCCTACCGTCTGGGGCTGGGTCTCCTCAAGGACCATGTCTATCACAGGAGGGGCCTCCAGTTGGCCATCCCCTCCCAGGACATCACAGGTCCCCTTGGCAGTGTCGCCAGTCTTGTATGGGGAGGCACAGGCCTTGACCCCGGCAAGGTTTAATATTCTTGCCAGCAGGTCTTTTGAGGGAAGCGACCGAAGGGGCCTGGCTTCCCTCTCCCCCCTAAGGGGGTTTGCCCTACCGAGCCGCTTTGATGGGGAGCGGCTGGCTAAGGGCTGCCTGCTGGCTTTCTTGGCAGTCCCCTTGAAAAAAAAAGATGGGACTGCCGCTGGGAAAAGGGAGGTGCCCGAAAGCACCTCCAGAGAAGGGGGTGAGGGGGAGTCCCCTGCACCCGTAGGCGAAGGAGAGGAGTAAGCCTCCTCTCCGGTTAGAGAAATATGGAGGGTCCCCTGTGCTTGGGGGGGGACCTCCATTTTTTCGGTGGAGCTGCCCAAGGGCGGCTCCGTCGATGAGCAAGGGGGAGTTAAAGGGGTTTGGGTTTTTTTTGGTTGTTCATCTATGGGCATGGTGACCCTATTTTTGCCACGGGACGCAATAGCTCATCACCCCTCGCAGTAGCCCGCACTGCGAGAGGTGCTTACAAGCCCGGCAGAGCCAGGCGCCGCCATTCGGGACCACCCCTCCCGCCTGGTGGCCTGGCAGTCCATCGGCATGGCGGCTCCACCTTGGACACGGCGTAAAAAAGATAGATTTTGAAGAGGAGAGGAAAAGGGATGTGAGGAAGGTATGGGTGGGGATGAAGCAGGTTGTTAAAAAACCCCCATCCCGAACCGGAGCTCAGGGGTTAGGGAACAATGTCCCCTCCCCCCCAGCCCCGATCCGGGGTGGTTGGCTTGAGAAGAAGGTCAGCATCTACCCTGTGAAATTAGAGGCTGACCAGAGAAAGTTGTGGGAGAGGTTGTATGAAAAGCGACGAGGTAGGGAAGAAATCGGGCTATCTGAAGGAAGGAAGAGAGGCTAAGCTGTGGCCGGACGGAGCGCTGGATCCCGTCAGCACGGCGGCCAGGATGGCAAATCGCCGCGCCCCTTACGGGGAGGTGTGCTCCAAAAAGGTCGAACGCAATAAACGGCGCCGTACAAGCTTTGGGAGCAGAGGCGTGGCGACAAATAGCCAAATTTGGTACCCTCCAGGGTGGCGTCCTGGGCAGAACCAGGGGTGCCACCGGCCCGAGAGCTATATCTAGCTCTCGAAGGAGTTTCCTGACCCTAAACCCAGAGGGCTTGGGGTATGACTGGCGTATCTCGGCGGCATAGGCACCGTCGAGATCAGCTGCGGATGCAATGAAAGCTGTTGTCGACTGAGGGAGGCGCCGTGCTCGCGCGTACAGGCGAGTGATGCACTGCACGCGGCGCAGAGCGAGTAGCATCTCCCCATCATCGACCAACAGGCTCTCAATGGGGAAAGTGCGGAAGACACCGTTCGCAAGGCGGAGGCCGGTGTGGTGGATCGAATCCAACTTCCGCAATAAACGCTCGGCTGCGGATGCATAAAACTCGCATCCGTAGTCGAGCTTCGAATGAACAAAGGATCAATAAAAAAGTAAGGCAGTAGCCCTATCAGCGCCCTAAGCGCTGAACGTCACGGAACGGAGAATATCCATGGCGCGGGTACAAGAGACCCTTAGTCTGCGAATATGAGCCTCCCAGGTGAGGCGTCGGTCAAATACAAGAACAAGGAAACGGTCCGATTCAGCCACTTCCAGGCACACCCCATTAAGATACAAATCTGGGTCGGGATGTAGCCGTGGATGGTGGCAAAAGTGCACTACCTTAGTCTTGGCCAAAGAAAACCGAAACCTGTTCGCTTCGGCATAGCGAGAGACGCGGTTCAATGCCTGTTGGAGTCGACGCTCCAGAGTTGGCATCTGGGTCACACCAAAAGAGATCGATTATTTTTTTTTTTTTATAGAGCCCATCTGGCAACTACCCATTTGGGCATAGGGCGCCGAAAAACACGACAGCATAGAACTAGGCTACTTTAAAATAAAAATATGAAAACTTAACAATCGATATAAATTGGAAAAACTTAACAATCAATAAGCAATCTCCGGCAGCGGGGGAAGGTCCCCCTCACCCCGGTGCAGGGAAGTGCAACCTACAAACAAAAAATAACAAAAAGAGAACCTTAAATAAAGGGGAGAAGCCCGGCCTCCCCCCAAAAGTCAATAAGTCCACAAGTCAATGTGCACGAATCTGTCCCGAGTACAAGGGACAGGCGGTAGCGACCCCGCCCATCCCAGTACCGGGACAGGTATCGTGCGCGAAGATCACCCAGACTGGGACATTCAACAAGAATGTGCCGAACAGTCCGGGGGACGACGCAGTCGAGCGCTCCATCAAATAGCGATGCGTCACAGGAGTGTGTCCGATTCGGAGACCACAGAAAGCAGCCTAAAGCAGCCTGAAGCCGCCGCGGCATTGGGGGATAGGTCCATGGAAACAGTCGCGGCGCAATGGCACGCAACTTTAATTTCCTTCGACCGTCTCCCATCTTCTTTGCCAAGCAGTCCGAAGAGCTGCCTGTATTCTTGCCATGTAGTCGGTGTGAGGAAGAGCGAAACGCTGGTCCGGTCGCAGAGTCCTCGCAGACTCTTTGGCACCCTCATTCCCCGCAATTCCTACATGTCCAGGAACCCAGCAGAAGATAATCTCGACATCTGCCCAGCTCGCCAAAACCGTGGCGTCACGGATATTGCGAACCAGGGGATGCGGGGATTCCAATGCCCCAAGAGCACTCAGGGTACTTTGTGAGTCGCTATAGATCACAATCCGGTCTCCGAACCGGGCACGTCGCGTAATCTCCCGTACCGAGTGGTGTATTGCCACCAGCTCAGCCGTGAAGACAGACGCAGCGCCTGGTAGAGCCCCACTGACTTCAAACAGAGGGGATACGGCGTGGAAGCCGACCCCCTCTTGGGACTTGGAACCATCGTAAATACACTGGCACGGTTCCAGCATGACACGTTGTGTGCTCCAAAAAGGTCGAACGCAATACTCCCGGTGCAGTACAAGCTTTGGGAGCAGAGGCGTGGCGACAAATGGCCAAATGTGGTACCCTCCAGGGTGGCGTCCTGGGCAGAACCAGGGGCGCCACCGGCCCGAGAGCTATATCTACCTCTCGAAGGAGTTTCCTGGCCCTAAACCCAAAGGGCTTAGGGTATGAATGGCGTCTCTCGGCGGCATATGCACCATCGAGATCAGCTGCGGATGCAGTGAGAGCTGTTGGCGACTGAGGGAGACGCCGGGCTCGCGTGTACAGGCGAGCGATGCACTGCAGGCGGCGCAGAGCGAGTGGCATCTCCCCAGCATCGACCAACAGGCTCTCAATGGGGGAAGTGCGGAAGGCACCGGTCGCAAGGCGAAGGCCGGTGTGGTGGATCGAATCCACTTTCCGCAATAAACGCTCGGCTGCGGATGCATAAAACTCGCATCCATAGTCGAGCTTCGAGCGAACAAAGGATCGATAAAAAAGTAAGGCAGTAGCCCTATCAGCGCTCCAAGCGCTGAAGGTCACGGAGCGGAGAATGTTCATGGCGCGGGTACGAGACCCTAAGTCTGCGAATATGAGCCTCCCAGGTGAGCTGTCGGTCAAATACAAGACCAAGGAAATGGTGCAATTCAACCACATCCAGGCGCACCCCATTAAGAAACAAATCTGGGTCGGGGTGAAGCCATGGATGGCGGCAGAAGTGCACCACCTTAGTCTTGGCCAAAGAAAACAGAAACCTGCGCGCTTCGGCATAGCGAGAGACGCGGGTCAATGCCTGTTGGAGTCGACGCTCCAGAGTTGGCATCTGGGCCGCGCCAAAAGAGATCGAAAGGTCGTCCACGTAGAGCGTAGCGAGAACATCTTCCGGCAGCACCGAGGTGATGCCGTTGATGCTCAGGGCAAAGAGTAAACGTCATTGAAGGGTTCTTTGCCTCTGTAGGTAAAGTCCAGTCGCCGCCTTCCTTGCCATCACGATGTGCAATGAATGCTGGCGGAGCAGCATCCCGGCTAGAAAATGCGGAGAAAGCGGTCGCAAAGGATTCCACCATAGCCGCGGGGTCCAAGATTGCAGTCCCACTCTCCTGGAGAATGAGAGTAGGGTCCAAGATTGCAGTCCCACTCTCCTGGAGAATTGGAGTGGGGTCCAAGATTGCGGTCCCATTCTCCTGGAGAATGGGAGGGGGGTCCTGCAAGAACTTGCCTGAATCCTTTTGACTCGCTTCCACACCTCTGCTAGAAGGGTCTTCCTGTTAAGTGAGGCCACGTATGCCTGCCGCTCTTTTTGAGGTTATTGAAGAAGAACTCAACAGCCTCATCTACCGACCAAGGTGGGCTCTCAGGTGGCAGTTGCCCTGAAAATGATATTTGAATGGGAAAGTGATCACTACTATGGAGGTCATCGACCACCCCCAATCAAAATCACGCTGTGCATCCGAAGAGCACAAGAATAGATCAAGGCAAGAAAATGAAGCGGTTCTCGGGCAGTGATGCGTAAAACATCGACATTTAGGACACCCATCTCAAACTCTTCGATCAGATCGGCAAGGACTTGTCCCATGGGAATTATTGAGTAATCCCCGCAGAGAGGATGTCTGCCATTCAGATCTCCAAGCAAGAGAAAGGGCCTCAGCAACCATCCCATGACGCAGCAGAAGTCCCCTGTGTCAAAGTCAGCTGACAGTGGAATGTACGCAGAAATGATAGTATACTTCCTATCCAGGTGAAGCTGCACAGCCACTGACTGAATGTATCTAAAGTGAAAGAAAGAACGGAGACATCATGCCGGGTGTAAACCGGGCATCCCCCAGCCCGGGCCATCTCGTGGTGGTGGGGTCGCAAAACCCTTATACCCCGGGAGGGTGGGCAGGGGGCAAGCGCCTAGCATGGTCTCCTGCAGAAAAATAGCTAACGGGGAATGGAATGAGACGAGCCTCCGCAGCTCCTCCCAGTTGGCACAGAGTCCACGGCAATTCCATTTAAGGAATATGCCCTCCAGACCTAGCTCGAATGAGAAGCAGGGGCCCTCTTCGAACAGAAGACCCTTACAGGAATGGCCGTATGCTTCCCGGAGGTAGAACCCCAGGTGCTGTGGGCCGGACAAAGCACTGAAGGCGTTGTCGCCTTCGAGGACTTATTAGGGAAGGTTGGGCTGGCCATGAGAGTCTTTTCCTCACTCTGCCTCAAAACCTTAGGCGGGAGTTGCAGCTACAGAGGCAGGGGGCCCTCTTTTTGAGGATCCACCATCTCTGAGCCACTCAGCCCACCACTAGGCATGGGCGAAGGAGCGAAAGCTCCTTTCTTGCTGTCCTCCTTTCAGGGACAGCTTTAGGAACCACAGAAGATGGCATGGCAACCAACTTCGGGGGTGTTGCCTCCTGTGAGTCTAACAACTCGATGGAGGCGCATGGCCATTTTGCCTTACAGGAAACGGTCATGCTGGGGAAAGGGGGGGATAGCCCTGGTTTTAGCTGGGGCTGGGTGTGAACCCTTTGTGCCAACAGCCTTACCAGGGGAGCGCCCAGGTTGAGTAGAACCCGAAGAAGGGCTCTGAATGGGTGCGGAAACAACCGTGCTCATTGGCCTGGATAGGCCAGGAACAGAGGGTGTCTTTCTAACCATTGAGGCCGACTCGGAGGGATTCGCCACAATCAACAGAAGGCTCCCGTCCGAGAAACGGGTCACCTTCCGCTCTCTACCAATTACACTAGCTAATGCTCTCCTCTGATGAATCATGTTGCCCTTGGCCAACATGCTGCCATCAGTGGAGCAAATAACAAGGAAGCATTTAAAGCCAGTGGGCTAAAAAATGCAAGGTAACCTCTGAATGAGGCTCCGCCCTGTGCACTTTTCATCCTAGTCATAGCCAGGGACTCCGCACCCGAGAGGGGTGGGTAGAGGGGCCGGGTGTGCCAATCTCAGCTTGGTCGCTTACCAAAGTGGCAGCAGACCCATCTGTCCCTGCAGACCCCGCGGATGGAGAGGAGCCCCGAGTCTTCTTACGTCTTTTTCTTATTTTTTTTTTAGGAGAATGAACCCGCTTCTCCCCTCAACTGGCAGAAGCCCCCAGGCCAGATGGACCAGCCTCAGCCGTGTCCTTCTCCGAAATGGAGAAGGTCCTGGCAGTCGTAGGGGCTCCGGTCAGAGGAGATCCCTCCCCTCCTTGTACTGCCTCGAAGACCCTAGCTGTTTGAGGAGGACCTTGAATAGGGGCAGATTTGGGTTCAGTGTTTGGCGCTGAGCCTGGATTCCCTCCCATGGAAGGCCCTACCGTCTGAGGCTGGGTTGCCTCAAGGACCATGTCTATCTCAGGGGGGGGCCTCCTTTGCCCCCTCCTCCAGGACATCGCAGGTCCCGTTGGCGGCGTTGTCACAAGTCATGTATGAGGAGGCGCAGGCCTTGACCCCGACAAGGTTTAGTATTCTTGCCAGCAGGTCTTTTGAGGGAAGCAACCGAACGGGCCTGGCTTCCCTCTCCCCACTAAGGGGGTTTGCCCTACCGAGACGCTTCAATGTGGAGCGGTCAGCTATGGGCTGCCTGCTGGCTTTCTTGGCAGTCCCTTTGGAAAGAAAAGGGGGGACTGCAGCTGGGAAGAGCGAGGTGCCCAAAAGCACCTCCAGAGAAGGGGGTGAGGGGAAGTCCCCTACACCCGTAGGCATAGGAGAGGAGTAAGCCTCCTCTCGGGTTAGAGAAGTTTGGAGGGTCCCCTGCCCAAGCACAGGGAGGGGGGAACTTCCATTTTTTCTGTGGAGCTGCCCGAGGGCGGCTCCGTCGATGAACAAGGGAAAATGGGAAGAGATTTTATTTTGGGGGGTTTGCATTCATGTGCATGGTGACCCTATTTTTTAACAGGAACCAATCGCTCATCACCCCTCGCAGTAGCCCACCCGGCAAGGGGTGCGTACAGGCCTGGCAGAGCCAGGTGCCGCCATTCAGGACCACCCCTCCCGCCTGGTGGCCTGGCAGTCCATCGGCATGGCGGCTCCACCTTAGACACGGCGTAAAAACAAAGACAGATGGTGAAGTGAGAAGAAAAGGGGATGTGAGGAAGGTATGGGTGGGGATCAATCAGGTTGTTAAAAACCAACCATCCCAAACAGGAGCTCAGGGGTTAGGGAACATTGTCCCCTCAGCCCCGATCAGGGATAGTTGGCTAAGAAGGTCAGCATTTACCCTGTGAAATTAGAGGCTAACCAGAGAAAGTTGTGGGAGAGGTTATATGAAAAGCAAGGAAACAGGGGGGAAACAAGTGTTTTGAAGGAAGGAGAAAAGGCTAAGCTGGGGTCAGACGGGGTGCTGAATCCCGTCAGCACAGCCGCCAGGATGGTAAATTGCCGCCCCCTTACAGGGAATTTTGTCAGTTATTCTGCCCTATCATGTCTTTCCATCTGATCTTCAATGTCTTATTCTTTTTGGGGGGCCTTCTACTGAATGATTCATGTAACCTCTCCACCTCACTTTGGCATTTCTAACAGATCTTGCTCTTTTGCAGGTCTCTTTTCATACCATTTATTTTCTTGAATATATGGTTATGTCCATTCCTTTAGATGTCCAAATGATTAAGGCTGTCCTCTTTTTATAAACTTGGATATTACTTCCACTCTTAGCTCTATTCTGATGAAAACATTTTGGATTCTCTCTCCTCTTGTAATTCCTTATTAATCTCAAAAGTTTTATTTCAATTGATTGAATTATATATTCAATTTTACTGTGAGCAACTCAGCTTAATATGTGTGTCATAAAAATAGTAGAAAATGGTATTCAGATTCCTTGGTACATGGCAATCTTTTATCAGTAGATTTGATATGTGGAAAAGAGTATAAACTTCATAACTCTTGTTATTTATCTGTAACAATGTATCATTCATTCTCTGCAGCAAGAAACACAATTTGATTCATCTGGTTGAAAATTTGATTTTATTGATGAGCATAACATATTTTTCCTATCAACTGAACTCCTGCAATACTACTACTGTTTTCACAACCAATGACACAATGAGATTAGGTCTTGGACATACGAATATAACCCAGAGTTTCAGGCTTTCAAACTCACCAATCTCCTCACTGTAACTAGTGCAAAACACACATCGACAAGCAGGTTCATGATTGATGATTGTGCACAAAGCACCAATTACTAGTCAGAGACTGGCAGTGTGTATCAAATCCACCTTAAATTGCAATATCTGATCAGATCCAGAAGGGTGGAACTCACATTCATAGTCCAATTTGGATTAAACATAGGGCCAATAAAATAAAAGTAAGACCCCATGTGCTAAATGCTACAGAATGTAGAACATATAGGTGTTCTGTTTATGAACAGGTAATGGGTTTGAGTGGTGCCCCAAACAGTGGCACAAATATATGACACTAGTCTCACCCTAGGAAAACTAAAACCCCTGAGTTTAAACATACAGAGATATATGGTTCAGAGCCTATATGATTTGAGCACCAGGGTAGGCATTGCAGCAAAATAGATTGATAAGTTAAAAATAAAAACATTTAGAGGTACTTAAGTAATACTCTTAATCTACACAGCAAAGATACAGACACTGAGGACACTCGCTTGCCTAATAGACTCATAGAGTGTTCCTCCCTACTTGTATGTGGAAGGAACAATCTCAAAGAAAGTCAAACAATTTTTTTTTTCATTGTGGTAGCCCATCTAGCGACTCCCTACTTGGGCATAAGTCGCATAACATAATTTCACGGATGACAAGAGCCACAAGGGCCTATCAAAGGTCATCCACATCCATCAAAACCCACCCACATGGGACTATATCAGATCATTCAACTACTTTATAAACAATCCATAGGATTGTGTCAGATCACGCGCCCACAATATACAATTTAAACCAGCCACATGAGCGGATCAAAAACAAAAAGCACCATTGCCAGGGGAAGACAAAATCAAAGCCCCACAATATAATATAACAGATGACAAAAGCCACAAGCGCCCATCATAGGTCATCCGAGTCAAACGGCCTCATTTTAAGGCACCCAAACTCCCAAGAAAACTACATCCAGAAACAATAATATCACCAATCAAGGCTTGTCAAGAACTAAATAAAGGGGGGGTATAGGGAGTGAAACTCCCCCATCTCAAAATTCTCTTCAAATTGATATATAATATAATGCGATAAAGTTTATGATAAGCTCCCAAGAGATTTTTTTTCAAGCCAAAATGTATTGAAACTTGAGGGGGTTTTTTTTATATTTTGTTCAACGCGCATTAATATGGTGTTTATGTCCCAGTTGAAATTGGATGGCGCCATTTGTTTGTAATGAATGAATTAAAAAAAAATAAATTAATATTACTTATACTGGTTTCCCACAAACCAATATATGATCTGATGTATCTTTTCTATATGAAGATGCGACCTTAAAAAAAAAGGTCCTGGGGGCCTACTGGTAAAAAAAATATTGTGCGCTCTCACCGGTTGCTTCATCACGCTTAATTTTAGAACACTTGAAAGTACAAATCTGTTATATAGCGAGGGGCTTAGCACAATGCTCACAGGGAAGCAACAATAGGATTAATTTGTACTCTCCTAAAAATTGTATAACTTTATTGCAGTCATTAATTTAAATTGTTTAACGCCAAGTGTTAAATAATTTCTTGTACAAACTTCATATACAGATTCCATGATCAAAACTGCTTGAGCTGCCTCAAGATTTGTAACACATTGTATTGGCGCCACAAACTAAATGCAACAAAATAATGAATTATTTATTTTGAAATAGTAGGCAATCCCATAAAAAAATGCATAAAGTGCAAAAGAAAAAGATAAAAGAAATGCTAGGAAAACATGGGAAAATAATAAATATTAAAAAAAATAAGTAGGTAATCATTTACTTTAGGGGCTAATGATTTTAGTGACAATTTTTGCTATTTTTTTACTGTTTTTCAACTATCCCACTGGCCAATCAGTATTCAACCTGTCATGGACCAATCAGAAGAGTTTATTTCTTCCAGTCTCTTTTTGTGTTTCTAAGATGAGTACAAGGCAGGGTTTTTATTTTGTTTTTTTTCTGAAGTTGATTAGTGATCTCTCCTAAATAATCTATGCCTGACATTATTTAGTCTTTTTATTTAATTTTCCTTTGTTTATTGTTTAATAAAATCATTTTGGGGGATTGTTAATGAATTGTCTTCATTAAATGAAGCCTAAATCAAAGTATAAAAAGCCTTTAAATTTTTTTAATTATTATTTTTTATGGAACTATTTCTTATTATTGTTGCAAAAAAATCCATTGCATATAACTTAGTTTATTATGAAAAATGTGACATTTAATAAACACACTCTCTTGATTTTGAATGTTTCAAATTGACGCTTCTTTTGAAGCCGTGCAGTTGGTATTTAAACTTGCACCCACATTTATTTTCATCAGATTTTCAAAATGTTTGTGCATGCATGCGCTGTAGTTTCTTATCTGTTCACTGTCTAGGCTTAGTTTTAACTAACTGATAAAAATATCATATTCTTAGTTGACCATGAGCTAATAAAAACTAAGTGCCTTAAGTCCAAACTTGCAATTAACAGTTTTTTTTCTTGTTATTATAAACTATTTGTTGTGGCATGGGGCAAATAAGAATGGTGAAAAATTTAAATTGTCTGTTGAAACTTTATCTGACCACCGGTCCGAGTAAGTAAAGAGGTATATGATTTTGTTAACATTTACTAGTAGGCAGACTACTAGTTTATTAAAAAAACAAGCAGGGTATGTGGGGATGCAACCCCATACAATCAAATGGGGGTATGGGGGTGAAGCCCCCATTAAAAAAAAAGCTTTATTGGCTGAACAATAAAGTGAAGCAATAAAAATATTTAGAAAAATAGCCAGAAATAGCATCCGACCTTAACACATTATGTGCAAGGATGAATTTGGCAATTATTTCCGCCTTGCAGGGTTTTCTAAATTGCCATATCATTAGTTTCAGTTGGGCTATTGACATGTGAATTGTACTCTTCAGTAAGGGCAATTCACGTGATTTTATGCCCCCCCAAAATGCATCATATGTGGCTCATGTCAGGACACTATAATTTATTATGATTATACAGCAAAGTATGCCTTATGTGGTACACAAATGCCTATACCATATTGAGCTCATTTCACTGAAAAAAAAATTGAATCATGGAAATTGGCAACTATATATATATAATCCTTTCTTTATACATTCAGAATCAGTTATTTTGCAGCTTGCAGGAGGCTTATTGAATAAGGGTGTCACAATCTATGCAGATAATTTTTAGTCGCATGTGACTCACTATGTTGGTCGGTTGGTCCTCATTTTGCTTTGGTAATAACATTGTAACTATTTGGTGGATTCTTACAAAATTTGAAACTCATATTGTTTTACATTCTTTTTTAAATGATACAATTGCCAAAGATCCTCCCAAGGTTAGCCCAGGAAAGATTTTGTTTTGGTAATAATAACATAATTATTTGGCCTATTCTAACAAAATTTGAAACTCTTTGTTGTTGTTTTGTGTTCTTTTTCAATGATATAATAATTGCCAAAGTCATCCCAAGATTGGCCTTGGAATTATTTTGTTTTGGCAATAATATCATAACTATTCAGCCAATTCTAACGAAATTTAAAACCCATTTACATTCTCTTTGGAATGATATGATTGCCAAAGTCCTCCCAAGGTTAGCCTGGGAATTATTTTGTTTTGGCAATAATATCATAACTATTTGGCCAATTTTAATGAAATTTAAAACACATGTTATTTTACATTCTTTTTTGAATGATATAATTGCCAAAGTGATCCCAAGGTTAGCCTGGGAATTATTTTGTTTTGGTAATATCATAACTATTTTGCTGATTGTAATAAAATTTGAAACCCTTATGTTGTTTTACATTCTCTTTTGTAATGATATAATTACCAAAGTCCTCCCAAGGTTAGCCAGGAAAGTATTTTGTTTTGGTAATAACATCATAACTATTCAGCTGATTCTAGAGAAATTTGAAAACCTTATGTTATTTTACATCCTCTTTTGAATGATATAATTGCTAAAGACCTTCCAAGATTAGCTGGGGAATTATTTGGCAATAACATCATAACTATTTTGCAGTACTATTTTTAAATGTTTTTAATTTAAGCCCATGCATTTAAGAAAAAGGTAAGAATCAACGATATATACAGGAAGCAGTTGAAAATTAGCAAAAATCACATTTCTTTTACAATTTTTAATGAAGGAATATTAAATGAAAAAAATCTGATTTTTGGCTGTTGATACTTATGTTAATAAAATAATTTTACGAGAATCATAGTTCTTTACCCGTTTTCTAAACAAATTAAATAGATGATATTTAATTGTGAAAAATTGGTTAAATAAAGTTAAAATATATATATATATATATATATATATATATATATTTATAATGTGTACCAAGGATGACTCACTTTGCAGCAGGCAAATTCAAAGTATGTACCAATGATGGTACACTTCACACTTAACGTGTTAAAGTAAAAAATTACCAATAAGTAAATTGTAGCACATTTGTATTGGTGGCAAAGAGTTTATGAATAGGTGAAAAAATGAGGGGGGGGGAAGAGTTAAAACACATTGCCCTACACTAGTTACTTTCTTTTATAAAAAATGACAGCTGAGAGGGGCCTTCACCCCCAATCTCCTATACTATTGTGTGTATTTTCAGGGGCTGTACCCCTTCCCCCATTGTGCCAGTTCAGTGAAACATATATGCAAACTGGACGAAATATTGAAAAACACGAGCTCCAATCGCCTGAGGAGCTTGTCATAAACTTTACCTATAATATAATGCAAAAAATCACTAGAAATAATCATGCACCACTAATCTTAACCATGACCTAATATTTTAGCTGTTTGGGGGGGGGGGGGGGGGGATTTGAGGTTTTAAAAGCTTTTTTCGGTAATTGTTAAGTTTAGCAGTGGATGATTTTATGAAAAATTTTGCTATTTTTGAGTGTTTTTCAGCTATCCCACTGGCCAATCAGCGAGCGGTATTAAACAGTCATTGACCAATCATATAACATAACATAATTACACGGATGACAAAAGCCACAAGGGCCTATCAAAGGTCATCCGCCTCCGTCAAAACCCAAGCTTTCTGTCATGTTTTTAGACAGGTAAAAAGTAGTTTTGGGGGTGAAACTTTAGAAGACCTACACTAAGTTTTTTTGTAGTAAAAACAGTACTAATGGTTATTTTAGGCATCTAATCATAATTATGGCTTTGGTTAGGCACAGAAAGCACTTATTTTTAAGATATTAGCACTCTGAGTACAACTCTATTTGCAGCGATACTATCATAAAAATAACTGCTTTCTCCATGAAAATGAAGCCGTAAAGGAAGAGTAAAGTACTGACAAAGACCATCAATACTGTTTTTATTTACTTACTATTCTATTTATGTATAGATAAATGCGTTTAGCAGACACATGATGGGAGGCTCTGCACATTTAGCGAAAGGTAATTGTTAAGATTAGAGGCCCCTGTTTTTTTGTGCAAAGAATGCCTGATTTCAAAATGGGTTTTGCACCCCAAACCACCACTTAGTTGGGGGGGTTATAACCCCCCAACTTTAAAAACACCTTGTAATATTTCTAATTTGAAAGATGAATATGAGATTTGAATGCATTCTTCGCACGTAAAATCAGGGGATACTAATCTTAACAATTACCTATCGGTATTGTTAAAAGAATTTTGTTACTTTTGAAATAGGGGGCTAAACCCCCATACCCCCACTTAATTAAGGGGGTTTGCACTACCCTACAGCCTGCAACTATAAAAAACCCTGTAATGTTCCTAATTCAAAAGGTTAACACCAGATTTGAATGCAAAGGGCAATTTCTAAATGTCGGCGAAACTATCATCATCTTAAGTTACCTTATAAATAATCACTTCACTACAAAAGCTAAGCCATCTCCACCTTTCACTATTATAATTGAGATGTGCTTCTTTTCCATTCCTGTCACAAAAGGCGTATTAAGGTCCAACAAACCAAATTTGCAAGAATCGTGCTCTTTTAACTGCTTGCCTCCAGGATTGCCAATGTTTGAAATAAGGTCAAACTAAGGGTAAAGTTAAAGATGAGCTGCTCTGTGCGATTCTGACAAGATCCTCATTTTCTTTGATGATTTTTACCTTTCCATAATGTTTCGTCCTCTTTCGATATAATTTTTAACTGAACTAGCAGTAACGGGGGGGAGGGGGGGCCGTCAAAAACAAACAATACTATAAGGAGTATGGGGAGAAGCCCCACTGGGTTGTGTGGGGGCAGCCCACCACCACTTATTTTTTACCAAACAAAGTAGGTAACTAATGGCACCTACTAATGTTTATAAAACCATGCTTTGCAACAAATTCAATGATGTAATCCATCAACATACAATGCTTTATTTTGTACTGTACTCTCTTTTTTACCTTTTTTCATAACTTTTTTACACCCAATTCTTTCTTTTTTATATGATCTATCATTTATTAAATTGTTTAGTCTTTTAGAATAAATAATTTGAAATTATGTTGGAACGTTTCTTTGTGTTGACATACAAATATGCTATTAATTCCTAATGGTTTTTTTTTTGCAATTTCTGAATTTTTTATTCAGTTTCCTTACTATTTTAAAACAATAATTCAATCTTTTTGTTTCAACTTTTTTTTGCCGGAATCCTAAATGTGCAACCAATTTGAATTATGGAAGCTCTATGTGAAGTTTGTCCAAGAAATTGTTTATCCCTTGGCTCGTTAATTAGTGACTGTGAGAAAGTTATTAATTTTTTAGGCGAATATAAATTAATCCCACTATTAATCCCTTGTAAGCATTGTGCTAAACCCCTCAAAATACATGACTATACATTTAAGTGCAAGAAATATAAATGCGAGGAAGACAGCAGTGAAAACTTACATTTATTTTACAGGTTGGCTCAAAATGGAACATTTTTTTCAAAGGTGCGGCTCCTTATAGAAACGATCCTTCAGATCATCTATTGGTTTGTTGGAAACCAAAATACTCTGGAGCGCATCTCACAAGAGGTTGATATTTTCTGAAACTTTGGTCGACTGGTTTAGTTTCTGTAGGGAGGTAGCAATTGACTATTGTGAAAAAAATTGGAAACAATTAGGCGGTGTTCGTAAAGTGGTGGAAATTGATGAGGCTAAGTTTGGAAAATACAAACTTATTAAGGGGAAGAGTGGTTGACCATTTGGGGGTTTGCAGTGGGTTCGAAAGGGTAACAAAGACAATTTTTATGGTCGCCAATCCCAATCGAACCACAGAAACACTTTTGGCAGTTATAAATAAGTTGATTTTGCCAGGAACTCTTTCTGATTGCTGGCCCACCTATTCAAGCTTGGAGTTGGAACGTTACCAGCACAGAACCGTCAACCATTCAAAGAATTTTGTGGATACAAAGACCGGGGCAAGTACACAAAATATTGAATTTGTATGGTGGGATGTGAGAGCATTAATCCCAAAATACGGCCACCAAAACAGCCATTTTGATGGGTATCTCACGACTGAAATTTTTTGTAAAAGATTCCCTTTAGGAACAAAAATGGCAATTTGTGATAGATACCACGCCTTCCTCATCGCTATTGCCAATCTATATCTGCCAGAATAATGTAAGTAAAATTCATATTTTGTTGTTTTTTTTAATTTTCCCCCAAGTCAGAATTTCAAACAAAAATGGGCAACGTGATTTCAACTGGGATGTAAACAATATATTATTGCGCGCCTTGAATGAAACATAGGCTTCCAACTGTTTTGGCTGAGGGTAAAAAAAAAATTAAATTGCTGGAACAGCTCGTCTTCAACTTTACCACCAATATTAACCCCTTTAAGGTACTTTCTGCACCAAAGTGAAACCATATCTGCTGATTAGAATGCCTAAGAAAACTGTGAGTACTTGTATAAGACTAAAAATACGGGGTATGTCTTCTGAAGTTTGAACGTCTTTTCTTTCTTAAGTTGATTATCAATCTCTCCTAAATAATCTATGCCTGCCACTATTTAATCTTTTGACATAGTTTTTGTTTGATTTTTTTATTAAATAAAATCACTATATGTCAATAATCAAGGAACGTGAAAAAACTAGAGGCCTAATGACATTTAGTGACTGAGAAAGTTATTAATTTTGCATTCAAATCTGATATTAGGCTTTAGAATTAGGAATATTGAACTTTCTTTAATTGCGGGGGGGGTGAACACCCCAAAATTAAGTGGGCAAAGCCCCCCATTTTTTCGCAGAAATATCCTAAAGTAGGCGAGAGATACCACACACACCTTCCTTCATTGTCTTAATGAGGCAAAAAAAGTAGCTAGTAAAATAGCCCCAAATCATCTGCCGCTAATCTTAACAATTATTCTTTTTTTTCAAATTAACCCTTATAGCACTGATCTTAGTTTCTCAAAATCGCCCTGGTGAAAATAGCCTTGGTACAGCGTTATGGAAAATAATAAAATAAAATATTTAAATCCATTATTATAAATCAAATAATATATCATTTTAATGGTTTATCGGCCGGGATCGGCCGATAAACCGTAGTTTTTTCGTCCGTGTTCCAAAATGTTTCACGTTTTTGGAGTACATTTAAGGGTGTGGCTCGTGTGGGGGTAAGCACAAGGGGGGGACCACACTACGATGATCCTGAGTTTACTTAAATTGGGGGGGTCCCCAGTATATAATCTAATTGTTATAATGTTCTGCCGTTTACAGAGGTGAATGCTTTAACTACATCATGTCAGCGTCTGTAATCATTTTGCGAATTATTATAGGGGTGTGGGGGGGAAGTATGATGTCAGAAATGCTTGATATCAATTTTTCTTTCCTACTAAATAGCTTTTTTATTATCCTCATTCGGAGTCATTTTTATTTTTCAATATATTTTTCCCCATTTTACTATTTTTGTTACCTTCTTTTATACATTTAAATGTAATTGGCTAGATCATTTCAAGAAACTACTTGTTTTTTAGCAGTTTGGGTGTCAAATATTCCCCTTTTACGCAGTTTAAAAATAATCATCGAATTCTGAATTTTGTCCATTGGCTATTGCGGAATTATTAACCCTAGCTTCTGATAAAGATAAATTAAACACCTTTTTGGATGTGTATAATTTAGTGCGAATTAAAAGTGAATGTGACATTTGTGGCCAAGCATTAGATGGGAACCCTAACTTCGAATTTTGATGATCGAAAATAAAATGTGATTAAGTCAGCTAGATTTCGAATAGGGCGCAGACGCGCAAAATAAATAGGCTTTCCTCTTCGCTATTTTGGAAGTATAACCACTGCATTTAAGTACGGGAAACAAAGTGTTTCGTTTGGTTATTTTCGGGCAATTTGGTAACTAAAATGGCCTACGTTAACAGCATTTTCGGTGGGTTTAATTTCGAGATTTAAAAAAAAAAAAGGCACATAGCATTCGAACAAAACTCAAACGCGTATGAATATTCAAACACGGGTGAACGATAACGCGAACGAAGATTCAAACACGGGTGAACGATAATATTTACACCAAAAAAAAAATTCCAGGCCAAGCCGATAATCTACATGTTTACCCCTTTTTATCCATGCTCTACTTCCTGCACATCTGAATGGGTATTTTGGGTCCCCCTTACCGTGGCAGATTGGTTGGACACCGGATCGGGAGGCCCTACCAGGTAAGTGACACAATCCTCTGGAGTTTAAATTGTATATTGTAGATGCGTGATCCGACACAATCCTATGGATGCATTTTGTGGGTGGGTTTTGACAGATGCGGATGACCTTTGATAGGCCCTTGTAGCTTTTATCATCCGTGAAATTATGTATGTTATGTTATAATTCGACCTGGCAAAATGTGTCTTTGCCCTCCTCTCTCTCTCTCCCTTTCTTTGTGTGTGTGCAGTTATTGTACACTAAAAATAAGTAAGATATCAGGTGCGGCTCTCCTGAAGGTAAATATGTAGATTAGCAGCCCGGCTGGAAACAAAATTTGTGTGTAAATATTATCGTTCACTCGTGTCGGAATATTCATGCGCGTTTGAGTCCTTTTTGAATTATTATTCTATAAACAATTAGGATAATATACTGGGGGGCTGTGCCCCCCAGACCCCCCCCCCATAATTTAATGAAACTCAGGATCATCGTAGTGTAGTCCCCCCATTGTGTTTACCCCCACACGAGCCGTCAACTTAAATGTACTCCAAAAATGTGAAACATTTTGGAACACAGACGAAATAGTACGTCCCATCGTTCGCGCTGATAATCTACATATTTACCCTCCTGAAAAATCACCTGAACAATTATCAAAATGAGTAACAAAGTTGAGGAATCACACCAAGGAACATAGGATAAACCTCAATTCTACATATGTAGTGGCTGAAACATGACATTTGATTTCTTTTCTGTTTAATGTACATGGTTTATTTAGTTTATCTACTCTTAGGTGCAAAATTTAAAGTTTCTACTGTGAATGTTGGCTGATCCTGTTGCCTGCACCCTACACCAGTCTTGATTCTCTTCTCATCAACATCAGAATTTCCCAAAATATGCAGGATCTAATGTTACATTAAATCGTTAACGATCCTGTGGATTTTATTGTTTAGCTATTCTAAAAATTACGTTAGATTTGAGTCGAAATCCCAAAGTCAGCAAACCTTCTTAATCATAAATAAGAAAATAAGTAAGTTAGGCCTAATTCGGCAAACCAATTGGTTGTAAAGGTTTTGTTAAAACGAATGCTATAAAATGTAAGGAAATAATTTAGTATTTATCAAAAGCACAATAACTTTGAATGTAATATTGAGATGAGTGTTTATCAGAAAAATATTAACACATTAATCAATATCTTTATTAAATTATGCATTGCATATCGGCCTATTTGGGGGGCAGAGGAGACATGACAGGGATAAACTAGATGTGCCAGGGGGAGATATTTACCTTCAGTAGAAGTCATTCGGTACCCTTACGGGTAATAAGACCTAATCAGTTCTTCACAGTCTATAGCTGCTTTGTGTGTGTGTGTGTGTGTGTGTGTCTGTGTGACAACCCTTTTGGCCTATGGACAGTGACATTTAACAAATTAGTATGAAAAGTTGTACTAAAACAAGTCTGGCCTGTTCTCCCATTCCTTGGTAAGTCTCGTCTTAAATGTCTCCAGTAAGGGAGCATTCACGGTGTGTTGCGTTATCTTGTTCCAAACTTCCGAAACTCGAGCAGGAAGACAGCCTTTTCTGGGCCCGGGTTAAGTGTTGAATTTGGACTTTCAAGTTGTGTCCCCTGGTGGTGTTATTTCTTGTTGGTTGGAAAATTGCCGTCTCACATGTTAAACATTCTTTACTGTAGTTTATGTTATCAATATTCTTGAGAATATTGAAATTTTGGATAACATCTGCTTGTAGTCTGCGGAATTGTAGGGTCGAAAGTTGAAGTCGTGCTAGTCGATCAGAGTAGGAGAGATGGGATAGTCCCTGCACCAGTCGAGTTACTGTGAAGCCGCCACTCCAAGTTATCCATGTCCATTTTCAGTGTTGGGCTGCATATCACAGAAGCATATTCCAGGTGAGGTCTGATTAAGCTCTTGTATAGGTAAATGAAGGCGGTTAATCAAATGCAAAAAAAGGTGTGTTTGAGGGCTCCCAGGACTATGTTGGACTTGCGACCTGTGCTTGGATATGTTGGAAGAATCTTAATTTGTTGTCTATAATGACACCTAGGTCTTTTTCCTATTCAGCTACCTTCAGGGAGTGTGGTGTATCGTTGTCTGGTGATATTGTATAGTTTTTGAGGCAATTATTGGAGCCAAGTGCATTACCTTTGTAACACCTGACATCTTTGCAAGCTCCTACAAAAATCAAAAGAGTCAGTTGGCAAGTTCCGGGGTCTGGGCACCAATTATGCATGTGTGATTGTTGTTTAATGATAAACTTGCCTAGATAGCAGCCATTAAATCCTGCTATATGTATTTAAAGATAAAAATGCGTTGAATGAGGAAACATGAGAGAACATAAGAACATAAGAAAAGAAGGAGACTGCAAAAGACCATTCATGGCCTACACTTGGCAGCTCCTGTTCCATTCAACACACAAAAAATTTGTTACCAGAGAAAAGTCATCAACATTGTCACCCTTAACAGGAGTTCGTCAGATCTAATCTACAATATACATAAAATGCATCCAGAGGATTATGTCCATTCATGCAACCGCAAAATATAATCTTCCCACTCCTTAGAAAAATATATACATATGTACATAAAAAGAAGTCAGTCCCATCTAGCAGCTTCATCCATATATTTATCTAATCTATTCTTAACTAATTCACCCGTTAAGGTTTCAAGAGCACGGACGCATAGTTTTAAGAAGATTTATTGAACTAACAAATAACAAGGGAATATTGCTTAATAATTAAATTAGATAATACGGTTAATAAATATTAATGAATATAATGTGTATTTTAATGAAATAAGGTATATATATATATATATATATATATATATATATATATATATATATATATATATATATATATATATATATGGGTTGTTAGGTGATTATTGCGTCAATACACTAGATAGCTCAGGTCACAATAAACCCCCAAACCTATATTTTTGTTATACAAGGGGACTGAAGTTAATTGCTAACGGGAAATCTGAATTTGCAGACGAAATTTCGTTAGGCCTAAATCGGCAACGTCGTGGGAATACGTGTATTAGAACAAAGAGATACGAAAAATATATATTATGGAATGAACAGTTATGATTAAAAAGTGTAATTATACAGGTTATGATTAGATTGAATTTTACGCTGGTGAATTAAGTTTGCATGAGTTAATGAGGTTTAGAGTACACATATGATGATTGATAATTAGATTGACAAATATTAATTAGATTATAGTTGAGTGATAAATGAGTAAATATTATAAATGTATGATAAATATTAATATGGATTGATAAATAGATTATATGAGCAATTAGATTATGTTATGTTATGTTATGTTATGTTATGGTATGTTATGTTATGAGATGGTTGGCGGAGGGTTTGCGAGTAAAGAGGTAGGAGGGAAAGTTGCAATTTGATTTGAAAAAAAACGAAGAAGGGTCCAGAAGTGAAGTTGGTTAGTTGGGAAGTGTTGAATGAATAGTTTAGTGCGGTAGGTAGGCCTGGAATAACCACTAGACCTATATTAGTGGAAGAGAAAGGTAGTGGCTGTTCCAGATGAATGGCCTCTATGAAAGCTGGTTTCAGGCGATCAATTGAAAGTTGCAAGGCTGTGCGAGTGGAATCGCAACGTTTTGTGCCTAGTAGGTCTGTCCTTAGAAGGAGTTAGACTGAAACTTGGGAACTCCCGCAGAAGTTGCTGGGAGCGGGGAGCAGTTGCATGAGACGAACGGAAAGGAGCGAGCTGGTGAAAGGAAAGAATGAACCATCAAAAGTTAGTGCCGGGGTTCTGTTGACGAGCTTTCGGTGACGAGAATCTACCAAGAGGTCATGAGCGAAAAGAAAGTCGAGGCCCAAAATTGGAATGTCGACGTCGGCAACTATGAAGGTCCATGGAAAAACACGACGTAACCCGAGAGAGACCTCGAGGATACGCCTCCCATAAGTCCTTATGTCCGATGAATTGGCATCTTTAAGGACCCAGATCAGAAGGGGTGCAAGCTTTCTCGACTGATGAGGCTGGAATGACACTGCATTGAGCGCCAGTGCCAACCAGGAAGGAGAAACTAGAGAGTGGGTCATGGACGCTAAAGGAAGGATCGACTTGATGAAGGGATGAGGTTGCAGAGGTGACAGACCCACGTATCACTTGCAAATTCAGTTTAAAGTTCCCTGTGCTGAAGGTGTGATTTGGGTAAGGGAACCCGCAAAGTTTTTTTAAGATTTGAGGTGGTGAAGTTAGGATAGGTTGAGGTTGGGGATTTTTATGGTACGAGCATGGAGCTTTGGGCATTTTTCTGCTCTCGCTCCAAATTTGAGGTGGTACCAGCAAAAGCCTGAAAGTTGAAATATAGTAGTATAGCAGCACGACCAGTATGAGGGTTAAAGTTGGTGGCATGAATTGATGCATGGTAAAAATTGCAAGGCTGAACACAGCGGACAGCGTTGCTCCCATAATTAGAGTGGTACCAGCAGCTACCCTGAGAGTTGTCAGGAAAGGGGGAATTAGACGAGGGTTTAAAATTATGAACCTGCCTTGCCTCACCTCTTGTGCTGGAGTTCCCTTGTTGGTTTTGCTTTTTTCGGGGGAGGAACGACGTTTGACTCCTCCGTCCTGCTCACGATGTTGCTCTCGGTGAAGACCCGTTCACACTTTTAGGGCACGAATATCCATTTCAATCCTCTCTAGAACGGATAAAAGACCCGAAACCTGGGAGGATTCATCCTGAAGGAGTCCTGGCCGGTTGTGAAGAGCTCCGGCTGGTGACTTAACCTAAGAAATGGATACATGTGAATGTTTATTTACATCGCTAAACGACCCATGGCCTGCATCACCCCAGTTGATAAAAGGGTTGTTATACAGGGCGTCAGCCGCCTCTGCCATAATCTCCACGTTCAATGGGGAGGACATTAAAAGAAGGGGCTTAATTTGATCTGGCATCCCACGCATGAATATCTCAGTTATGAGTGGCTCGAGTTGGTCGAGCTGTTCTCCTTTGGCATGTGCAATAGCTTTGAGAGGGTTTAAACAAATGCGTGGGACGCCTGTCTCCCATTTCCTGAGTATCGAGAAGGATCCGCAGGTCATCTATTTGCGATCTGCTAAATTGCTCCTTGAGCGCCAAGAATCAGCAATTACCCCATCCAGCCAAATATTCTTAAAAATGGATAAGATACTTAGAAGTAATTTCTGGCAATGGCAATCGTTCTATAGTCCTCAGGAACTGCCTGGCGTTGAAAGATAAGCTCCACCATTTCCCACCAGCCATTGGGATTTTGTGAGTCGAATGGTGCCAGCTGAACCATAGATGGAGTGGGAGGCGTGGGAGCCGAAAGTGGTCAAATAGGTCATCGTTGTTACTGGAAAAGATGCTTGGGTCGTCGTAACTGTGCCCGAAGTTGGGGCATAGCTTGGAGCTCCGTCAAAATTAATTTATAAAATATTAAAAGTTTGTGTATGTGTGTGTGTGTGTGCACAAATCAAATTCACCCGCTTGAAGGTAAAAAGAATTGAAAAGATTATGGAATTTTGATCACTCTTTGTCCTTTCTACAGTATTGATAACACTGGTCTGCGTCAAAAAAGTACCTTAGGTTTTCTATAGTGTTTCTTAATAAAATTGACCTCCTAAATCCGAATCTGTCATCCGTTTTTCTCTATCACCTCCAGTTTTTGCGATACAGGGGGTAATAATAATTTTATAGTTTATACATCTCCTATATTACATCAAATTTCAATAGTTTTTGCACTGCTCTATTCGCAGTAAATTTTGTGTACCTTTTTAGTAATTATGCAAATAGGTTTATATTTTGCAGGTTAAAAATTGCTTAGCATTATAATAATAAGAATAATAATAATAATAGTGGTTGAGTTAAAAATGAACAGAAAATGTAAGAATAGCTCCGACAGATTTTGCTATGTTTGCGGCAAAGTGACTTTTTCCGAGCAGCAAAGTACAATCCCTCCTGTAATTAAATCTTTGTATCATGCCTTTTTTGGAGTAAGGCTAAGAGATCAAGATAAAAGTTTTGCACCACATATCTGCTGCAAGGGATGCTACATAAGTTTAAGACGCTGGAGTCAGGGCGAACAGAAGTCCCTCTCTTTTGGTGTTCCCATGGTGTGGAGAGATGGCAAGGACCACACTACGGACTACTATTTTTGCATGACAAATCTTACAGGTGAGCATGGTATCAAGTATTTAAGCTTTCTGTATTATACTGGCTCCTGAAAATGTCATTATTATGCAAAGACTTGGCATAAAATTAAAAACTAACATAGTTCACTTCAGCATGAACATATCCTTTACTAAACATTTATGTACTATCTGCAACTCCAAATCAATTCCTTTATGTAATATGCAATTATATTTTCCACAGGTATAAATAAGAAGAATAAACATAGTGTGGCATATCCGGATATTCCTTCTGCCATCAAACCCCTGCCCCATGGCCCAGGAATTCCTATACCTTCTTCCCCTGAACATATAGAGGTACATGAAGAGATTAATATGGAAGTTGACCAAGATTATGACACATCTGAGTCTTATCAGGTTTCCACACATGATACGGTCGCAAGACCATTCACTCAAGTTCAGTTAAATGACCTGACCAGGGATCTGGGGGTTTCAAAGGCGAATACACAACTTCTTGGCTCTCGACTTCGTGAAAGTAATCTTCTCGCTTAAGAAACAACATTTAAGGGGGGTACAGAAATAGAGAACAAGAGTTTCGAAGCTATTTTTGTACAGCATTCTTCCAGGTCTTTAGTATACTGCGTCAATATTAAAGGACTTGTTGAGGCCCTTGGAATTCCCTACAACCCATCAGAATGGAGACTGTTCATAGATTCCTCCAGTAGAAGTTTAAAAGCTGTGTTACTGAATATTGGTAACAAGATAGCTTCCGTTCCTATAGGCCATTAAATCCAACTTACTGAAATTTATGAAAATATGAAAAAATTGCTGGATGCAATAAATTACTCTAGCTATAAGTGGAGGATATGTGGTGACTTAAATGTAAGATCATTTTACACTTGGCATTTCTAAGCTTTTTGATATTGACATTTTCATTTTTAATTGTTAATGCTTGTATACACCTTTTGGTCAACTTACATTTTACAAGAATGCAAATCTGGAAATCATGAGTCATTTTTTAGTTATATTTTTTGTTGAAGTGTGTCCCTATAGGTTAATGCATCATATTGGGTTAATGGGGAAGTTATCCTAATTGAGAAGGTATACAACACAACTCAATAAACTCAAAATAAGATGTACATATATCCAATTAGTTCCAATGCGATGATTTAATGCATCGGCATACAGGATTTTTTCAGTACATATTCATATTCTTATTGTTTTAAGAAATATTACTTTGAATTTGTTTTTAGAAATATTACACTGAATTTACATACCGTGCTAAATTTTTTTCAGGTAGTGTCTCTTACGCTTGGGACGCAAACAGGCTACACGAAGCATCCCTGTTTCCTATGTTTATGGGACAGTCGTGCAGATAGTATGCACTATGAGAAGAAGGGTTGGCCTCCACGAGAAGCATTTAGAATTTGATCAAACAATGTGATAGCTGAACCTTTAGTGCCTCCTCAAAAAATACTCCTCCCTCCACTGCATATAAAGCTTAGCATAATGAAAAATTATGTCAAAACCCTTAATAAAGTAGGCCAAGCTTTTAAATTTCTTCTTCAAAAATTTCCACAAATCAGTGACGCTAAGTTCCATGGGGAAATTTTTGATGGACTTCAAATCAGGAACTTGATCAGCAATTTGATGCATCAATGAAGGACATAGAAAAAGATGCCTGGAAAGCTTTCAAAGCTCTAGTTAACAATTTTCTAGGCAATAAAAGAAGCCTAGAAGAATATGTTGCCCTGGTCAATCAGCTCTTAACAAGTCTCAAACATTTGGGAGCTCGAATGTCTATAAAGATACACTTTTTACAGTCCCATCTGGATTATTTTTCCGACAACTGCGGGGATTACAGTAAAGAACAGGGGCAAAGATTCCACCAGGACATAAAAAACAATGGAATCCAGGTACAAGTGTAAATGGAACGGAAACATGCTTGCTGACTACTGTTGGTGTTTGAAGCGTGATGCACCAGATGACAGGCACAAACGAAAATCGTCAAGGGCGTCTGTTCTTCGAAATTATAATTATTTTCTTTATTATGTTGCATTCTTTTTTTTCTTTTTTTTATTAAAAGAATTATAGTTTACATACGTGTATTCCTGTTTATATGATATAACAGTAATAATGCATTATTAGATAGAGAAAGTTTTTTTTTTTAAAAAATTCAGAAAAAATGAGGTAACTCAATGAAAATGGTGTATGCTGTACTGAGAAAATCTGAGCTGATTGAACAAATATACATTCATTTTTGAGCTCAGGAGGTTGGATTCATTAAGAAACCACAAAAAAATTGCTAAAGGGAGAACTTAAGGATGATAAGGCAAACTTAGGATTGAGAAACGAGTAGGTGACGAAAATGAAAGTCCACCCGAGAAAAATGGAACGAATGAGGCGGGATGAGTCGTACGAAAAAATGCAACACGTGACGGTGAAAATTAATTTATTATTACAAATGAATGAATGGATGAATGGGAGATAATTAAACTATTCTGAGCACCATTAATATGTTGTTAGGTGATCATTGCGCCAATACACTAGATAGCTCAGGTCACAATAAACCCCCAAACCTATATTTTTGTTATACAAGGGTAATGAAGATAATTGCAAACGGGAAGTCTGAATTTGCAGACGAATTTTGGTTAAGCCTAAATCGGCAACGTCGTGGGAATACGTGTATTAAAACAAAGAGATACGAAAAATATATATTATGGAATGAACAGTTATGATTAAAAAGTGAAATTATACAGTTTATGATTGGATTGAATTTTACGCGGGTGAATTAAGTTTGCATGAGTTAATGAGAATTAGAGTACACATATGATGATTGATAATTAGATTGACAAATATTAATTAGATTATAGTTGATTGATAAATGAGTAAATATTATAAATGTATGATAAATATTAATATGGATTGATAAATAGATTATATGAGCAATTAGATTATATAGTTAAATAGATTGGGTAAATATTAAAAAGATTTATATGTATAAATATTGGTATAAATAGATTGTATGGATTAAATTGGATATATAAATTTAATGTAATTTGGATACATATATAGATTAAATAAATAGATTAAATAAATAGATTGAATAAATATATTACAATGGTGTTGATAGGGTCTGATTCCGATGAGCAGAGCAGCAAAGTGAATAAATCTAATGTTTATTTTTTTAAAAGCATTGGAGATCGGGCGTATCAATCACACGATTTAAGTTACCAACCCTTGTTGAAAGGATATATATATATATATATATATATATATATATATATATATATATATATATATATATATATATATATATATATATATATATATATATAGTTATGATTGAATATTTCCACTTGTAGGGGTGTAGACCACTACAGACCATTGTGGATTTTGCCTTAATTAAATTCCTTTAGCAACTTTCTCCTCTAACTATCTTTTTTAATTCTATCTTGTAGATGGTGTATCACTTGTCCAGTATTCATCTCTTTTTTTAAATGAATGTGGTTGATAAAAACCTAAATAAATTTCTAAGCTCTTGATCTTATTCGATCATCTTCGGAGCGTTTTGAAATGTTCTTTCCACCTTTACCGATGTAATGAGTAGAGTGAGGATCTGACAGAGTCAAAGAAAACGATTTTTAAGGGGTATGTATTCCGCCTTGGTTAAACGTAACGTAAGCGGAAATGGGCCATCCATGTGAGTGGAATTTTAAAATAGTTTTAATGTGCGATTCCAGCTTGTCGCTTGACTGTTGATGGCCGACTTATCTTCATTTATTAATATGGCTTATAAGATGTTCAGCCTCGCTTTATTAACCTCTTTTCTCCCTATCATTCTTAGGCCCTCCGCTTTGTTGATGCATAGGTAAACGTCTCGAAAGTGTAGTGGTGTTGCCATGCCAATATATTTTGAGTTTTTATCAAGCTTACAGTCTTTGTTCGGGCAGATGAACTCGTAAACTATGTTGGTTGACTTGAGATTCGAGGAGTTTAGGCCGATGCTGGTTTTTCATCAGAAGATTTCTGGCTTTTGTTGTTTTAAAATAGATGATGAGTTGGATTTTATCCGTTTGATTTTTAACCTTGATTTTACGGTTAATAATCTCCTTGATGTTTTTTTCATCTATTTTATAGGCCGTGGAGATCTGGTTTCTGTAATACACTTTGATGTTGTTGACTTCTCCATGATTACTTTCAGTTTTATCCGCATGTTTGTAATGGTTATTTAAAAATGATTGGAGTTGTTTATCAATCATGCTGTTTGAGAAACCATTATTCACGAGTATTTGTTTTACTCGTGCAATCACTTGGTGGAAAAGTTCCCACATAGAGCTGCATTTATAAGCTTGGCTGATGTATGCGTCGATTACGTTTGTTTTATACCTTTCAGTGCAGTCACTCTCCGCATTAAGGCACCTTCCCATGTCCGTACTTTTCCTATGTACTTTTGTGATGTAGCTGCCATTGAGTTTTTGAACCTCAACGTACAAGAAAGGGATTTTATTACCGTCCGGCGTCCTGAACGGCGCCTCTGATGTGCATGAACGTAACATGCACATTAAGATGTTTTAGGTCAAGATTTGGAGGAGACATTGTGGGATGGTGGTGCACTTTTTTATAATGATGTCGATGGTTTGACTGATAGGCACATTCTGTTCAGGCTTTCTACGTCAAGGAATGATATTAGTCCTGACGGTCTTGTAGCGTGGAGGAATTCATCGACATACTCCACGCTACAAGACCGCCATGAATGATTGTGGTAACCAATTTGAATCCTACCAATTTTGTTGCAGTAACATCAGTGCTTGGCTCTATTCGTCTTCGTACCTCTAGCTATCATCCTTAAAGCAACGCCAAAGTCAAACGGCTGCACAGGGCTCTCAAGGCAAGATTACGCTCCATTGATCCCAACATCACTTGGGTGGACAAGCTACCCTTAATTCTCCTGGGCATTCGTGCATCCTTGAAATAGGATTTGGCTTGCTCTGCGACGGAACTTGTCTATGGTACTCAACTTCGTCTTCTGGTCATTTTTTTTCTTTTTCTGACCGTCCTCTAGCCATAGGTGGGCGGAATAACGAAAAAATAAATCACGATAACAGATAAATCGATAACGATTACCTTATCGGCGATAACCGAAAATCGATAACCTGCAATACATTTATCGCTCGGTAAGGTGATAACCGATAAATCTTTAAATCCAAAATTATATTACAATATTGATTATTGACTATATATAGCGTTATTTTATAGTACAATAGTATGAATATTTGAATACTGTTTCTTAGTTTCTTACCTGGTGAGGCTCTCCTTCATCTCCTCATAGGTTTTGAGGATCCTCCTCCCGAGCTCGGACCTAAATATTTCTCCCTCTAAGTCACGCGCGACTCGCCCCTTTACTAAATTGGAAAAAAAAAAAAAAAATTATCGATTATCGCTAGTTTGGAACCAAGAGTATCGGCGATGCCGATGAATCGATAACGCGGGGGGAAATATCGGATAACCGATAACCCGATATCCTTATCGCGATAAATTATCGCGTTATCGCCCAGCTATGCCTCTACCATCTTATGTTCATCCTGCTGCATACATACGTGATTTAGTACGGGCGATGTTTGAGGTTAACCCGACCGCCCCAAGAGTGCCTGCTCATCAGATACCTTTCGTGCCAAAGGAGATGACAACCTGTTCTCACTTTTTTGTCCGTTCGCGACTCAACCCGCTCTTCCTTGCAACCAGCCTATGACGGACCCTTTCTCGTTAAAAAACATGCTAATCTATTAAACTTCACATTTTTTTATCCTTTCTATTTTTTAGAAATTTACTCGTTGGTTTAGTTTGTTTTTTTTCCTCCCTATTACTAATGTAATCAATGTCTCAAATTTAATATTCATTTTTCACAATTTTATTACATGTGTTAACCTTTTATGTATACATTTAAATCTGTATTTTGTATTCATTCTTTAGTACTGATGATGAGATTAGTTATAATCCTAAAATGTTTGAGGCATCTACGGCTCTGTTCTGGTCATCCTGTGTGTGTATATATATATATATATATATATATATATAGGAAACCAACCCACTCGAATGCCTATATACATTATTTTTTGTTTCACGATAATTCTGTTAGAAAATCAGTAATTTCTAACCTTTTCCTTAGAGCATACAAAATATGTCATCCTTCCTATTTAGATGAAAAAATTGTCCTTATCAGGACCATTTTTTCTAATTTGTATTACCTCGATTGGTTCATATCGTCTGCCCATTTTGCAGCTAGAAAAAACATTCTATGGTAATAAGCCTTCCCGCACTAACGACTTCAACAAATGTATAACATTGCCATTTAATATTAAATTAAATAGATTAAAGGACATATTTGGAAAGGCGGGTATTAATCTAGCCTTTAAATATAATAATTCCTTAAACCAATTGATGATGGCCAGGAAACCCAAAGAACATCATAACATAGGAGTATATGCAATACCATGCAACGATTGCCATAAAGTTTATATAGGGAAAACGGGGAGAAATCTAGACCTGAGATTGTACGAAATAAAAGAGATATTAGAGTGGGCAACCAAAGCAGTGGAATATTTTGCCATGTTAGAGACAAGAATCATACGATCGATTTCAATTGAAGTAAAATGGTATTTAAATCGGCTAACTATGTTAAGAGAAGAATCGAGCTTGATATAGTCAGTTCCTAATTAAAATCTATCTGAGGGTCAATTTTCTTTTAATCCTGTAATAAGAAAGCATATAAACAAAATAGTTAAATGTCAGCCCTTTAATATGTTTAGGCCTACCCCCTAACCCCCAGATTAGCCACAAGTAGGGGATTATGGGAAAAAGAGGGGATCTTGTGTTATGCTTATATGCATTCTCTTATATTTTCTACCTAGTGTCAGTTGAAAAAGGGTGTGAGATACACTGAAACTATTCTGAATTAAATTGTCTTCGGAGAATGTGGTTTAATTCCTCATCTTTTTTTGCGATATTGCATTAATTTTCATATATATATATATATATATATATATATATATATATATATATATATATATATATATATATATATATATATATATATACGTTATGACAATAAAATACACATTATATTCATCAACCGTATTATCAAATTCAATAATTAGTCATATTCCATTATTTGTTGATCAATAAATCTTTTTAAATTTATGCGTCAGTGATTTTGAAACCTTCCCGACTAAATTAGTTATCCTCCATCAGGTTTTCTCTTTCAAGTTATTTTTTATAATCATATAGCAATGTTTAATGGCTGCTATCTAGGCAACTTTGTCATTAAACTAATAATCAAATGGCTATAATTGGTGCCCTAAACCCTTTCTTTTTTCAATTAAGTATAATATAGTTTAATGTCTAGTTACGTAAAAATTATATTATTCTTTCCACGTGAGATTACACTTGGCAACTACAAACTCAGCCGCTTCTCTCTCTCTCTCTCTCTCTCTCTCTCACTGACTCTGGCTCGGCTTAAGCCTACCGCCCTTTTTTCGTTTTCGCTTAAAGTTTGTTTTCATCTTACTTCAACCTCCTCAATTTTTTTTTCTTAACCGGAAGTTTCAAAGGTACACATCCTTTAGCCATGAATAGTCAAGCCACGACGTTTACTGCAACTGCGTAGACCACGCTAGTGAGCCAGGCCTCCTCAACTTTCACGGCCACATGTGCGTTACCTGTGGTAGTTAGTCATCTTGCAGCTATAAACCAGGATGTCGGTGCCCGAGGCACCAACCACACATCAATCAATCTTCCCGCTTTCGATGCGACCGATCCGATCACGTAGTTCGAAATATGCGATGTTTTGATGGCATATCAAACCATAAACGATTAAGAGCGCATAATAAGCATCACGCAAAACAGTCTCAATCAGTATCTTTGCTTTGTTTCGGGGAATTTTGTTACAAAGTGGGAGAAATTGTGCATGGTGGGAGTTGAGGCAAGCTTTCAAGCTTGAATTTGGGAGATCCCAGGTTGAAGACTTAAGGGAACTGCTAAATACTCAAAAAAATGGGGATAGGCGTCCCAAGCGTTTCCTTGCCTGTTACAGTTTTTCCCCAACGATCATGACTGATCGTGGCAGCCAATTTGAATCTCACCAATGGGATGCACTCATGGCAGTGCTTGGTTCCTTTCGCCTTCGTACTACAAGTTACCACCCCTAAAGCGACTCGTCCGTCGACGTTTGCATCGGACGCTCAAGGCAAGCTTACGCTCCACCGATCCTAATATCACTTGGGTGGACAAGCTACCTTTGTTTCTGTTGGACACTCGTTCGTTCTTGAAGGAAGATTTGGCCTGCTCTGCAGCGGAACTAGTTTACGGTATTCAACTTTGTCTGCCTGATCAATTCTATTCTTCTTCTGGCCGACCTCTACCTCCTCACCTCAATCCTGCTTCTTATGTACACGATTTTGTATAGGTAATGGCTGAGGCTAGACCTACCGCCCCTAGAGTGCCTGTTAATCAGAGACCTTTCGTACCGAAAGAGATGTCAACTTGTTCCCATGTATTTGTCCGTCGCGATTCTACTCTCTCGTCATTGCAACCTGTTTATTAAGGAGCCTTTCTCGTCATCTCTAGGAAGCCGAAATTTTATGTACTGCAGTTTGGCGCCAAGCAGGATAGTGTTTCTCTGGATTACTAGAAACCTGCCTCTAATGGTGCTGTTCATTTTGAGCAGTCCTCATTTTCTTCTTCCACTAATCTCTCATGATGGTCCAGTGATTCCCCTACCTCAGCATCATCTAACCTCAAAGCCAATCTCCTCTACCTCGCCCATATCTCTATCTCCTTCCCGATTGATACCGCTTTATCTTTTGTTGCAGGAAACCTCGTCGTCAGACCTGTCCATTCATGAGACCATCCCTCCACCTCTGGTCATCCCGCAACCAGCAAGCCAGACACAAAGCGTCATGCTATCGCCAGACGCCAGCTTGGAGAGGTCACCCAAACAGATCACCGTTAATCCGTCTACTCTTTCTAGGCACAGTGCCTCGCCCGTATTTTGTACTATTCCCAGCAATCGTAGTAAGCCCACCGGCGTCATCACAGGGTCTGATCGCATTGAAAGAAGGCCTCGGAGATATCTGGATTAGCGTAATATTTTTTTGTAACTGGTTGGGTAACTCTCTTGGGGGGAGTATTGTAGCAGCTGCCATCTTTGCGAGCTCCTACAAAGTTCGTAAGGAGGCAGTTGGCAATTTACCGTCTAAGAAAATTATGCATCTCACCCCCAAAATAATATTTTTGTACGACCGTTGATACCAATACGGTTACCTCAAAATCAAAGTAAGACTCCTCTCAACCACCAACCAATCAAAACCTTTGTACAACCCAATTCGAAGTTAACCAATCAGAATAAACTGTCCCGTTTCTCGAGTTCACAGCGCACTTCAACGAACACTTTTATCTCATCAGCGCGCCATCAAGGTCAGTAAGAATTACCTCCCTAATTAATCATCAGTGTATACAAAGGTCTAAAAATATTCAAAGTGTAATTCGTCCCTTTAACTTCCAGTTTCCCCGATCTTATAACTTCAAAAACGTCGGGGCAGTACTATACTATATTTTATATAATTCCCCCATATTTTATATCTTATTCACTATAATATCCACTTTAGAGAGCTTATGCCTCTTGACATTGTAATCATCGGCCATTTCCCTATATTCAATATATATATATATATATATATATATATATATATATATATATATATATCCACCTTAGATAGCTTATGCCTCTTGGCATTCTAATCATCGGCCATTTCCCTATATATATATATATATATATATATATATATATATATATATACACACACACCTACCGCTCAAATCCCCGAGGAGGAGAATGGCCTCGGTAGCCTTGCCACGACGAAGTATTTAAATTTACGAAAAACTCCTGGACAAACCACGATAGAATCGTGCAGCCTCTTCTGACAGATCTGAAGGCGCGAGTGATTAAATTATTTTTTCTGCTAAACACTCATCTCAATATGAGATTCAGTTATTGTGCTTTTGCTACTTATTAAATTATTTCCTTAACATTTTATAGCATTTGTTTTAACAAAACTTTTACAAACAATTCGTTTGGATATTTGGGGCCTAACTTACTTATTTTCTTATTTATGATTAAGAAGGTTTGCTGACTTTGGGATTTCGACTCAAATCTAACGCAATTTTTAGAATAGTTAAATAAAATCCACAGGATCTTTACCGATCTAATGTAACATTAGATTCTGCATATTTTTGGAAATTCTGATTTTGATGAGAAGAGAATGAAAATCAGCCAACATTATGTAATTATCTCTTTCCAAACAGTCCCAATAACCCTTTAGGGTTTTGCACCTAAGTAGATAAACTAAATAAACCATGTGCATTAAACAGATAAAACAAAAATAAATCATAAATGTCATGTTTCAGTCACTACTTATATAGAATTGAGGTTTATCCTATGTTCCTTGGTGTGATTCTTTCAAATTTGCTACTTTTGATAATTGTTAAGGTGATTTTCTAGGAGAGCGCCATACAATATCTTAGCAAAGGTTTTTTGGCTAGATTTTAGCTTTTAAGTTAGTTTCTAGGTTGTTACTAGATAAGTTTAATATAATTACTTACTTAAGTTGAAAAAAGGGTAATTGTTAAGATTAGCGGCGGATGATTTAGGGCTATTTTACTAGCAACTTTTTTGCCACATTTAAGACAATTTCGTAGAATTATTTATTATTTTTTTTTGGGGGGGGGGCGAATGTATATTCAAAATGTGGGCTTTGTCCCCATACCCACACTTAATTGTAGGGGGCTTCACCCCCCGCAACTTAAAAAAAAGCTTGTAATATTCCTAATTTTAAAGTTTAATATCAGATTTGAATGCAAAAGATTGCTAAATGTCGTTAGGCCTCTAGTTTTTCTATCGCATTCCTTGATTACAGACATAAACCTTACCTTTATTAGTGATTTTGTTTAATAAAAAATCAAACGAAAACTATGTCAAAGAATAGTGCCAGGCATAGATTATTTAACCGATTAATAATCAACTTAAGAAAAAAAGGTCAAACTTCATAAGACCTACGCCATATTTTTAGTGTTATACAAGTACTCACGGTTTTTATAGGCATTTCAATCGGTAGATACGGTTTCAATTTGGCGCAGAAAGTACATATTTGTAAGATATTCCTTAAAGGGGTTAAAATTTATATTTAAATAGGGCGAGCCTAGTTTTATTTTAATGTGAAAATAAACTATTATTTTCACATACTGGCAACCCTTAGTTCGACCTTATTTCAAACATCGGCAACCTGGAGGCAAGCAGTTTAAAGAGGACAATTCTTGCGAATTTGGTTTTAACCTAATATAACATTAACAATTTCACAGATGACAAAAGCCACAAGGGTCTATCAAAGGTCATCCGCATGTCAAATCTCACCCAGAAAATGCATCCATTGGATTGTGTCAGATCATGCATCTACAATATACAATTTAAACAATCCATAGGATTGTGTCAAAATCAAAAAGCATCAGTAATTGTGTAGACTATTTCGGTCAAGGCACGCAGTCGTGCACTCCCCAGGTGGACTACTGTCTTCACGGGGAAGCGAGGATTCAGAAGGGTGGATTTCTGGGACGTTGAGATTGCAGATGAGTGTTGTTTTTGAGTGATTGGATGGAACAGAGTGATTTGTGTGTAGATAGGTTTTCAGAGGCTGGTTTGTGGTGGGTGGGGTGGGAGTGATGAGAGTATTTGTTTGATATCGTGTACTAGGTGTTGGTTTGATGTTCCTTAGAGTGTGTCGGTGTTCTGACATGTAGTATTGTGGGTTAGTGTAGGCTGCGGGAAGTGGTTATGTGACTCTCATGTCCAAGTGAGCCCATGGCTTTAAAGACTTGGTTTCATGGGGTAGGTGATCTGTGAGTGAGGTAGCTGTGCAGCCTGTGATGATTTTTAGGGTATTGTTCTGTATGGTTTGTATTATGTTGTGTCAGAGAGCTTAGAGGACCTGGCAATGCTTGCATAATCCATCACTGAGCGGATATATTGTTTGAGTACTGTGGTTATGGTTTCTTTGTTGCGTCCGAATGTTGTACTGGCAAGAAATCCGAGAGCGTTTAGTCTTGGTGTTATTTGTATGACATTAATGTATTGTATGTGCTACATCAAGTATTTTTTTTGTGTCTGTATGTGTGGGGGGAATGTGTTTTTTTTCTGGGGAGATTAGGTGTGTAGCTATGTTGTGCTGTACAGTTAATGAGAAGGGTAGCTGTATTTTTGGTTGGGGATATCTTGAGTCTGTTTGTGGTGAACCATGTGTGAAGTGTGTTTAAGTAGGGTTGAAGAAGTTGGGTGGTTGTGTTTGCATTTTGGTGTGTACATGTAATTATTATTTCGTTTGCATAGGAAGCTATGGTTATCTAGGGAGGAATTATATATAAAAAAAATGAAAATGAATTTGCAAGGATGATGATTTCCTTTGAATCGTTGACATTTAGTCACTTTGTAAGACGCGATGACATCATGACGATCATAATATCGCTTCCTTACAAGGACAAGTGGGTCATTGTTAATGTTGATATTTCTTAATCCGAAAATCGGTTCCGCCGGCGCTTATTTCGTCACTGTTTCAAAGTTTCCGTCAGTCGTCAGTCCGCCAGCGAAACGGGAGTCCGTCAGTGACGGACTGACGGACCTTCCGTCATCGGTACTGACGGACTGCCCACCACTGGATATCAGTAGGTTCAAACTAAAACTTTGGGCAGAAAATATATTTAAAAAAAGCAACTCTCCATATTGTTCAAATTTTTTCTTACGATCGATTTTATGTAAGCAAATCTACACAGGTTATATTTAGGAAAATATAAATCTTTATAAAGAAACGCGAGATTACATACAATGAGAAATGTCAATACAATATCAATTTTCGAAAATTGATATAATTTACACAAAATTAAACAAGGGAAACATTTTCTAACCACGATTTTAAGACAGGTGGAGCCTGTTCACTCCATTTCTTTGCAAATGCAGCAGCCTGAAAAAATGGAAAAATATTTATTAGTATCAAAATAATTGATCTAGTCGTGTTTATCGTTCACTGTATATGATTCACCACTGATTTGCTCTTTTCTGAGGCATTTATCCTGCCGGGTGGGGTGGGGGCACTCTAGATTTTGAATTGGGATCCGAACCTTAGGAATTTATGGCACAGGGCGGACATCTCAAAGTCGAGAAATATAGTGACTCCATCTAGCGAATAACGACACCCGACGTGGTTGACTTTCACTCAACTTGCAAGAAGCACTTTCACTTGAGGCAGCCATACAGGGTGTGTAAGAATATCACCGAAGTATCCGAGTCTTAAGACGCTAAATGTGACCACGCCCTTACATAAAATGAGCGCAGACATTGGGGTACGACTCCACTATTTTACATAATACCCCCCGTCCCCCATGGAAGCATAAATTGCCCTAAATTAGGCTGGGGATTCTGACTGGTTCCAACCTGAGTTAAGATGGCCTTAATCTTTTTCTAAAATTATATCTCGCTTCGATGACTTTTTTTTTACATATGCGATACTACAGATCAATAGCATTAGATATAAAGTTAGTGAGAACGAGGGGTTCAAGATAGTTCATTACTTTTGTTTTGGCGTCAAGAGCTGCCACCAGTACGGCCCACGTTTCTGGTTTGGCGGGACACATCAGGACAGCCCGCTGAGCTTCGACGAGAGAGAGTCTCTTCTTTCTGTTTTGTTCTTCCTTCGAAGATACTTCGGTGCTTTGCTTTCTCTGAGCTTCCTTCTTCTTTCTTCTTCCTTTCTCGGCCACGGGAGGAGTAACGTCAGGAAGCACGGCCACTTTTAAATGAGCCATTGCTTTCAATACCACATCCTGACGAAGAGAAAGATCAATAACATTATACAGACATGGATTTAGGGCTTTTAATACGTTTAAGAAACAATTTCTGCCCCAAGGGTATGCGTAAAATGGAATAGGCGGGCTCGGAAGCGGAGATGACTCTAAGGTTTATTTAATAAAAAAAATTGGGACTGGGGAACTACTGAATCGAGAAGGCACCCCCCTCCCCAGTGATTAATCAGAGTAAAAAGCGGCAAATGAGGATCCGGATGGGAACAGGAAGCTATTCTGAAAGGAACTGAAAAAGGTGAGGAACAAGAGAAGATTAGTTGTGTGAATATCAAGGAAAAGAATTTCAGGGCACTTATGACCGACGAGGAGATCAAAGCTACATATGGAGATTACTTTGAAGAGTTGTATAATGAGGTTATGGAAGATAAAGCAACGTGAATATGATTGGCTTCGAGGACTGGTGTGATAGTACCATTCATTGTATATGGATAAAGGGGCGATTTTGCCCCCCTCGAATTTAAAGAGCAATACCAACGAGTGCGCAGTGAAAGTAAAAATGAGTAGAAGATATATAGCAGATTCTCCAGCAGTCCTTGAAGACGGGAGGGCAAACTGCATGTGTTGAGAGCGAAAGGGAACACAATCCTCTAGATGTCAGCCGCAGCAAAGTTGGCCGTGCTCCACAAGACATCCATTTAGAGGTAAGGAGTGAAAGGTAATACAAGAACTATATGGGCATAAGTCTGCCGACTGTTGTAAAAAAAGGCGTGTTGAAATATCCTGATTGTGCAGGTAAGAACAACTAAAGGATGGATAAGGGCAAAAGCTTTGAACGCGCAGTTTTGCCCTTGCGAATGCTTTTATCAATTAAAAAAATATAGCCGCAGTTCCCCCTACGGACAATGTGGCCGGGAGGGCACACAATCCTTCAGATATTAGCTGCAGAAGGGAAAAGCACGCGTGTTACCTCCTCCCCAAACAATAACCGAAGCTAATATCGGGGATGTCCGGAAAGCACCAGTCGTCGACTTCTTTTTTTACACAAGTTGAATTATGTCCACTCTCCGCTTGGAAGAACGGATGCAGAGGAGGACCTCGCAACCGTAATCAAATTTTAAACGAAGACAGATGGAGACTAATAAAAAGGGTGATAAACGCTAAGGAACCGAGAATTTACATAACGCGGGGGGGAGACCCTAAGGTTGCGAATGTGCACTTCCAGGGGAGGCGGGAGTCGAAAACAAGGGAAGGCTTCCGAGGAGTCAAGAAGGATTAGGCAAGAAGACAGGCCAGCGCCAGAAACTCAATGAAGGCATGAAAGTGGTCAGTGACGTTTGATCTTGAAGTCAGCCTTAAAGCTTGAGTGAAAGACCTTATCAGTTCCCTGAGAGGACATGTGGCAAGATTCCGGGCGGATAGCGGCCCATTCTGGGGCGGAGGGAATGAGGATAATTCTATGTTAGTCATAGGGAGGTGGGTGCTGTGTTAGCCAAGGCTAAAGAAGGCAAGGAGGAAACCCTTAAGACAACGCATCAAAAACCTAACGCACTATTCAAGCATTGATCCAACAACAGACACGACAATGGAGAGCCTTCCTATACACTCGAAACCACAAAACAGCCAAGGGATCCGTTATCGGGAACTGGTAGGACCAGATACACAAAAAAAACAAAAACAGCAAATGGCGGGAGTGTTAAGGTCATTGTTTTACCCTCCTTAACTACCGCTACCTAGGGGAGAATGTTAAGCGATGCTATAACTACTTCATTCAACTCTATAAATGTAGAGGAAGGTTGAGAGTAAAAACTCATATATGGAAACTGACCTGAAACACGTTCTTATTGTCGCTGGAGGTCTGCGACAAAGCCCTTGCGGCAGATGCCGCGGCGTTCGCACCCGTGGCTGCTAAAAACGCCTTCTTAGTGGGAAAAGAGAGCAAATGGCGACTCAGAGCGCGCCACAGGGCGCTATTGTCCGGATGTCGGAGGAGAGCACGACTTAGTATCATCTTGCCTTCATCAGGGTTGTTCTGAAGTACAAAAAATGTAGCGATAAAAAGATTATGTTAAAACAATGTATAGGTAAGGACAAAAATATTTTTATGGTAGGGTGTTTACCACCAATTATTCACATGCACGATGTAAGACTGCTAAGTTGTCTAAAGGAACCCAGCGGCCAGTGACAAAGAACTATCTCCAATCCCACAACTGCAGGAAGTTCGGACCCACAGAGGATTCGCTAGTAGGGCTTGTCCTACCTTCTCTCCCATCACTCACTCAGGATCACGACCCATTCCAACACACACACAGACCCATCACACGTTGACGCACTTCAGTACGATGCAACACATACACAAACTAGGCCCACCTACACTCCACATTATAGCACATAACAACGGTACTGCACTAACATCACCACACAACAAACAAGCTCAACATAATGTAGATCAACATTACAGGCCCCACAACCAAGAAAGAATAAATCAACAATTTCGTACACATACATAAAACACATCGCACTCACCCAGGTAATCATGCTCAATCCAGCCACCCAAACCACAATCTTCAACAATTATGTCCACGACAGACACTATAAAGACCGACCGTAAACTCATAATGTTAATTCATAAAGACCATTCATAAATACCTCCGAAACAATCAGACAACTCATCAACAATGACAGAAAGGTTCAGGGGAGGTTCTATCAATGGCGGTGAGTCCTGCGAGTGTGTCCGATTCGGAGTCATCAAAACAGGACCTGAAGCCGTAGAGGAATTTTGGAGTAGGTCGCGACGCAATGACAGATAATTTCATATTGCGGTCAGTCGTCTCCCATCTTCTTTGCCACGCAACTCGAAGGGTTGTTCTGATTACTGCCTAGTCAGAGTGAGGAAGAGTAAAACGCTGGTCCGGTGGCCCAAACAGTCAGGCGCCCTCGTCAGCGAGCTCATTTACCGGGTGTCCATACATCCAACACAAGATAATCTCGAAATCTTACCGAATCGCAGCAACTGTGGCGTCACGAATAGTGCGAACCAGCGGGTGGCGAAATTAAGCTCTAAGGGAACTCGCGCGCTGAGTCGCTTAAAATAACAAATAGGTAGGTCTCCGAACCGGGCAAGGTGTGTAATCTCCCATACCAAGCGGTGTTTGCAACCAACTATGCTGTGAATAGAGATACAGTGCCAGGAAAAGCCCCTACGGCTTCAAACAGAGGGAGATGGCATGAAAGCCAACCCAAACGGATTTGAAGCCATTCGTGTACACTAGAACGGCCCCACTGTGGGGGAATGATGCCGCGCTTGGAGGCGGCTCTCCTTTTTCTTTCAAGAGAATTCCGTTATTTCCTGTATTTGTGACCATAATATGAGTTGAGAGCAAAACAGAGACATGGAAAGTAGATAGTATTACCTTCCAATGCCTTGGGAGGTTGAGGGAAAATCCTCGTCGGGTGAGAAACATCCAGAATGTGATAATTTACACATACTCGGTCGGGTAGTCAAAGCCCATCTTAGAGCCTTGACTACCTGACCCGCCGTAATGGCGACTTGGACCTGGGGTTTTGAACCAAAAAAGATGGTGCCGGAGTAGCCACCTCATAGGTCCATTGGAAGCGGTTAACAGAGTCGGCAACCCAGCGCACCCCGTACCTAATATCTCTCCTAGCCAGCGGACTTTTGGCCCTCGAGGCAGGAAGGGACGTTACTGTGTAACTGGTCAGTAGGGCAGATTATGGTAAGAGGACGAAAGTGCGGCGGGTCACTAGAACCTCTATGGATAGTTTTTTTTAAAATTTAGGAGCCTATCTGGCGACTGCCGGAATCAAGACAGCCTAGCACTAGGCTAATTTAAAATAAGAATATGAAAACAATGATAAAAAAGGAAGATCACAACAACAAAAAGCAATCTCCGGCGTCGGGGGGGAGGTCCTCCTCTCCCCGGCGCAGGAGCGTGCGACCTACAAAAAAAAAAAAACAATAACAAAAAAAAACAAAAAACCCCCCTAGTTAAATAAAAGGAAGAAGGCCAGCCTCCTCCCAAAAGTCAACAAGTCCACAAGTCAATGTGCACGCACTCGTCCCGAGTACAAAGGACAGGCGGTAGCGACCCCGCCCATCCCGGTACCGGGACAGGTAACGTGCGCGAAGATCACCCAGATAAGAATGTACCGAACAGTCTGGGGGACGACACAGTCGTCACAATAGGGCGCAGGCGAGCGCTCCATCAAATAGCGATGCGTCACACGAGTGTGTCCGATTCGGAGACGACAGAAAGCGACCTGAAGCCGTTGCGGCATTGGGGGATAGGTCCATGGGAACAGTCGCGGCGCAATGGCACGCAACTTTAAGTTCAATTCGACCGTCTCCCATCTTCTTTGCCAAGCAGTCCAAAGAGCTGTCCGTATTCCTGCCATGTAGTCGGTGTGAGGAAGAGCGAAACGCTGGTCCGGTCGCAGAGGCCTCGCGGACTCTTTGGCGCGCTCATTCCCCACAATTCCTACATGTCCAGGAACCCAGCAGAAGATAATCTCGACATCCGCCCGGCTCGCCAAAACCGTGGCGTCACGGATATCGCGAACCAGGGGATGCGGAGATTCCATTGCCTCGAGAGCACTCAGGGCGCTTTGTGAGTCGCTATAGATCACAATCCGGTCTCCGAACCGGGCACGTCGCGTAATCTCCCGTGCCGAGTGGTGTATTGCCACTAGCTCGGCCGTGAAGACAGACGCAGCGCCTGACAGAGCCCCGCTGACTTCAAACAGAGGGGATACGGCATGGAAGCCAACCCCCTCTTCGGACTTAGAGCCATCCGTATACACTGGCACGGTTCCAGCGTGACACGAGGTGTGTTCCAAAAAGGTCGAACGCAATACTCCCAGCGCTGTACAAGCTTGGAGAGCAGAGGCGTGGCGACAAATAGCCAAATGTGCTACCCTCCAGGGTGGCGTCCTGGACAGAACCAGGGGCGCCACCGGCCCGAGAGCTATACTTAGCTCTCCAAGGAGTTTCCTGGCCTTAAACCCAAAGGGCTTAGGGTATGACTGTCGTCTCTCGGCGGCATAGGCACCATCGAGATCAACTGCGGATGCAGTGAGAGCTGTTGGCGACTGGGGGAGGCGCCGGGATCGCGCGTACAGGCGAGTGATGCACTGCACGCGGCGCAGAGCGAGTGGCATCTCCCCAGCAGGCTCTCAATGTGGGGAGGAGCGGAAGGCACCGGTCGCAAGGCGAAGGCCGGTGTGGTGGATCGAGTTCACCTTCTGCAATAAGCGCTCGACTGCGGATGCATAAAACTCGCATCAGTAGTCGAGCTTCGAACGAACAAGGGATCGAGAAAAAAGTAAGGCAGTAGCCGTATCACCGCCCCAATCACTGAACGTCACGGAACGGAGAATATCCATAGCGCGGGTACAAGAGACCCTAAGGCTGCGAATATGAGCCTCCCAGGTGAGGCGTTGGTCAAATACAAGACCAAGGAAACGGGGTGATTCAACCACTTCCAGGCGCCCTCTGTGGATAGTAAGAACGAAAATTGGAAGGGGAGGGGGCAAGGGTATGCAATACAGAAGAATAAATATAGGCGGGTACCCTAAGGAGTAATGTGGATGACCACCTATTATCATACCCAGGTACTGGTTCTAGCTGGGATGACGTGTAATCCCTCTAGGTACCATGTGTAGCAAATTAGACAGGTTATCCGCTGCGCGGCTTTAATCCTAGATAGAAAAAGTAAAGAGGGAATATTCGTAGAGAAAAGTGGGAACGACCCAGGTTCCTCATCCGTCGTCAAAGAGTTCCAGTCAAACGAATGAACCAGGGCTTTCCTATCTACACTCGGGGCGGGAAGACGTGCCGCTCGGACACGTGTAACAGTCGACACAGGGTTATTCTCTGTGAGAAAGATCCAAGTCTTTGTAGGTCTTTATAAACTTACATGCCCTACATATACAACGCCCCAAGGCCATAGTACCTCTAGATGCAAGGAATCCACCCAGCCTGTAACCAGGCCGCCATTACCCACAAAACAATCCACACACAACATAGCATTTCATCCAATCTCAAGGTCCAAACCAACTTCAACGCGAATCCACTCAGAAACATTCTTCCCACGCCACATACGGGTCGCCCTGGAAAGGCTCCCGTGCGATCACTGCTCAAAACTGAACATATACAAATAGCGCACATGAGTTCGTCGAGGCTGTCGTCCTACAGGATTAACCATAGCCAGGGAAAGCTGAAGTAACGATTCATTTTGTGCTTTCTTACTCATAAATCCTCTACCACAAACACCATAAATTAGAGACACAAACAGCTACATTAAGATCCCTGTAAGGGTCTCGACTATACAGAGGAAGACATAATTCATCCACACCACCCTCAACTACGCAGCACCAGCTTGGCACACAACCACAGTCAAATTTCACATAAGTACACTCCAAACGACTCGAACAATCGCAAGATGTACACGCAGCACCCCCCACACGCTGAAACGAAAATAATCTCAATCAAGATACACTTAGACATGATTGGAAACCAATACTTCAGCCAAACACTGACCTCTCCCACCCAACCACCACCTCCCAGACATAAGAAAGAAGCCTCAGCACACTACTTCCAATATCTCTACAATAACCTTCATCCCTCAACACCAAATCTTAAGCGCATTCACACTACCTTCACCCCCAAAGACACTTGAACACAATACCACCAAACAACACCCTTAACGAGCCCCTCCTCTTAATAATTAACCAATCAGAGAGATCACTACATAGAACACATAAAATAATCCTATCTAAACTCAGGTCAGGCTACTCCACTATACTCCCCTGGCCACGCCACTATACTCCAACAATACAAACATGAATAAACCTCGCCCCGACGCCAGCTGCAACCAGCACCCACACAACATCGAACACCTACTCAGACTGAACAAACCTCACACAACCACAAACTACATACATCTCTCTTATTGGCCTGACTCAATCAGGGTGTGTTGGCCTTCCTAAGGGCTGCTCGGAGGGAAAACCCTAACCAAAAAAACAACCAAAACCTAGAGATTCACAACTTCCTAAAATTATGCTAAAATATCTGCAAAATTTAATTTCTGTGTATCATTTTTCTTATGGAAGAAACTACTGTTGTAAAATCATGTCAATCACGATTAAACTTTTTAAAAGTACATTTTTTAATATAATGAATGGTATCATCCTGACTTACTCGGAGGGTGGCTTGCGTGGCTTTCAAAAACGCGACGTGATAAGCGTAATCCTGAGTGTCAGTCTGTGGTTCAAGTTCAGCGAGAGCAGCTCCTGTTAAGGTGGCGTCACCTTGAATCAACCCCAAACCGGTCAGAGCGAGGAGGCCTTGAACGGAAGAACTGGAGGAAAGAGAGTAGAGTTACTTTGGTGTTTAATCAACTAACATCTTAACGTTGGAGTCGAACCACGGCTCTCTAAGCGTATGGCAGCCGCTGTCAAGGTAACCCGAATCGGGGCTCTGTCCAGCATCTTACCACAGCAAATTTGAATCAACTTCTCTGTAAATGGAAGTGGTGTTTTCCCTCAACTCGGCATAGCTCCTCCACAAAGGAAAATGTTTCTAAAAGTATTTCCATCCTTTGTACCTAGCTATAAGGTTTATTGGATTCTTCGAGACCAGTACACGATCCTACCTAGAGATTCTCGTGTGAATCTTCGCGTCTACGTAGCGACGGCTAAATGTGACTACAACCATGCATTCAAGTGGAGAGCTAAGATTATGAAGCTGTCCCCTTGATAATGGTCCGATGAATGCGTTCATTTGGATTGGTCATGGGGTTCTCCCGAGTTCAGAGAGCTTTTAGGTGGCCCTATTAATTACCTTCCTTTTCAAATTCTACTCTACCCTACTTTGATTTACCTTGTTATGGTGTTGACGCATGCCGGCATCCAAGTATTGAACAACAAAGCTAAATTAAGATTTCCTTCGTCACAATATCTTATGAAACTGTCACCCAAAGAGAAACGCCTTGATAACACCCGACTACAGAACGGGTTCTCCGAGAGATCCAGAACCAAAATTACATTACATCTTTTGTCTAAGGTGTGAGAATGTTGTCCATTTTGAATGTGTTGAACTGTATCGAACTCCAAGTGGAAGCGAGTTAAGATGGCAGTAGTCAGGCCAAGCAGTGTTTGTGGCGTTCAGTTTTGAATGGTGACTGCATCGGAGTTTCACCATGGCAACCAACGTGTAACGAGGAAGGGTTGAATGTTTTCGATTGATGTTTGGTGGAATGAACTTAGGAGAGCGTTTGGAATCAGAAATTGGATGGCTCAGTGTTGTGTGCGATGGGTGTCTTATCGCGAGAGGCGAGATGGTTCCTACTAATGTTTCAAGAATGATGGGATGGGTCTTACAAATGGTGTTAAGTGAGGTAGTAAGAAACGTCATCATATGGAGATAGTGTGATATTCAGTGGCTAGCCAGGGTGCTTTTTTATCTTTTATAGTTTTTTAAATAGTTGTAGTTGTAAGGTCAAGTGGTCAAGCCAATATTAACATAGCTGGGTGTCAGTGCAAGTGTAAGATATGGACTTCTTTGACTCACCAATCAGGAGAGCTGTGGGTAATTGAAGTGTGTTGATTAGTGTGTCTGCTTTAGTGGATATATTTATATAGTTTGAATCTCATCTCTGGATTTAGATTGGCTCTGAACACCATTGGAGATTGGTAGAGGTGACTGTGATGTTTAATAATAATGTAATGCTGAGGTGTGAAAGTTATATTCCTCTCGTCGGGACGTAGAGGACTTCCCTCACCCTTATGCCGAATCGACGATCTAGCAAAAACTCTGAGATAAAAATTGGAGAGTCTCCATGATACAGTATCGACATGCAGTATGATAGGATTTTCTCCAGATCTAAAAATACTGTGGCGTAGTGCTGTCTACGAAGGAAAGCCTCATTTTATAGACGACGTGGACTGGAACTTGAGGAAGCTGCACTGTGAGAAAGACAGGTAGCCTCCGCTATCCAGGGAAAAGGCTAATCTATCTAACATTTACCAATTTCTCCATCAACTTGCACACGCAGGAGGTTAGAGATATTGGGCTGAAACCGGCAAGGTTTGCAAAAATCGAGCACAGTAGCGATTCACCAGGAGTCTGAGAGGATACCCTCTACCAGATCCTGTTGAACAAATCTAACAGAAAGGCCATGCCTCGCTCACCCAGGTCTCGAAGCATGGCGTACGGGACATGTCCGGACCAGGGTCGGTGTATGAGCACGAAGCGAGAGCAAAAAACAATTCACTCAATGTAAACCTGTCGTTGAAGGGTTCTCCGTCTCTGCTCTGGAGGTAAAGTCCAGCCGGCATGCAAAATGGGCAGACATTCTAGGAATAGTATTAGTCAGGCCCACGGCGATGAGTTTGTCGGAAAAGAACTCAACGGCCTCATCTACCAACCTAAACTCCTCGATTGAGATAGAGAAATTAGTCATTTCTGTGGACCACCTGCCCGCGCCAAGCACCACAGGAGCGGGCTCTCAGGCGGCAGCATCACATAAAATGATATTTGAATGGGAAAGTGATCACTACCATGGACGTCATCGACTACCCCACACCCGAAATCAGGCTGTGCATCCGGAGAGCATGTTTTTTTAGGAGCACATCTGGCGACTGCCTACTTGGGTATAAGTCGCGTACTCACGACAGCCTAGTACTAGGCAAAATTGAAATAACAGTATGCCGAAAAAATAAACAACAAAAACAAAAAAAGAAAACAATAACAATAAAACAAGGAAAAACGAAAAGGGGAGCAAGCACGTTCGGGAGGCCCCGGCGTAGGATCATGCGACCTACAAAAACAACAACACAGCTAGATAAGGTGGAAGAGGCCATCATTATCCAAAAAGTTTACAAGTCAGTGTGCACGAACCCACCTCGAGTACAAGGAACAAGCGGTAGCAACTCCTCTCATCCCGGTACCGGGACAGGTAACGTGCGCGAAGATCCTCCAGACTGGGACATTCAAAGAAAATGAGCCAAAAGTCTGGGAAGACAACGCAGTCGTCACAATAAGGGGCTGGTGAGCGCTCCATTAAATGGCAGTGCGTCCCGCGAATGTGTCCAATTCGGAGACGACAGAAAGCAACCTGAAGCCGTCGCGGCATTGGGGGGTAGGTCCATGGGAATAGTCGCGGCGCAATGTCACGCAACGTTAGGTTTGGTGGAATGAACTTTAGGAGAGCGTTTGGAATCATAAATTGGATGGCTCAATGTTGTGTGCGATGGGTGTCTTATCGTGAGAGGTGAGATGGTTCCTAATAATGTTTCATGAATGATGGGATGGGTCTTACAAATGATGGCAAGGGTGTTAAGTGAGGTGGTAAGAAACGGTATCACATGGACATGTCACGCAATATCACGTACGGAGCGGTGTATTGCAACCAACTCTGCAGTGAAGACAGACGCAGCGCATGGCTGAGCCCCGCTGATTTCAAACAGAGGAAATACGGCGTGGAAACCGACCCCCTCTTGGGACTTGGAGCCATCAGTATACACCAGCACAGTTCCAGCGTGACAAGAAGTGTGCTCCAAAAGCTTTGGAAGCAGAGGCGTGGCGACAAATAGTCAAAGGTGGTACGCTCCAGGTGGCGTCCTGGGCAGAACCAGGGACGCAACGGCCTCCGCTTCCTGGCCCTAAAGACGAAGGGCTTAGGGTATGACTTGCGTGTCTCGGCGGCATAGACACCGTCAAGATCAGCTGCGAATGCAGTGAGAGAGAGCTGTTGGCGACTAAGGGAGGGGCCGGGATCGCGCGTACAGACGAGAAAATGACTGTGCAGGGGGCAGAGCGAGTGGCATCTCCCCAGCATCGACAAGTAGGCTCTCAATAGGGAAAGTGCGGAAGGCACTGGTCGCCGGCGAAGGCCGGTGTGGTGGATCGAGTCCACCTTCCGCAATATACGCTCGGCTGCGGATGCATAAAACTCGCATCTGTAGTCGAGCTATGAACGAGCAAAGGATTGATAAAAAGCTAAGGCAGTAGCTGTATCAGCGCCCCAGGAGCGAAGAATATCCATGGCGCGGGGGCAAGAGACCCTAAGGCTGCGAATATGAGCTTCCCAGGTGAGGCGTCGGTCAAATACAAGACCAAGGAAACAGTGCGAGTCCATCACTTCTAGGCGCACCCCATTTAGAACAAATCTAACAGAAAGGTCATGCCTCGCTCACCCAGGTGTCGAAGCATGGCGTACAGGACATCGTACGGACTAGGGAGGTGTCTGCGCACGGTGCGAGAGCGGAGAGCTACTCACTCAGAGTAAACCTGTCATTGAAGGGTTCTCCGCCTTTGGAGGGAAAGTCCAGTCGGTGGCCTTCCGCGACATAACAACGCGCATTGAATGCTGGGGGAGAAGCATCCTAGCTAGAGAATGCGGAGAAAGAGGTCACGAAGGATTCCGCCAAGGACTCTGTGTCCGAGATTGCGGTCCCATTCTCTTGGAGAACGGAAGGGGGGGCCCTGCGAGAACTTGCTCCGAGTCCTTTTGACTCGCTTCCACACCTTTGTTAGAGGGGTCTTCCCTTTAAGTAAAGACACGTATGCCCGCTAAGAAGAGCGGCGGGCGTGTTTCGAAGTATACCGTAACCGAGCCCGACGAAATTCGGCGACAATGAAATTGTTCGGGTGGCGCCTAAAACGCATGTAGGCATAACGCTTCTGTTTGCGGGCCGTCTCACACTCGGCTGACCACCACGGGAAACAGCCAGACGTTCTAGGAATAGTTAAGCCCACGGCGATGAGGTTGCCGAAGAACTCACCGGCATCATAAACCGACTTAAACTACTTGATTGGGATAGAGAAATCAGTCATTACCTGAAATGCGGACCACTGCGCCAAGCACCACCGGGGCAGGCTCTTGGGCGGCAGAGGCCCAGAAAATGATATTTGAATGGGAAAGTGATCACTACCATGTAGGTCATCGACCCCCCCCCAAAAAAAAAAAAAATCAGGCTTTGTATCTGGAGAGCACAGATATATCGAGACAGGAAAATGAAGCGGTTCTCTGAGTGATGCGTAAACTCATCCCCATTTAGGACACCTAACTCCAGCTCGTCGATCAGGACGTCAAGGACTTACCCAGAGGATTAATCGAGTAGGCTCCCCAGAGAGGGTGTCTACCGTTCACATCTCCAAGCAGGAGAAAGAGCCTCGGCAACCGTGCCACGACGCGGCGGTCGAAGTCGGCTGACGGTGGAATGTACGCAGAAATAACAGTATACCTCCTATCAAGGTGCAGCTGCACAGCTACTGCCTGAAAGGAGGTATCTAAAGCGAAGAGAAGAACGGAGACATCATGCCGGGTGTAAATCGCACATCCTCCCGCCCGGCCCCCATCCCGTCGTGGTGGGGTCGCAAAAGCCTTATACCCCAGGAGGGTGGGCAGGGGGCAGGCGCCCAGTATAGTCTCCTGCAAAAAGATAGCTAGGGGGAGGAGAAGAGACTCCGCAGCTCCTCCCAGTTGGCCCGGAGTCCGCGGTAATTCCATTGAAAGTATATGCCCTCTAGGCCTAGCTGGGGGATGCGGGGAACCTCTTTGAAGAGAAAACCCTCACGGGAATGGCTGTACGCTTCCCGGAGGCAGAACCCCGGGCGCTGTCGCCTTCGAGGACTTATTGGGGAAGGTTGAGTTCACCATGCGAGTCGTTTCCTCCCTTCGCCTCGAAACCTTAGGCGAGCGGAGCGGCTTCGGAGGCAGGGGGCCGTCTTTTGGAGGATCCACTGTCTCCGAGCCACCCAGCCTACCACTCGGTGTGGGCGAGGGAGCCGAAACTCCTTTAGTGCCGTCCTCTTTTCGGGGTGCAGCTTTAGGTACCCCGGAAGATGGCCTCATGACCCTCTTCAGGGGTGTTACGACTCGCGTAAGGCGAAACGGTCACGCTGGGGGAAGGGAGAAGAGCCCTGGTTTTCGCCGGGGCTGGGTGCGAACTTTTTGTGCCGTCAGCTTTACCAGGGAAGCGTTCGGGGTGGGTAGAACCCGCAGAAGGGTTCCGAATGGGCGCGGAAACCACCGTGCTCGTAGGCCTGGAGGCACCAGGAGCAGAGGGTGTCTTTCTCAATAACACATTGCTTATAAGGAGAGGGGTGCGTCTCTCCGCAATTGACACACACGATTTGGACTTATCGTGTGCGGCCTTGGAGCAACTTACAGAGACTTCGGGTAACCCCGACTTTGCACGTCGACAGGAGCTATTACTGTCACCGCTTCGGTGACAGTAATAGCACCTCCGCAGCAGTGGCACGAATGCCTTCGCGCGGTAGCGATACCAACTGGCACGCACCGACTCAGGGAGCTTGTCTAAGTCGAACGTGACGAAGAGCGTAGGGGTGGGTCTCGAGGCTAGTCCCTGTTTTCTCATCACTACGCTCGACCTTCACCGCCCCATTTGTTGCCACGTGCTGCTCTTTCATCTTCCTTCCTGCCAAGGCTCGCCTCGGCGAACCCTCCCCCACTTTCTATTAGTCAAGTTAGGAAGTTTTCCCGTCTGCTGCGTTCTTAATAATTCTCGCCTTTGCTTCTTCCTTTCTCCCCCACTATGTATGATAGGGACTCACTCCTCTCACTCAACTCTTTAAATTATCGTCTTTCGCCAGCTACATACGCGAAGATAAAGAGGGCTGGTATCCCCTGAACTCGCTCGACTAGGAGGGGACCGAGACTTTCGGCATCCCTTAGGAACCTCTTTCGCCCTACCATTCTTCTTTTACCCAACACCTCCAAATCTCCCCTTCCTCCTGTGCTTATCACCAGGCGCTATCGGCGTCTCTTCTGAACATTAGGAGCCTGACCAATAAGTCGGAGTATGTCCATTACGTCGTTGTTCGCACTGGGGTTTGCTTCCTTAGCCTAACAGAAACCTGGCTCGAGTCTGATTCTGGTTCATGCACCGCCCTTGAAACCACTCCGGGTCATTCTTTCCTGCATGTTCCTCGGAACCACATGGAGAGGGAGTTGCACTGATTTCCAACTCATCCTTCTCCCTTCCCCCCTCTAGCTTCATTTGAGGCTCTCATTGCTGTCTCACGTGCTGTGCCCACTCTGACTATTGTGGTCCTTTACCGCCGCCCCAGATCGTCTCCGGCCTTCGTGCATTCATTGACATCATCGACCTCTTCTCTTTTAAACAACATGCGTCATCCCCACACACATACATGGTAATACCCTGGACTTAATCATCTCGAACCTCTATATACCTAATCTAACAGTAACTGACCTTTCTGATACGATTTCCGACCACTTCTTGGTCAATTTTTAATTCTATATTCCCTACCACCTACCTACTCGCTCGTCCCGAGATCCTACTCCTTTCCGGCGACTATCATCAATTGATACTACTTCTCTCTTTAACAACGTTGTTTCTGCCCGACCTCCTATTGATACTACTGATTCACCTGATCAAACTTTAAACTCTCTGCACCAATCATTACTCGCCTGCCTTGACGTGCACGCCCCCCTTATCACTCCTTCAAACCGCCATGACCGCGCCCCTTGGTTCACCATGGAACTCCTTCGTTCAAGGAGGTCCTTAAGTGCTCATGAACGAGTCCTTCGTAAAGCACGATCCCGTAGGCAGGACACGACCTCCCTCTTAATTGCCTATCGCCTTGCTACTTCGACTTATTCTTCCAAATTAAAATCAGCGAGCGAGGCTCATTCACGCAAACTTTTGTCTGAGAGCAAGAATGACCCTCGGACTATCTTTCGTCTCCTCTCTCCTCGCCTAGCTCCATTTCCCCTAACTCTCCCCATATCAACCCCTCTACTCTTTCTAAATTTTTCTCTGATAAAGTTATTAACCTTCGCGCCGTACTACCCGTCGTCTGAACAAGCCCATGCTGTTATCCCCGACCACAATCCATTGCCGCTTAACGTCCTCTGAGGAAGTAACTGCCCTGATCACGCTCAACAAATCTGTATCCCCTAAGGACGTTTTTCCCCTGAAACTCCTCCACCAAATTCTCCCTGCTGTCCTCCCACTGATTCTTCATCTCTTTAACACTTCACTTGCCACAGCGGTGATCCCTCTTCCTTTAAACATGCTTCAATTCGTCATATCCTTAAAAAACTACACCTTGAACCCTCTGACCATCTAGCTATCGCCCTATCTCACAGCTTCCATTCCTCTCTAAGATCCTCGAGAGAGTGGTTTTCTCTCACCTTAATGACCATATTTCTAACTGCAATATCGATGAAGTGTACCAGTCGGGGGTCAAAGCGAAGCACTCTGCTGAAACCTCTCTTCTTAAAGTTTCAGACGGTTTATGTAGAGCAGCTGATAGTAGTTATACATCCATTCTAGTCCTCCTAGACCTCTCCTCTGCTTCCGACACCATCGACCACCTGTCTTCCTTGATCGTCTTCACACTTTCCTTAGTCTCTCGAACACTGCACTTGATTGGTTCCGCTCGTACCTCTCCTCCCGCACTCAGTCGGTCGCGCTCGATAACCTATCCTCCGAACCCACGCCCATTCATTTTGGGGTGCCTCAGGGCTCAGTCCTTGGTCCCCTTCTCTTTCGCATCTACTTACTTCCTCTTGGCTCCATTCTTCGCGATTTGGGCTTGTCCTTCCACCTCTATGCTGATGACACTCAGATATACCTTTCGTCATCCCCTGTGTCCTCTCAATCAATTACCAAGCTCTTTTCAGCCTACAGCCCCATAAATGAATGGCTGTCTGCCAACTTTCTCAAACTTATCCACAATAAAACTGAAGTTCTCCTTGTTGTCGCCAATGTCGCCTTCTCTGAAACTGTCAGTAATCTTGGTGTTATTTTCGACGAGCAACTCTCGTTTAAATCGCACATCCATCGTATCTGTATGTAAGGGAAAGGGACGCCAAGAAGAATACCCCCTTCATTTGTTTCATGAATTCCTTCCCTCTCTCTGTCTCCTAAGTATAACTCCACGTGGAGTAATCTCTGAGCACAGAGAAAAAAAAAGAAAGAATTTGAATATCCGTCAGCCGCCTCAGAGGTGCAGTTAATTAAGTTGGGCGTGTTAAAAGCTTTTACCTCGCCGAGGAAGCGCTAATTTCCGTAGTCGGGGAAACTGCTAGCCGAAAGTTTCCCGCCGACATCGTAAAGGCCATTAAGACTTGGGTCAGGCGACAAACGCTAATCCATCTGGCCGCCGGAAGTGGTCAGCCAGTCGTCTGAGTCTGCCAACGAAGAGAAACCAAAAAATGGCTGTCATATAAATACCCTGGGTTTTCGAATATCGGCAGATTGAGTTTGAGAACCCGTCACCTTCGGTTCAGATCGTGTGTCTGTTTCCCCTAAGTCCCTGGTATTCGCTTATACCATCGAGGTTGGATCTCACCAGGCAGATTCATCTCTTTTATGAAGGCTTACTCTGTTCAGAGCAAGCCTCGAATCGTTTTCGTCCCCGAAGGATTGGTCGGGATTCCTCTTGTCTCATCTGGACCCCCTCCCCTCAAGGATCTCCAGTTTCCCGTGTGAGATTTCGCGCCGAGCCGCGTCAGTCTCGATTTTTGGAGGTTGCACTTCTCTGGAGCAGAGGTGCCATCGTCCGTCTTCAAGGAGGATCGTGAACTCGTCTTCTGGTCCTCCCCCTCCTTTCATCCTCGTCACCGTCAGGATATTCGGCCGAGAGTCACATCCATTGTCCTTCTCCATTTCCCCGCGCCGACTCGCTAAAGGATTTCCCTTTCTCGAGGTGACCCCATTAAGTTAAAACGACCCTTGCTTGTATCTCCCGTTAATCGACCCGCTTTCCGACATATAAATATTCCCTCTGTATAACTGATTTAAAGTATCCCATTTAAAAGCTGATTAGTAATTAAGGTTACCCGAATGCCAATTAATCTATATTCTGCCAGAATTGTCCTTATTTACATACCTATATTTCCTGTATGTATATATATATGTTAACTAGTGACTTATTAAAATTATATTTTTGGTTTTCACTCTTTAAATATACCCTTGAACCTCAACTTGGTAAACTCATTAAACGCTATCGGCCCCTTTAGTAAATCGCACTCTTATACCTCGTAATCAACGGATTACTCTTATGAAGTGAACGTACTTGTACGTACATGTAAAGGGTAGGCCCTCGGATTCCCATGCTCTACCTTTCTCATCATAGCTTACGGTGTTTATCAGAGGTCGACCCACTTCGAGGCTACCATTTTTGACATAAACTTTTTTAACTTACCAGCCTAATTTGCATAGGGAAAGCGACTCATCCTCCCCCACACACTTTTGTGCCCTACTTCCCTTTTCTCCCTTCGGAGTAAAGGATATAAATGGGGGCGTGAGCCCTTTTAAATTATTCTGTTGCGAGAATTCTGCCTGATTGCTCCGCTGAATCGTTGTCCGTCACTTTGATGTTCATTTTGGAAACCTGTAATGGATTTCTTCATGCAGCGAGGATTTTCTGCCATTGATTCCTGCCAGCGTTGTCGCTGCCCCTCTGTCGGTTGCATCGATTTGTGCTCTTCCAGTTACGTTTGCAAGTGTTCTCCTTGGGAAGCCGTTCACACTGGGCACGTGAAAGTTCCCCCTTAGTCACCTCGCCATCTCCTCTTTGGGAAATTCGGTCATCTCTAATTCCTTCTCGGATCGTTAGGCCTTCGAATCATCGTTCCCGGTGGTTTCGACGCCTTTCGCCACGATATCGCCGTCTGTGGGTTTCTCCTCGCCTTCCTACCTGTCGTCTTGGGTTGAATTCGCTCATCGTCGCCGAGCCTCTTTCGCCTGGATTTCCGACGTGGGTTATTGCTTCACTGCTCTGGTATCATATATTTTGGAGTATTTCTTTCTTCTTACGTCCCCTTTAAATTAATTAAGTGTTATTCATGTAACTTTGGGCTTTCAGGTAAGGGGCGTAAGATAGGGAGGTTATTCCGGGAACACTTGTCACTAGAGTAGCGAAGCCTATTTCATCTTCAACGGCGCGTGTCGTTTCGGTTTTAAACAATTTATTCATAGAACCCATTTTTGTATGCGCGAATATCATTTTGGTTAAACGACTTGTGGTCGTTCGATGGTGATAAGCATTTGTGACTTTTCTTATTGTTTGATGACCCCCGTATAATTTGTTAACAGTTAATTTATTTAATTTTAATTTTGTTGTAAATAATATTGTAAATACTTTTTATGTGTGTATTTATTTAACCCCTTGCGGATACCTCGTAATTTAGCACCGTCCTGATAAATTCTTGTGAATTTCTGGTAGGCCTTTAGATCCCTGGTTTTCTATAAATTTTATGTGTGTACTTTTCTTTGGGCCGTGTGAACCGGATTCCGCAATAGCCTTTACAGTACATTAGAGGATATATGTATATATACATATTCTCGTCGCTTTTATCTCTTTCCTCCCAACCAATAGATACATATTGTCTGGAGAGGTGACCTCTTCCTCGGCACTCATGTCTTCCTTCGGTTTCCTCGGCAACTTCTCACGTGTTCGATCCCATTTTGATCGAAGAAGCCTTGAGACTGCTATTCATGCATTCGTCACCTCACGCTTAGACTACTGAAATTCTCTTCTAGTGAATCTCCCTTCTTCGTCACTTCGCCCCCTACAACTAATTCAAACCTATGCTGCCTGGCTCCTACTTCGCCGCCCCCGGTTCTATCCTTCGATGCCTCTGTTACAGGAGCTACACTGGTTACCTCGAGGCTCCACCTTATCTCTCGTCGTCAAACTCCTCTGGCACTCCGGTCTAACCTCGCTTCCCTCCTGAACACTCCTCGTTCTGTCCTATGCTCGATGGGTGACCGTTCCTTCTCAGTTTGTGCTCATGGACTCTGGAGTGCTCTTCTTGCCCAAGTCCGATCCTCTCTCTCCCTTGCTACTTTTAAACGTCTCCTGAAGACTCATCTCTTCAGAATTGCCTTCTCTCCCCTCTAAACTTTCTCTACACTCACTACACAACCTGCAATCTGGGAGGGCTAACAGCCCTGAAGGGCGCGTTATAAATACCTATTATTATTATTATTATGGAGTAGTCCACGAGTTCCCTCGCATAAACTACTCCTTTCACGAAGTTCATGGTAGAGTACGGCGTCACACTCACAGGCGTGCTATCAAGTTTCCAAGGGCACTAATCATGGCCGCCTCGGAGGGATTCGACGCATTCGCCATGAGGCTCCCGTCCGAGAAACGGATTATCTTCGGCTCTCCACCAATCACGCTAGCTAGAGCTCCCCTCTGATGGATAATGTTACACTTAGCCAACATGCCGCCATTAGTGAATCAAATAATGCGGAAGCGTTTGAATCCAGAGGATTAAAAAACGCCAGGTAATCTCTGAATGAGGGCCCCAACGTAAATCGAGGCTCCGCTCTGCGCACTTGCACTTTTCGTCTTGGTCAGGGACTCCCCGCCCTGAGCAGCACCGAGCTGGACGTACCGATCTTGGCTTGGTCGCTTGCCTAAACGGCAGCGGAGCCGTCCGCCCACGCGGCTCCCGCGGTCGAGAGGAGCCCTTACTCTTTTTTGTCTCGTTTTGTTTTTATGAGAAGAGGGTGGGAAATGCAACCCGCTTCGCTCCTCTGCCAGATGGACCGGCCTCAGCAAGATCCTTCTCAGAGATGGAGAAGGTCCATCCTCACTTTGTGAGTCTTCGGGAACACGAGCCGTCTGAAGAGGAACTTGAACAGGGGCGGACTCGGGTTGCGTGCTTGCACCGAGCCTGGGTTCGATCCCATGTAAGATCTTACCGTCTGGGGCTGGGTCACCTTAGGGACTATGTCTATCTCAAGGAGGGCTTCCATTTGCCCCCCCCCCCCGACATCACAGATGTCATTCGAGGTCTTGGGCCCGCGAACCGGCATCCGGCAGGAAAGCGAGAGGGACAGGTATGCCGGAACCCTGTAAGGTTTTAATGCAAGAGTGCAGCATGTTAGGGGGCACGGGCGGACGTGCCCTGCCATCCCTTGCCCCCACTAAGAGAGGGGCCCTATCGATCCATTCCAAGGGGAAGCGGCCAATTATGGGGGTGAAGCAGGTTGTTAAAAACCCACCACCCCAACCTAGAGCTCAGGGGTGAGGGGGCGTTGTCCCCTCCTCCCTCAGCTCCGATCCAGGATGGTTGGGTGAGAGGAAGCTGGTCGGCATCTACCCTGTGAAATTAGAGGCCAACCATAGAAAGATGTGGGAGAAGTTTTATGGAAAGTGAAGATGCAGGATAAGACAGGGTGACAGCACAGCGGCCAGAAAGTAAATCGCCGTGCCCCTTACTGGGTAAACCGAAGAAGAACTGCTTAAGTAAAGACCAACCGGAAAGTGGCTTGGAAGTGCCCGTTAGGATACTTTTAATATGATCATTATAATCAAACTGGGTAGCAGAGGATCTTGGTTGTCCTAATAAACGGGATCACACAGAATTGCACCCAGAAGCACAAAGCCCCGTCTTTACGACGACTTTGAATAAATTACCCGAAATTCTTATTTCATTGGACAACCAGCACGAAAAATATCACACCAGACAAGAGAATCCAGGTCAGCTTTAACACCATACCAATTAGCCCGTGATTTAAAAAAAACAACAAAGTGGTATATGTGGTATGAGGAAGATAGTCTAGACATCGAGACAATCCTGAGTGATCAGTAAGGATCTGAGCAATTCGGTCAAATTCTGAACGGTTAGAGAAATTCAAAGCAGCATGACCATGTTGTATAGTAGGAGAGATAGAGTTCAACCATTCACGGTAATGTGTATTAGGATCACCGACGAAAACGAAACTTATGAATCAGATTCTTGAATTGTAACCATAGAACAAGTCATCAATCCTGTCATCTAAATCGTGATTACGAAATAGAGAAAGAATGTAATAGTTATTAAACCGGATGCAAATATTAATAAGAATCGTTTCATGACAGCCACATTCAAATTTGGAAATCTGTGAGCCACTACAGGAAGATTTTTTCCCCAAGGGTTATCTTTGTTAATGTTAATAATCCTGGTTTGGTGGGTGCATCGCTAGTCTTAAGTGAGGACCGATTTTAAGAATGAGGGGAGAGGGTCCACAGGTCCCAAAGAGAAAAGATGCATGTAGCCCGTCCACGTGGGAGGTATGGGTAGTCTAAAAGTAAGTGCTCGATTTTGCCTGGGCTTTGGTTGCATCTGGTGTACGTTAGTGTTGGGGCAAGGTTTATTCTGTGTGTGTATTTTGGATGATAACTTTGTGTACAGTGTGTAGTTTGTCTTTTTGTAGTTGGTTTTGAATGCCGTGCGTATCGAATTGTGGGATGTTTTAGTGAGTGGAGTGGGAGCATGGTCTAAAATATTTAGGGCTGCAAGTGCAGTGGGGATATAGTGGTTTTAGATTTGTGTAGTACAGATGTAACTATTACAGGTGTTTCAATGAACTAAGGGCTGTGAGTTGTAAATTTGGTGGTTCCAGGGGCGGGAAGATAGGTGGGGATCAGATAGGCACCCGTGAAAAGAATAATGATGTGGAGAAGCGAGAATGGGGAACTACTGGCTGGGCGGTGTCAGAGGACAACCTTGATAGTGCATTTACTTCCAGGGATGGGAAGCAATTCACATCTTTGCACCGGTGGGATTTCCTTGGCTCTCTCCTCTCCTTAAGCTGGATGCTGCATTTAAGGCAGTCCAAAGATGAGCCCACGCAATGCAGCATAGGATTATCGCTAATTTTAAATACAAAATAAAACCATCCTTCCTATGAACTTTGATTAACCAAATATGTGACTAACCTTTGGAAAAGAAATGTCTTCACTTCTTCGATATTCTGAAATTTGTATTGAAGGAAGGCTAATGCAACCAAAACATTGGCCTTTTGAATATCATCTGGTGCATACCACTGGAAAGCATCCATGTAGCACTGGTACGCCTTTTGAAACTGGCAATCTAAAATCAAAATAAAATATTAACTCGGTTACAATGAGAAAATGACTTTTTTTATAGTTTTCTGAGACTAGAGACGGAATAATAATAGAAAAACATCCTATTTACTTAGATTGAATAAGTATGACGATAGCAGAAGTAATTCTGTACTGAGGAAGACAAAGCAATATTCAAGCTCCTGCTTTAGCGAGTGGAAGCACCGTTTCGAACTACAGCAAAGGTAAATCACATCAGGTTGTGCAAGTCATTCGGGTCACCATTTGCTCTAGATACCTGTAGTTCGGATCCCTCATTAAAAGGTAGATACCCACTGAGCAATAAAAGGCATCATGAGTGCAGATTAAGTTCCTTTCTCTAGGAGTGGAAGAACCTTTCATGTAAATGCATTCAACAGAGCTTGTATACCTAATGCACATAAATGCGGGTGAAAAGAGAAGTCAAAATAGTGATTAGCCAGGACGAGGAACGTGAAATGGAAGAATTGGGATGGAAGATGAATCAGGGTCCAGATATAAAGGAATTGAGAAAAGTTGTGCGCAAGGAAAAGAATGGCAGGGGTATTTTGTGAGGGATGGAGAGGTTTAAATAGATAGCCAGAGTGCTTTGAGCAGCTGCATAATATCGGTATGGAGAATGAAGTGAATGTAAATACAAGTGGATTCAAAGGTGTAAATTGCTGGCTGTATCAGGGTATGGAACTAATAAAGAGCAAGAGGTCGTTAGTGCTGTGAGAGGTCTAATAAATGGGAAGTCCGGTGGAGTAAATGTTGCAGTGGTCAAGATACTATAAAGTGGTGTGACTGTTATGAAATGGGGATGGTTTTTGTGTTGCAGGGCCTTGGAAACTGGAACAGGGGACTGAGGACTAGAAGAATGCTGCATAGCACCTTCATATAAGGGAAAAGAGGAGAAAGTTGAATGTAGATTGTAGGTAAAGTGTATGGAGGAATTTGAATTGGACATGAGAGGTGGGGCAAAATTGGAGAGATTGCTGAGAAAACAAGGCATAAGGTGTATACTGCGTTTATGAATCAGAAGAGTGTGATAGTGTATATCGGGAAATATTATGGCAGATTCTACTAAGAATATATGAAGTGGATGCAAAACAGATGGTGTGAAAAGTTATATGTTTAAAGTAATGTGTGCATTTGGATGCCAGAAGACGGAAGTGAGTGGTTTGATATATATGCGAGTGAAAGGCAAGTGTGTGATTTCACCATGGTGTTTATTATCTTTATGGATGAAGTGTTGAGAGATGTAAGAATTGGAAAGAGAGAAAGCACGGAGTTCTCCGTGCTAAAATTCACTTAAGAATTGAGCACGGGCAATAAACTCCCTTTCTTGGATGTTGAGGTTCAAAACATCACTAAAGTACATAGAAAAAGTACGGACATGGGAAGATGCATCATTGCAGAGAGTGAATGCCCTGAAAGGTACAAAATAAGTGTAATCGGCTCATACATCCGCCGAGCTTATAAATGCTGCTCTACGACGGAACTTTTCCACCAAGAGATTGCAAGAGTAAAACAAATACTCGTGAATAATGGTTTCTCAAACAGCATGATTGACAAACAACTCCAATCATGCGGATAAAACTGGAAGTAATCATGGAGAAGTCACCAACATCAAAGTGTATTACAGAAATCAGATGTCCACGGCCTATCAAATAGATGAAAAAAAACATCAAGGAGATTATTAACCGTAACATCAAACGGATAAAATCCAACTCATCTAGCGAAAACAGCCCTGGGCTAATGTTGAGATTACTCTCCTTTGTGTGGGAGATTAAAAATGATTCCAGGATATTTCTCTTTATAAAATATCCTGGAATCATTTTTAATCTCCTACACAAAGGAGAGTAATCTCATTAGCCCAGGGCTGTTTTCACTAGATCCAATTTTATCACTTTTTCTAAAATCCGACTTATCTGATAGCATTAAAATGTTGACCTCATCCCAGGGAAACGTGCTTTGTATAAATACTGGGTGTCTTATTTTTCCTACCATTGAGTTTGAAAATGTCGAATAGATGAAAGTACTAACTCCAATCCGCTTCTTATTCAGTTTCCTTCCGTAGTACATATTCATATATATATATATATATATATATATATATATATATATATATATATATATATATATATATATATATATATATATATATATATATATATGGGAAAGTAAGAATGGATAGAAATAGACTTGTGAAGAGATTTGGGTCAGTGAGAAAAACATGTAAGCATAAAAGGTGGATTGCTTACATGAATGTATGTAAGGGATGAGTCAGGAGGAAGTGTATGATGTAATATATGATAGAAATGCATGGAGGGAGTTTATGAAGGGTGTACCAGACAATAGACTTTGACTAGACGAGATTCCTCAACACCGCGCCCCAGTGCACTAAAGTATCAATCTGGATTGGAAAAATGATGTGTGGCTGTGTGTTTGAGAAGAACCACAACAGTGGGATGGGTAGTGTTTAGTGGCATTGATGCACACCGACCTCAATGGGGGGAGAAAGTATTACAGAGGATGAATTTAACCGCTTTCAGATCTTCGATGAGACTCCAATTGACATTTCCTAACCCTTTTGACAATTGTCTCTTCCTCCTCCTCCTCTTCCACAACTTAACTCCTCATCTTCACACGAAACACAAACCTCTGGGAAGAACAAGTAGAGCCCCACAAGGAACAGGATGAGGATCCAAATACAAGGAACAGGATGAGGATCCAAATACAAGGAACAGGATGAGGATCCAAATACAAGGAACAGGATGAGGATCCAAATACAAGGAACAGGAAGATGATCCAAATACAAGGAACAGGAAGAGGATCTAAATACAAGGACCACCACGAGGACCCAACTACAAGTACCACTACCAGGACCCCAAAACGAGGACCATACGAACCCTTTAATAGCGAGAGCGCGAGGCCACATTGAGACACGAAGTCAGGTTCCTTCATCTTTGAGTAGGTTTTAATCGCTTCAGGTAGTCTGGACAGAGATGTCAGGCTGCGGCCATAATTGCAAAGAATACCATCACGAATATCCTCCGCCAAGTCAGTCTGAAAAAATCGGCATCCTTTAGAAGAGAACTGGTCAGCCTGAAAAGGATATCCAGTGATTCAGGATGAGGTGATCCTTCATCGTGCAAAGGCTTTGGTTTTACTTTTTGTATTCCACCCCGTCAGGGGCACAACGATTTGCTGGCCTGGTCGCCGTGCTGACGGGACTCAGCGCCCCGTCCGACCGGGATTGGGGATGAAGGGGGAGGGGACAACGCCCGCCACACCCCTGAGCTCCGGTTTGAGATGGTGTGCTTTTAAAAACCTGCTTCACCCCCACCTTCACATACCTTTTCTCTCTCCTTTCACTGTTTATCAATTTTAAGCCCAGCCCAAGGTGGAGCTACCATGCCAAAGGCCCGCCTGGCCACTGGGCGGAAGGTCATCATCACCATGATTTTTGAAGGCTCCATACATGCTTTCATGTGTCGGCCTTATTTACCTAGTGGCGGATTTCCATGGTGCTCGATCTCTGGTTGTTTCTCTATTCAAACTCATATCTCTGAGGTCCCTCTGTATGATCTCGTTCCAAGTCTTCCTCTGGCAGCTACACCCCCAGCCTCCAAAGTCCTAACACTTTTCACCCAATTATTATCCTCCATCCTCTCCACATGACCGAACCACCTCAGTCTCTGCTTCTTCTTAGTGCCACATTAATGCATTCTATCCCTTAATTCACAGTTCGCAACTCTGTCACCTCCAGGCCTCAAATTGAGAGATGCTCCGCACATCCATCTCACCTTTCTCATCTCAGTACGCTCAAGCCTCTGAATGTCCTCGTCCTTCGATGCCGTACATTACAATTCGTACGCACGCAGCGTACAGACGTCCCTTAGCTCGAAGGGAAAACCCCTCAGCGTCAAAAAAGGAAGCAATTCTCTGAACTTTTTCCAACCACTTCTAACCCTTGCCACGGAACTCGCTCTAGCACCTCCCCGTGCACTGATCCTATCTCCCAGATAGCAGAACTCCTCTACGCATTCAAGTGACACACTGTCAAATACAATCCTCTCCTCTACACACAGTGCACTGAAACTCTCCATAATTCTGCAGCCTACCCTTGATACCACTACATCTTTTATGCACCCACAAACCACATGCATTACACAGGATAGAGTTATTCCCTACCCCTCTGTGACAAACTGCGCATGGCCACATATCCTTGTGTTCATCCGTCGCAGAGCGGGCTACTGCGTGGGGTGATTAACATATGCAACCTGTAATATAAATAGTTTCACTATGCCCAATGAAGGTTAATTTTAAAAAATATTCCCCCTTTACCTCACCCTCTACCATTGCCCGAGCCGCCTTCGGGCATCTCCACTGAAAAGAATGACGCCCACCCCCGTGCTTTCTCAGGGGACCCTCCAAATTTCTTCTACCAGAGAGTAGGCTTACTCCTCTCCTAGGCCAACAGATGCAGGGGACTCCGTTCTTATTTCACAGGGGACTGCCAAGAAAGCACGATAGGGAAAACCCTCTTTGGGGGTAAAGGATGGCAGGGCCCGTCGGCCTGTGCCCCCTAATGTCCTGCACTCGTGCACTATGACCTTACAGGGGGCCGGCGTACCTACCCCGCTCTCTTCCCCGACAGATGCCGGTTCGTTGGCCCAAGACGAGACGACAAAAGTCACTGAGATGGACATGGTCTCTGAGGTGACCCAGCCTCAGACGGTAGGATCTTCCATGGGCTCGAACCGGGGCTCGGTGCCAAGCACAGAACCCGAGTCCGCTGCTATAAAAGCTCTTCCTCAGATTGGCCCGGATCTCCGAGACCTCACAAGGAGATGAGGGATCTCCTCCTCCAGCTGGTGCTCCTGTGACAGCCAAGACATTCTCCATTTCAGAGAAGGATCTTGCCGAGGCCGGTCCATCTGGCTTAGGGGCTCCTAGCGGCGGAGATGAGAAGCGGGTTCATTCCCCGTCCTCCTCTCCTAAAGAAGAAAAAGCACAGAAAAAGACAAAGGCGCCTCGGTGTTTCTCTCCCTCCACGGGAGCCGCGGGGACGGACGGGGCCGGTGCCGTTTCGCTTTTTTTTTAGGAGCCCATCTGGCGACTGCCTATTTGGGCGTTGCCGTACTCACTACAGTTTACGATACTAGGCTATATTAAAAAAACAAATAAGGATCGGTTTGACAAAGATGGGAGACGGTCGAGAGGAACATAAAGTTACGTGCCATTGCGCAGCGACTGTTCCCATGGACCTATCCCCCAATGCCGCGACGGCTAGGTCGCTTTCTGTCGTCTCCGAATTGGACACACTCGCGGGAAGCACCGTCATTTGATGGAGCGCTCGCCAGCGCCCTACTGTGAAGACTGCGTCGTCCTCTAGACTGTTCGGCACATTCTTGTTGAATGTCCCAGTCTGGGTGATCTCCGCACACGTTATCTGTCCCGGTACCGGGATGGGCGGGGTCACTACCGCTTATCCCTTGTACTCGGGACTGGTCCGTGCACAAAGACTTGTAGACTATACGACTTTTTGGAGGAGGTTGGCCTCCTCCCCTTTATTTGACTGCTTTTTTATAGGTCACTTTTTCCTGCGTCGCGAGGGGTACCACCGACGCCGTAGCGGGCTTCCTTTTGTCGCCTTTTTTGCTTTCTTGTCTTTTTTATGTTTTTTTTTTTTTAAACCTGCGCTTAGCCTTTCTTTATTTTTTGTTATTTGTTTTTTTAATTTAGCCTAATAGTAGGCTTTAGCGTGAGTATGCCGACTTTTGCCCTAGTAGACAGTCCTCAGATAGGCTCTCTCTCTCAAAGAAAAAAATGTATCCCAATGAGGGCAGATTTACCGAACAGGTAGTGTAAGTGTGGTACGGGGTGGGGTGGGGTGCTCATTTCAATTGAGATAGACTAGTAGTAGTTGGCCAACCTGCCTTTATCCAGACGGACCCCTAACCATATAATGAAATATACATAAAGGTCAGTATGACAATCGCTGGTGAGCCCGAGGGCACCAGGGGCAGGTCCTCTGAGAAAAAGTGTTTGGAAGTATTGTTTTGACGCTAAACAGCGTTCAGGTGGAACCTTCGTCTCCTCAGGGCAGAGGGACCTGTTCTGCATCAGAGATATGTGGATATAGATACCCATCAGCAGAATTCTTTGGAAGTATGTGTGTGTGTATTGTGGTGCAAAGACGGGAGAGGAAAGAAAGCAGTGTCGTAATTGGCTATGTAGTGAGAAGTGTAAGATCCACCCACCCGAATACACGCCTGAGCTCAGCGCGTCCACCAGTCGGTCACTAGATCTCTGTGTGTTGACGTTTGTGTCGGCTCATTCCGGGATAAAACCCGGTACCGCGACGCTGGAAGACCAACGCCGTATCCACTCGACTAGCAAGAGCTCTTGTGTCAAGGGTAGAAAGAGGGGTGAAGAAAGGTGAGGGGGAGGTTGTTAACGAATGTATTCTGAGGTGGGATGGGCATGAAAGAATGGATGCAAATGAAGAGAAATGAGCATGTTAGGGTGTTGGGAGGACGCATAAAAGGTAGATTGATTATGTGAATATGTGATTGAGAGTGAAAGGGGTGACTGAGGAGGAAAAAGTGAATGATAGTATGATAGATCTGGATTGAGGGGCTTGCGAGGAGGCAAGCTGGGGGGGGGGGGGTAGATTCCACCTATTATTTTCATCGCCCTTTTTCCCACATCACTCGATATATCACATCGAACACCAATTGTTAGACTGTTCTACCTCACACGCACACACTACACAATATCTTCGATCTTAGGAACCTGCGGACCACCATGGGAACATGATGGCCTTCCTAGGGGCGCCCACCTGACAGAGAGGTGGACGAGGTCGTCAACTACGCCTACGTAATATTTTTGACAAATTCTCGCGTACCAAAATAATGGCTTCAACCCGAAATATGGCTTAAAACTCCTAAAATAAAAGTAGCATCTTTTTTTTTTGTTGTTGTTATAGTTAAGGTTGTGAATGAAAACTTTTCTTGTCTCTTACACAAGCAATTTGATTTGTTGTTTTTTTTTGCTTGGTCAACTTGAGAAAAAAAAATTGTTTGTTTGTTTAAACCAGTTTAAAATTCGGGGAAAAGATCGTTTTCCCCAATGCCCAGCAGGCTAGGTATGCTTTTTTTAAAAACTCTAGCCACCCTGTGGGGCAAGAAGAAAAAGTTGAAGAGTGGACAGTCATTCTCAAATGGATATAACACGACCTGGATGCAATCCTGAAGTGGAACCACGCCCCCTCAAGTGCAATCATGGTAAAGTTGAAGTTGTACTAGAACTTACATTCCTACCTGTTGCATGGGCCGCTGGCCCAGGGACAACGGGGGGCTATAAAATTCCCACAGCATATAACGGCCTCCCTCCACTCTCTAACCTGGTTCCTCATAAGACCCTCACAGAAAGCACAGCCCCACTAAATTGTGATAACGTTGACGGGAGGCCTACAACCCAGGCTGTAAGATCAAAGCTTTCTCCCTTAATCTCTTCAACTGGTTCGAGGACACTAGTGGAAAGCGAGGCAACGTCGTCACCAAACCACACTATCTCTTAAATTCTGGGCTGAGAGGGGGTATTCCAAGTCCCCATAAGAGAACTTAAAATTTTCAATGTTGTGTGGTACCTTTTAATACAATTAGCCGACAGAATGATTGCAGTTATCTTCGTCAAGACAATGTGTTATTAAAAAAAAAGCCATTCTACCATCCTGTAAAGGAAATAATGGTTGAAATTGAACTAGAAAATATGGTACGTACGTCTTCCACGGATGCTTTGACAGCTTTGGCAAAAGCAAGAGATGCACTGTGGTTGAGTCCGAGCATCTCTAAGGCGAGTCCAAGCATATTTAGAGCAATAGCATCACCTTCCTTCTCTCTGAGGAGACAAGAGACAAATAATGGGCGAGACTATTAATGGCAACTTTGAGGCGAACATGACAAGGTATAGAGGGGAGGTGGGTGGAATAGGTCACATTGTAAGAGAGACTGGTTGATGTGAAACCGAAATCAGGACAAAGATTAGGATTTCATTTACTGGTTTTTATGTAGAGAAATCTGAGTAAGGTAAACACATTCTCTCATGAGAAAGGTGTTTGAAGGTAGAAATAGACAAGTGGAAAGAAGAGTTAATGTATGTGTATGACTGATCTGTTCCTGGTAGCACTCATGTGGCGACTGCTTAAAAGGGCATAAGACGCCGTAATTAATTGCAAGCCTAACACTAGACTAAATTAAAAAAAAAAAAATAAGTCAAACAAAAAAACGAAAAACAAAACCCATGACAAACAAAAACAAAAAAAACAAACAAACAAGAAAAGCAAAATCAAGAAGGAAACACGTTCAGGCGCAGGAATATGCGACCAACACCAATGTGTCAAAATAAAATGTAGGAGGTCAGCCTCCTCCAAAAGGTCACATTGGCCACAAGTCTGTATGCACGAACCCGTCCTGAGTACAAGGCACAGAGGGTATCAAACCCGCTCGTCCCGGTGCTGGGGCAGGTAACGTGCGCGAAGATCACCAAGACTGGGACATTCGACAAGAATGTACCGAACAGTCTGGGAAACAACGCAGTGGTGGCAGGGGAGCAATCTATCAAATGGCGGTGCGTCACGAGAGTATGTCAGATTCGGAGACGACATAAAGCGACCTGAAATCGTCGCGGCATTGTGGAATAGGTCCATGGGAACAGTCACCGCGCAATGCCACGCAACCTTAAGTTCCCCTCGGCTGTCTCCCATCTTCTTTGCCAGGACGCCCGGAGTGCTATCCTGATGCCTGCTATATAGACGGTGTGAGGAAGCGGGAAAAGCTGGTCTTGTTGCCCAGTCCTAGCGGAATCCTTGGTGCCCTCATTCCCCGCAAGCCCCACCTCTCCAGGAACCAAATACAAGATAATCTCGAAATCCGCCCGCAACGCGCGAAGCGTGGCGTCACGGATACCGCGAACTAGAGGGTACGGAGATTTCAATACGCCGAACGCAGTCAGGGCACTTTGTGAGTCGCTATAGATCACGATCCGGTCTCTGAAAGGGGCACGACGCGTTCTGTTCCCTACCGAACTGTGTATTGCAACCACCTCGGCCTTAAAGACGAACGCAGCGCATGGTAGAGCCACGCTGACTTCAGAGGGGATTCGGCAGAGGCCAAACTTCAATAAAAACGTTGCGATATTTTAAGACAATTCATCCGACTTCCCCCATTTCCTGCTAGGCCAATGTTTAGCCAAATTCTTGGGCAGAATGGCGCAGAAGCTCGTTTAGGGTCGAGTTGGGCGTTCCCTTCATAGGGAGGGGGGCTTCGTTTACCTATATAGCACAACTTTAAACACTGATCGGGTGTTGCCACATAAGGCAGAAGACTTTTATCGGGAAATCGAGAGCTTTCGACCTAGATCGTACTGCTGATATTCTCATAAAGTCGCCTAAATGTGTCCATCGGTCAGCTTATTTCCTAGACTTTTTTTCTCGTCTCGGTGCGGTTGAGGGGTCTTTGGTCCCATTTTATCCATTTTTGGAAGATTGCTAGAGCCTGGGAAGCGATTAGGAATCCCTCACCATTTACACGCCTTGCGGTTTCGTCTAAGAAAGAAAAACCCATTTGGGGGCATACAGGGTGTTCTCCCCATAAACCTTGTCTTTCATAGGGCTTTAATTCCCTTATGACAACCGTATTTTTTGTTAATTTAATTTACCCATAGACCAACAATTGGTTTCAAAACCCATGCCTGATATGGCCCCTACTCTGTCCCATACACAGGATCGGCGCTGCTGGCGCCTATCAGATGGCACCATAGAACCAGAGTGGCAAGCGGCGCGGTGGAAGGTCAGACCGCAGATCCAGGTTTGTGTATGGTATAAAAAAGGTCAGGATCATCACGCCTGATTTCATATCGGGAGAGTGGGTCATAGTCACAGTCTTTTGGATGTGCCAGGAGTGATAAGGGAAGGGTCAGTTAGAAAGTCGGAAGAATAGTTTTAGTTCAATTGAATGAGTTTATAACTAAATCGGAAAGCGGACCAGCTCTCCCGGGGCTCTGACCAAACACGTGGAAATCCACGCAGTGAGACAGGTTTTTGTGTTCGGGGGATTGGGGCGGGCTAGGAGAGGACACAGTACTTCCGATGTCAGTTCTGGCATGGTAGCCCATGCTATCTGACATCCCCTTGGGAGGGTTTGAATGAGGTGACAACGTCAGTGTAAGGAAATGAGACTGATTAAGGAGGAGGAGGAGGAAAGATGCGAGATGGAAGTCGAGAATATTTTGAGTTGGTGGGGGTATGTAATAAGAATGGATGAAAATAAACTTGAAGAGTATATATACAAGTGTACTGGTGTCCATAAGTTGTTTTTACTGCGCTCATCTGGCCGGCGACTGCCACCGAGGGCATGTCACAGTAATTCCTTTTCAGCCTAATACGAGGCTCTTTTAAAATACACATCAAATAGATAAAAGGAAAAAAACAAACAACCCAAAAGCAACAAAAAACAAGAAGGAAGCACGCTCCGGCGTCCGAGGTAGGCCAGCCATTCCGGGGCGCAGGAGCATGCATCCAACACCAAAGAGTCAAATAAAAGGAAGGCCAGCCTCCTCCAAAAAGTCAAATAGTCCACAAATATGTGTGCACGAATCTGTCCCCGAATACAGGGGACAGGCGGTAGCGTGTGGTCTCCGAAAGGTTGAAAGACCCCATAATAGGTGATTATGTGAGGCTGCCTATGAGAAAGTGGACAGACAAGGAAAAAAATAGCTAGAAAATATTGTGTAATGAGCCAATGTGAGGTGGCGGGTGGGGGGCTTGTTTGAGGTTCGATCCCCGTGTACGATATGCTACAGCACAAAGCGCCCCATCTTTATCAAGGGCCAATGGCAGGAAAGAAAATCGGAGACGGGGGTTGGTAATTTTACCAGCGTTGATGCATGCTGATTCCCGATTGTGAGGAAATTGGCTTACGCCTATAATGACCATAAAAAAGCGAAAAATAAGGTTCGTAAAAGTGGTGAGGTTAGAGGAAGTGAAAATGAGTAAAGATTCCTAGTCAAATAAACCAAAAGAATGAAAACTGAAATTCAATGAAATTCTCTCAGTGGGAAATAAAAGGCTAAAGAAGTATAAACAAAAAAGATGGAGAGAGACCAAATTTCGTTCACTCCCAACTTCACAGCTTGGTTGAAGTAACTCTTAGACTTCCAGAAACAAGTTCGTTGTAAAACCCAAAGTACGAACTCATTTGAGAGAATGCAGATATATGATAACGAGTCTTCATTGTCATAAGACAAACATTTATGAAGACGCCTGTGCGTGAGTTTGTTTAGTGTGTACTTACTGCTGCACATTCAGTAAGCACACAAACCTTAAGCCGGGTCCAATGGTAAGGTGAAACTGAGACGATCCAAGCTAACAGAATAGTTGCAGCCTTCTTCCGCCTTCACAGCCGTTGAGTTTTGATGAAAACTTCGTCCGCCTGTCCTGCCGTTGAGGACTTGGCAAGGTTTGGTTTGATATCAGTTTCTTTTCTCCTAGCCTTTTCCTAAAGAGGCTCACCCTACCAGGCAGCAGGCACCCTAGGCAGGTGCTACCACTCTGGGTCAGAGTACAAAGTAGACCTGAGAGCAATGGCAGATTAAAGGGTAACTCCACTATCCTTAAGACTCTGAAAGTCCGCAATCAGAGCCTTGCCACCGGATGGTGGTTTTAAGTCATACCCAGGACATCTAGGGTTTTGAAATCAGTTATCCTTCTCTTAGCTGGAAAGCCTGTCATGGCTACGAGCTCCACCTACCCGTCCTCACCGTGATGCCCAGTCAAGGAGGTAACCTTCTTAGTAAATAGTGTCAGCTTAAAAAAAAAAAAAAAATCCGGACGGAGATTCGAATTGGCGACCCAACGACTGCCGGACAAGCACGTTAACCACTATACTAGCCGGGAGGCTATGTTTAGATATTAAAGTTTTAACCCATAAATTCGAGACAAATAATGGTTTTAGCGGGAAAACCCCAAGGGTTTTATAGCAAATAACCAGATGTTTGGTGTTTGGATAGGTGTGTGAATTCTACAAGACAGCGGTGGTATTTATGGATTCGCAAAAAGCTACACTCCTATCAAGCCATTCACCTAGATTTATTATGCCGATGTTTTTAAATGCGATTTTCCAGGCTATCTTGCACACTGTTAGAGCCAATAAACCTCGCAGAGTAGTGTCCTGTCTTTAAGGGAGGCTTCCACCATATTAATAAACCTCACCTAGAAAATTCAAACTTTTCTGACCACCTAATCATGATGAAACTGTTCCACACACCAAAGGAGAATTATTACCTTACACCATAGGGAGAGAACTCCAAAACTAAGATTGTCGCGCCTTTACTTACCGCGTGTAATAAACCAAACTGTCGGCGATGTTGGCGATAAACTGTTCCACATTTTTAGCCGTCTTGCCATCTGCAGTGTCTGACGTTTCCTTCTTGCAGACGTGCAGAAGGACGTTGGATGCGAACCCGACACAGGATTCTGGATGGATCCCGAGAAGGGTGGTGTGACGATAGAGGTCAAATGCCTCGTAATGACCCACAGAAGTGGCCACCATTGCCTAAGAAAATAGAACAGGACTTGACAAAATTCGTTTTGAGATTCATTCAATAATCATCAGTCGCGACGAATGAGTGATGGCACAACATGAAAGAGAAGTACATAGATTCTCTGTCTTAGGGCAAATCCAGGTCGGCACATTCATCGATTCAAACCGATTAATTTGATGCACTTATGAAATGATTATACAAGAGCGAGCTCTTAGCTAAACACCCAGCCCATTGCAGGCAATCAGTCAGCTACTACGCTGTACAACACATATCACGGCAATGACATTCTTTCTCCTCCATCCTAAAAAGAAATTGTGAACGATAACGCATATGCAAGAACTCCTGTAGGTAGCGGAGTAAAAATAACAGTGTGGTGTTTGCTATGCGTTGTAAGCAACTGTAGCTGCACCCATGTGAAATTGTCCAACACGATCGAATTGAAATCCGCTGTCTACTTAGCAACACCATACAGCTTTTAATACCCTTGAATAGTCTCGGAAACTACTAGTTGAACTTATCTCAAAAACAGCTCATTTTATCTTAGACTGTATGATTATCTCGATCATCCCTCCATTTTTCTATCCTACGAATTAATTAATATCACCGTGTAATGTTTGCGAGTGTCTGCTATTATACAAATACATCCTATGCAAAGTCCTAAAATCGCTTACTTGGCCGACCCAACAGGCTACGAAACAGGGATCAAGAGCTTGCGCCTGAGAGAAAGCTTCATGGGCCAAATGGACGTCATTTTGGTGCAAATACAGTGCTCCAAGATGAGTCCATGCATCCACGGATGGATTCAGCTTCAGAGACTGGATGAATGCATGCTGGGCCAAGGAGTAATCACCTGAAAGAAGAGAAAACCGGGTAATAAAACGGAAAACGTGTCCATCGTTTCAAAATGCCTTGAGAATGCAATGATTTTTTTAATCACTAGAAAGAAAACGGAAATGGATATAATAATGGGTTGAGGATTTTTTTTTTTTTTAAAGAGCTCATCTGGCGACTGCCTACTTGGGCATTAGTCGCCGTATTAGAACTGGCCGAGTTCTAGGCTACTTTAAAACAAAATTAGAGAGAAAAAACAACAAATAACTCAAAAAGGGAGAAAGGAAGCAAGCTGGTGCGTTGGGGAGAGGTCCCCCGGCACAGGAGCGTGCGACCAAAGGGAAAAAAAACACAAAAAAAAACAAATGCCAAAAACAAAACAAAAAAACAAACCTTAGTTAAATAATAGGGAGAAGGCCAGCCTCCCCCAAGAAGTCAACAAGTCCACAAGTCAATGTGCACGAATCTGTCCCGAGTACAAGGGACAGGCGGTAGCGACCCCGCCCATCCCGGTACCGGGACAGGTATCGTGCGCGAAGATCACCCAGACTGGGACATTCGACAAGAATGTGCCGAACAGTCTAGGGGACGACGCAGTCGTTGCAATAGGGCACAGGCGAGCGCTCCATCAAAAAGGGATGCGTCACACGAGTGTGTCCGATTCGGAGACGACAGAAAGCAACCTGAAGCCGCCGCTGCATTGGGGGATAGGTCCATGGGAACAGTCGCGGCGCAATGGCACGCAACTTTAAGTTCCCTTCGACCGTCTCCCATCTTCTTTGCCAACAAGTCCGAAGAGCTGCCCGTATTCCTGCCATGTAGTCGGTGTGAGGAAGAGCGAAACGCTGGTCCGGTCGCAGAGTCCTCGCGGACTCTTTGGCGCACTCGTTCCCCGCAATTCCTACATGTCCAGGAACCCAGCAGAAGATAATCTCGACATCTGCCCGGCTCGCCAAAACCATGGCGTCACGGATATCGCGAACCAGGGGATGCGGAGATTCCAATGCCCCGAGAGCACTCAGGGCGCTTTGTGAGTCGCTATAGATCACAATCCGGTCTCCGAACCGGGCACGTCGCATAATCTCCCGTACCGAGTGGAGTATTGCCACCAGCTCGGCCGTGAAGACAGACGCAGCGCCTGGTAGAGCCCCGCTGACTTCAAACAGAGGGGATACGGCGTGGAAGCCGACCCCCTCTTGGGACTTGGAGCCATCCGTATACACTGGCACGGTTCCAGCGTGACACGATTGTGCTCCAAAAAGGTCGAACGCAATACTCCCGGCGCAGTACAAGCTTTGGGAGCAGAGGCGTGGCGACAAATAGCCAAATGTGGTACCCTCCAGGGTGGCGTCCTGGGCAGAACCAGGGGCGCCACCGGCCCGAGAGCTATATCTACCTTTCGAAGGAGTTTCCTGGCCCTAAACCCAAAGGGCTTAGGGTATGACTGGCATCTCTCGGCGGCATAGGCACCATCGAGATCAGCTGCGGATGCAGTGAGAGCTGTTGGCGACTGAGGGAGACGCCGGGCTCGCGTGTACAGGCGAGTGATGCACTGCACGCGGCGCAGAGCGAGTGGCATCTCCCCAGCATCGACCAACAGGCTCTCAATGGGGGAAGTGCGGAAGGCACCGGTCGCAAGGCGAAGGCCGGTGTGGTGGATCAAATCCACCTTCCGCAATAAACACTGGGCTGCGGATGCATAAAACTCGCATCCGTAGTCGAGCTTCGAACGAACAAAGGATCGATAAAAAAGTAGGGCCGTAGCCCTATCAGCGCCCCAAGCGCTGAACGTCACGGAACGGAGAATGTCCATGGCGCGGGTACAAGAGACCCTAAAGCTGCGAATATGAGCCTCCCAGGTGAGGCGTCGGTCGAATACAAGACCAAGGAAACGGTGCGACTCAACCACATCCAGGCGCACCCCATTAAGAAACAAATCTGGGTCGTGGTGAAGCCGTGGATGGCGGCAGAAGTGCACCACCTTAGCCTTGGCCAAAGAAAACCGAAACCTGTACGCTTCGGCATAGCGAGAGACGCGGATCAATGCCTGTTGGAGTCGACGCTCCAGAGTTGGCACCTGGGCCGCGCCAAAAGAAATCGAAAGGTCGTCCACGTAGAGCGTAGCGAGAACATCTTCCGGCAGCACCGAGGTGATGCCGTTGATGCTCAGGGCAAAGAGTGTGACACTGAGGACACTTCCCTGTGGGACACCCTCTTCCTGCTCCTTTGGGCCGGAGAGGGCTTCCCCCACCCGTACGCGGAATCGACGATCTCGCAAAAATTCAGATATAAACATTGGGAGGCGTCCCCTCACCCCCATCGTGTGGAGAGTCTCGATGATACCGTATCGCCATGCGGTATCATAGGCCTTTTCCAGATGAAAAAACACCGTGGCGTAGTGCTGTCTACGAAGGAAAGCCTCGCAGACGGCATTTTCCAGTCGGAGCAGAGCATCCGACGTGGAGTGGAACTTGCGGAAGCCGCACTGTGCGGAAGACAGATGGCCTCCGCTGTCCAGGAAAAAGGCTAATCAAACATTTACCAATTTCTCCATCAACTTGCACACGCAAGAGGTTAGAGAGATTGGGCGGAAACCGGTCGGAGTAGAGTGATCTCTCCCCGGTTTGCGAAAGCCGAGCACAGTAGCGATTCGCCAGAAGTCTGGGAGAAGACCTTCCACCCAGATCCTGTTGAACAAATCTGAGAGAAAGGCCATGCCTCGCTCACCCAGGTGTCGAAGCATGGCGTACGGGACATCGTCCGGACCATAGGCGGTGTCCGCGCTCGAAGCGAGAGCGGAACGCAACTCACTCACAGTAAACTTGTCGTTGAAGGGTTCTCCGCCTCTGGAGGTAAAGTCCAATCGGCGGCCTTCCGCGACATCACGACGTGCATTGAATGCTGGCGGAGCAGCATCCCGGCTAGAGAATTCGGAAAAAGCGGTCGCGAAAGATTCCGCCACGGACGCGGGGTCCGAGATTGCGGTCCCATTCTCCTGGAGAACGGGAGGGGGGTCCTGCGAGAACTTGCCCCGAATCCTTTTGATTCGCTTCCACACTTCAGCTAAAGGGGTCTTCCCGTTAAGTGAAGACACGTATGCCCGCCAAGAAGAGCGGCGGGCGTGCTTCGAAATATACGGGAACCTAGCCCTAGCCCGACGAAATTCAGCGACAGTGAAATCGTTCCAGCGGCGCTTATAGCGCATGTAGGCATAACGCTTCTGTTTGAGGGCCGTCTCACACTCGGCCGACCACCATGGGAGTGGTGGGCGTGCAAAACGGCCAGACGTCCTAGGAATAGTAGTCAGTCCCACGGCGATGAGGTTGCCGGAGAAGAACTCAACGGCCTCATCTACCGACCTAAACTCCTCGACTGAGATAGAGAGTTCAGTCCTTTCCTGAAATGCAGGCTACCGCGCCCGCGCCAAGCACCACTGAGGTGGTCTCTCAGGCGGCAGTTGCCCTGAAAATGATATTTGAATGGAAAAGTGATCACTACCATGGAGGTCATCGACCACCTCCCAATCAAAATCAGGCTGTGCATCCGAAGAGCACAAAGATAGGTCGAGGCAAGAAAATGAAGCGGTTCTCGGACAGTGATGCGTAAACACATCCACGTTTAGGAGACCAATCTCAAGCTCTTCGATTAGATCGGCAAGGAATTGTCCCCTGGGATTTATGGAGTAATCTCCCTAGAGAGGATGCCTGCCGTTCAGATCTCCAAGCAAGAGATAGGGCCTCGGCAACCGTGCCACGACGCGGCGGAAGTCCCCCGCGTCGAAGTCAGCTGACGGTGGAATGTACGCAGAAATGATAGTATACCTACTATCCAGGTGTAGCTGCACAGCCACTGCCTGAAAGGAGGTATCTAAAGAGAAAGGAAGAACGGAGACATCATGCCGGGTGTAAACCGCGCATCCCCCAGCCCGGCCATCTCGCGGTGGTGGGGTCGCGAGACCCTTATACCAGAGAGAGCGGGCAGGGCGCACGCGCCTAGCATGGTCTCCTGCAAAAAGATAGCTAACGGGGAACGGGACGAGACGAGCCTCCGCAGCTCCTCCCAGTTGGCCCGGAGTCCACGGCAATTCCATTGAAGGAATATGCCCTCCAGGCCTAGCTCGGAGGAGACGCGGGGGCCCTCCTCGAACTGAAGACCCTCACAAAAATGGTCGTACGCTTCCCGTGGGCAGAACCCCGGGCGCTATTCGGCCGGACAAAGCGCTGTCGCCTTCGAGGACTTATTGGGGGAGGTTGATCTCGCCATGCGAGTCTTTTCCTCCCTCTGCCTCGAAACCTTAGGCGGGCGTTGCGGCTTCGGAGGCGGGGGGGGGCCCTCTTTTCGAGGAACCCCCGTCTCCGAGCCACTCGCTCCACCTCGGAGCGTGGGCGAAGGAACCGAAGCTCCTTTGTTGCTGTCCTCCTTTCGGGGGACAGCTTTAGGAACCCCGGAAGATGGCCTAGCGACCATCTTCAGGGGTGTTGCCTCCTGTGAGTCTAACGACTCGGTGGAGGCGCGTGGCCGTTTCGCCTTACGGGAAACGGTCACGCTGGGGGAAGAGGGGGGAGCCCTGGTTTTAGCCGGGGCTGGGTATGAACCCTTTTTGCCGCCAGCTTTACCATGGGAGCGTCCGGGTTGGGTAGAGCCCGCAGAAGGGCTCCGAATAGGCGCGGAAACAACCGTGCTCGTTAGCCTGGATGGGCCAGGAGCAGAGGGTGCCTTTCTAACTATTGAGGCATATGACGTCCCAGGCAGAGCCGGGCGCGCCAGGACAAAGTCCTTAGCCTCGCGGAATGAGAGTCGATCCTGGGCCTGAACGGCCAGGATTTCTTTCTCCAGGAGATATGCACCACATTGCTTCGAAGAAGCAGGGTGCGGCTCTCCGCAATTGACACACTTGGCCACACACGATTTGGAATTATCGTGTGCGACCTTGGAGCAATTTACACAGACTTCGGGTGACCCCGACTTTGTACGTCTACATGAGCGATTCAATATGCACCAACTCAGAGAGACTATCAAGGTCGAATGTGACGAAGAGTGTAGGGGTGGGTCTCGAAGCCCCTCTCTGTTTTCTCATCACACGTTCGACCTTGACCGTCCCATGGTCGGCCAGCTCTAGGGTGATGTCCTCAATGGAGTAGTCAACGAGTTCCCTCGCATAAACTACTCCTTTCACAAAGTTCATGATAGAGTGCGGCGTCACACTCACCGGGGTGCCATGAAGTGTCCGAAGAGCACTTATCTTGGCCGCCTCGGCGGGATTCGCCGCATTCGCCAGAAGGCTCCCGTCCGAGAAACGGGTTACCTTCGGCTCTCTACCAATTGCACTAGCTAATCCTCTCCTCTGATGGATCATGTTGCCCTTGGACAACATGCTGCCATCAGTGGAGCGAATAACGAGGAAGCGTTTGAAGCCAGCAGGCTCGAAAACGCCAGGTAACCTCTGAATGAGGGGCCCCGATGTCATCGAGGCTCCGCCCTGTGCACTTTTGGTTTTTGTCATGGTCAGGAGCTCCGTACCCGGGGGGGCAGAGGGGCCGGATGTGCCGATCTTGGCTTGGTCGCTTGCCAAAGTGGCAGCAGACCCATCCGTCTTTTTAGGAGAGGAGGGCGGGGAATGAACCTGCTTCTCAACTCTGCCGGTAGAAACCCCCAGGCCAGATCGACCAGCCTCAGCCGGGTCCCTCTCCGAAATGGAGAAGGTCCTGGTAGTCGTAGGGGCACCTGTCGGAGGAGATCCCTCCCCTCCTTTTACTGCCTCGGAGCCCTCGGCCGTTAGAGGGGGACCTTGCATAGGGGCGGATTCGGGTTCGGTGCTTCGCGCCGAGCCCGGATTCCCCCCCATGGAAGGCCCTACCGTCTGAGGCTGGGTCTCCTCAAGGACCATGTCTATCACAGGAGGGGCCTCCAGTTGGCCATCGCCTCACAGGACATCGCAGGTCCCCTTGGCAGTGTCGCCAGTCTTGTGTGGGAAGGCACAGGCCTTGACCCCAGCAAGTTTTAAAATTCTATCCAGCAGGTCTTTTGAGGGAAGCGACCGAAGGGGCCTGGCTTCCCTCTCCCCCCCTAAGGGGGTTTGCACTACCGAGCCGCTTCGATGGGAAGCGGCTAGCTAAGGGCTGCCTGCTGGCTTTCTTGGCAGTGCCCTTGGAAAGAAAAGAGGGGACTGCCGCTGGGAAAAGGGAGGTGCCCGAAAGCACCTCCAGAGAAGGGGGTGAGGGGGAGTCCCCTGAACCCGTAGGCGAAGGAGAGGAGTAAGCCTCCTCTCCGGTTAGAGAAATATGGAGGGTCCCCTGCGCAAGCACAGGGGATGGGGGACCTCCATTTTTTTTGGTGCAGCTGCACGAGGGCGGCTCCGTCGATGAGCAAGGGGGAATTAGGGGGAGATTTTTTTTATTTTCTCATCATTGGGCATGGTGACCCTATTTGTGCTACGGGACGCAATAGCTCATCACATTTCGCAGTTGCCCGCACTGTGAGAGGTGCTAACAAGCCCGGCAGAGCCAGGCGCCGCCATTCGGGACCACCCCTCTCGCCTGGCCTGGCATGGTGGATCAGCATGGCGGATCCACCTTGGACACGGCATAAAATTGATAGAATGTGAAGAGGAGAGGAAAAGGGATGTGAGGAAGGTATGGATGGGGATAAAGCAGGTTGTTAAAAAAAAACAATCCCGAACCGGAGCTGAGGGGTTAGGGAACAATGTCCCCTCCCCCCTCAGCCCCGATCCAAGGTGGTTGGTTTGAGAAGAAGGTCAGCATCTACCCTGTGAAATTAGAGGCTGACCAGAGAAAGTTGTGGGAGAGGTTGTATGAAAAGCGACGAGGTGGGGGAGAAATCGGGCTATCTGAAGGAAGGAAGAGAGGCTAAGCTGGGGCCGGACGGAGCGCTGGTCCCGTCAGCACGGCGGCCAGGATGGCAAATCGCCGCGCCCCTTACGGGGTAATGGGTTGAGGAATAAGTTCTTGCGGTTTTATCAAATTTATTCATTATCATTAACAATTTTAGAAAAACTTCATTTTTAATTGATAACAATATGCAATTCAATCAATAATGTTATTCTCCGTTGTTATTTACGACTTCTTCCCAACGTTCAACTAATTTTTCGATGCCTCTGCAATAAAAATCTCTGGATTTTGACTCGAAGAATTCGCCTAACCAGGTTCTTAATTCCACATCAGTATTGAACGAAACGACGCGCAAATTGTTGGAGAGCGATCGAAACAGATGACAATCCGATGGAGCCAAGTCTGGCGAATATGGAGGATGAGGCAGGATTTCCCAATTAAGCGTTTGGATGGCGTCTTTTGTCATATTGGCAATGTGGGCACGAGCATTGTCGTCTTGCAGAAGGACTCCATAGCGTCGATGAGGTCGCCTTTCACGAATAGCTTCGGCGAGTCAATACATTTGTTGAACGTAGAGTTCTGCATTGACAATCTCGTTCTTAAGGAGCTCATAAAGAATGATGCCTTCACAATCCCACCACACACACGCAGCATCGTCTTTCGTGGATGAAGTCCTTTCTTTAATCGCGGAAGTGTTTTTTTTATTGGGGCTAAGCCATTGTTTTAGATGGTTCATGTTGACATAAACACACCACTTTTCGTCCTCAGTGATGATGCGGTGAAGAAATCTGTCCTTATATCCACGAGTAGCCTTGTGACGAGCAAGCAAACCTGCGGCAATCGTGGAGCGTTGAAGTTTGTTGCTTTCGCTCAAAGCGCGCGGAACCAATGTACCGAGTTTTTTAACTTTCCCCATCGAATGAAGGTGATTCACTAAAGTTTTCTGGTCACACGCCAATTCTCTAGTTGATTGGCGAGGATTTTCATGAAGAAGGTCATTCAATCGATCTTCATCCAACTTAATGGGGCGACTAGAACGTTCTTCGTCATTAAGAGTGAAATGACCATTTTTGAAACGTGAAAACCACCATTGATCTGTCCTTTCTGCTAAAGCATTTTCTCCATACACAGCACAAATATCGCGACGAGCTTTGGCTGCGTTTGCATTTTCCCCGTCTCAATTGAAAATGAATAACAACAAGTGTCGAAAATGCGTCTTTCTTTCAATTTGACATTCCATTTTGAGGGTACAGAACAAAAATAAATTAACACAACTTTTAAATAAACCGCAATGACTTATTACTCAACTTCAAGACGTAGCCTAAGCAAAAGCGTAATAGTCTACGCTGTTAAGAGACGTAGCCTAACCTTTGCAAATTTTGCTCCCATTATTTATTATTGTTTCTTAATATGTACACAAATCACGTCAACAAAACTTAAATCAACACATTAAAAAAAAATGCAAGAACTTATTCCTCAACCTAATATAAGAAGATACAACATAGAAAAACTATTAGAAAGGGATATTATTTACTTAAAAGAAAATAAATAAAATTAAACCCCGCCCCCAAAATGAGACAAAACCCGGATAGGGTAAGGAAAGCCACCTTTCTGAAATCTCTTCTTCCTCGTACGTATTAGTGTGTTGATCTGAGTTGAGGTGGAGATCGAGAGGGTGTGTGGAATTGAGGGGTATTTGTGATGAGGAAAAGTGGCAAGAGGTAAGTGAGTTGTTTAAAAGTTGATTTTTTTAAGAGCCCATCTGGCTACTGCCTAGTAGGGTAAAGGTCGCTGTAATTCCAGATGCTGGTGTTATGTAAAATAGGAAGGTGAAGGAAGAGCTTGTGTGGGATGAAGTGAATAGTGTGTGATCGGATGCAATTCGTGATAGTAGGAGTAAAAAAGGTATGGCTGTACTATTTAACGAGTAGTGATAAGGTACAGGGTGAAAACACGAAGTGTAGACTGATATTTATTTAATTATCTTCAGAACACAATGTAAATTTACATAATTTTAGACAAAAGTGAAATAAAAAAATGCATGTTAGAAGATGATGTAACTAATATTCAATAGGAACTTCTTTTGCGTCCATGATACGATGAAGTCTAGGTATGACCTGAACGCAAGTGATGAGCAGGATTTCAGCTGATATTTCCTGCCAACATTTTTCGAGTTTACACTTCAGAACTTAAGACACTTTGATGAGATTTGGCACAGGCTTCTGCCTAAGCATCGACCACACTCCAAAGTCCATGGGGTTCAAATCTGGTGTGAACTGGAAGCCCAAAGATCCTTTAACCAAAACCTTTTCAAATTGGTCTAATACCAGTCTTGAACTTTTTTTGTTATGGGTGAGGTATGTCATCTTGTTGAAAGGTTACACCGACACTTCCTATGGCGGCATCCCCCCAGGAAATGACTTTCTCCTTCATCTTCAAATAGACATGTTGATTGATCTTTAACCCCCCCCCCCTCACATATCAATGCTGAGGAGAGGTTATTTTTGGCCCGTTGATGTTACGCCCATCCGCACCATCACAGAAGCTGACTCCTGAAAAATGGCCGCTGTTCAATCGGAATCTCATTTTTATTTTGTGCCCAAACAAGATCATTTTCTGCGTTGTGGGTGGCCTGGACAATGAACAACCTCTCATCCGTCCACATAACGAGAAGGTAGGAGTGATCAAGGAGCCGTTGGAAGAACAGCTTGTAAAAAGCAGTCTGTACTTCGTGTTTCCTCCTGTATGAATGTTTGCTCTCCTTGATGTCCGTGCCAGGGGTTAACGACAAGAAAGAGGACGTCTTCACATCAGAAGTAATGACAATTACAGCACGCTACCTTTCATTTATTCTTACACACACTACTATTTTGTTTACCCTCGTACTCGGGACGAGTTCATGCATACATACTTGCGGACTCAAACTTTTGGAGGAGGTTGGCCCACTTTATTTTATTTTGTTGTTCGTCACATGATCTTGCACGGAGACGGAGGCGGGCTTCCCCTGATAATGAAGTCAGTTTCCTTCTTCTTGTTTTTGCTTATGTTTGTTTTTTTTTGTTGTTGTATTAGGCTTGATTTAAGTAGAGCGACTTATGCTCTTGTCAGTCATCAGATGGACGCTTTTGAAAAAAACAAAACAAACTTGTTTATAGAATTTGTTCAAGGTGTTTTCACTCAACACTCCCCTGATGTTGAAAAGGTGGCTGCACCTTAAGCTACGAAAAGTAGCAAATAATCGCTGGGGGTGGCAAAACAGATACTACCCTTCTTTCTGAAACTTTCTCCAATGAGGATCAACTCCTGGTGCCCTCAGGCTTGCCAGTGATCGTCATTCTGATCTTTATGTTAGCTTCATTATCCAGTTGGGGGATCCTACCCCAATGAATGGGAGAGATGGCATTAATAAATAAAAATATCTTCCACAAACATCAACTGATAACTATTTCTAATTCCATCAACTACTCATCTCAAGTCCTTCTACAACTACTTTTCAACCTCACTTACAGAATTACCTGTGGCTTAAACATTTATACTTAATCATTCACAGTCACCATCTCATACCAAACCCATTGTAGCATCCCACACAAACTCATCCCCCTTCATGCTCGTCTCACATTATGCAAACATCTGCAATCTCTCTCTCTTTCCTCCGACCATGTACACCATTACACTCAATACAACCATTCTTATGTTGATTAACAGGATTAAACATATGTCAAATTATCTATCAAATATATGAACTGATGATTTGTTTGATAAATATGAGGTCTAGGATAGAAAATATATGATTAAATAACATGACCAGAGGTCTCAGTCAATGTTAATATTAAGCTTTTGCGCTATTTAAA